>OY735255.1:7818088-8069234 GCA_963457715.1 Argyresthia albistria
CAATTTTCAATAGAACCTCTTTTTGCTTCGTTAGGCTGTACGGCAAAGAGAAGTCTTCAGCCTCGGGTATCGTGTTGTTGAATGCGTAACTGGATTTCTCTGCCTGTATCCAATTAGAAAAGAACTCGATGGATTTGCACGTTTGCGCAATTTAAAGTGGTTGTGAAATCGGACATTTTAAAGCGTTCTATCACTCAAATTCGTGGGTTTCCACATTTTCTAATGAAAAGTGACAGACATCTCGAATTGTAACTTTGGAGTTTAAATTGATGCTGTCAAGCACTGTAGACTGACAGGGAATCTTGTTATAAACTAGATGGGGCCCAAATTCTCAACTGATGCTCAGAGTTTTTAATTAAAGTCGAAGATATTGCTGGAAATTAAGGGGATGCCGACATTAACTGCGGAGGACAACATTACACGTCAGTCAGTCAGCTCAGTGTAGAGTGACCACAGTTTGTAGTCAAACGTTAACGCAACTAATTCAAACTTGAATGAAATTCATAATATAAATAATCACTACTTAGCATACATACATATACACATAGTACATAAACATACAATACCTGTTACGGAAGAGAAAGGAAATGTTCTTTCAATCTTTACTTAAAAGTGAAAATTGAGGGACTGTCCCTTATCGCAGGGAAGTGCGTTCCACAATCGGATTGACCTTAGCCTACATTTTTTTTTGTATACCCTATGTGTGGGGTGTCTAATAGATGGTCTTTTAAAATGACTTTGAAGTTCCTGAAACCATTTTTCCTCAAAGTAAATCGTTAAAGAAACAGACCCTAACTTTCAAAATAAGAGAGGGAAAAAATATATGCTGTGTATCTGATCTTAATACATACTTTCATTGAAAATTGATTTGAACAAAATAAAATAAGCATTTTCAAGATATAAAACATTTATAAAAAACTGCAAAGATAACTTTGTCATTCATACAAACACTATGAAAAACAAAGTAAATATTTGCTGGTGTAGAATGATAGTCATATTTGGGCTAGGTGTATCAGGTGTATTATGGTGCTACTACGGAACCCTTCATAGGCGAGTCCGACTCGCACTTGGTCACTTTTTTATTTCTTACCTTTCCTCTTTCATTACAAATACCTCTCGCTATTAGGCTAATTAAAAATGTTTCCGGCAGAACGGCAGAGGGATGAAACGTTGCCAATGAAAAGCAATGGGAAAGGTGCAAATTGACGTGAAGATATATTTTCTTGGCCCTCCGTTCTTTATTTCCTTTGTGCTTGAAATAATCTGTTACAATCTTTAAATTATTACACGAAAAATACCGGCTTCTACTTCGAAAACGAGTATTTTGAAGTGATTTACTAGCGTCCCTCATTTTCCTACATGAGGTAGCAGAAACAAATATTACTCAAATAGCTACTAAATTATTATTTTCATTATTACGAGCATCATGTCTCAGGAATTTGTACTTATTTTAAATCGATTTAACGTAACGATTATGTCATTTCCTCTTTGAACAAGACATAAACGCTTGCAATCGAAATCCTGTCTCCATCAGATGAAAGATCGTTTTATCCACAAAATCTCTATCAAAGGGAGTTAAAAAGGGAACGGATAACAGCCTGGAATTGAACCTGGGATCCTTTGTGCTATTGTGGGTGAGCTGATCGAGCCATTGTTATCTTGTCTCTTGATTCCGATGATAACCTGGGGTTTGGATACAATGCTATTATTGCGAAGCGACTTTTATTTATTTACTACGGCCAAGAGGGTCTGGCTTCCTCTGAAAATTTCAGAGACTTATTAGTGCAGTCATTTTAAACATGAGAAAGGGGTCGTGCTTGCTTAAGGTCAGATCATTCTGATTTTTTTATATGTTGTTAGGGCTTAAACCAGCATTAAAATGCCAGATTTGCAATTTTCCAAGCGCTGTGCGAGCGGCGGTGTACCCAAAAAACCATGAAATTTTCGGTCATTTTCCAGTTTTAGCTGAAAAATGAATGAAAAAAACAGAATGACCTGACCTTATGCAAGCACGGATGTACCTAGATCTTGACTGAACTATATTGAATGTAAGCCATAAGTAGTTATTGGGTTGTCTGTATCGGTTGTTTGTTAGTTATTTAGCAGACTAAAAACATTTTTACTAAACATCGAATATCTTATTCTTTTCTGCCTTTACTTTTTACTTTTTTAAGTTATCCAAGCAGATAAAGAGGCATATATAATACAGGTATCGTAGGCGTACCTATACAATATAGGATGTAACAGAATGGTGTTATCCATTTTCAGGAGTTGTTGGGACATGATTTTGAACAATTTATCATTGAACTCGACTACACCTTTCTGTTGCATAGTTAACTCCAATTTTCTATGAAGGAGGTAGTCAAAGTTGTTCAGATAACAGATTGTTGACTCGCGTACGGTAATAGTCGCACTCAGTTTGTTTAGTCAACTGCGCCATCCCTCCCTACACACGATCGACGTACGTTGCAATGCTACTACCGCTATGCTGGATACGTTTATTCGTGGTCTGGGTCCATTGGACTGTGTATTCAACCACCAATCAACCTTTGTATTGTATAACCAGTGATTACTACAATGTTACTACCTGGGGCCGTATTCTGTTATGGTAGTTTTATGCGTTTATTTTTGCATACACTGTATTTGTATGTTTTTGATTGAGTCTACCCTTGCGGGCCGGGACAGATTCGTATTAAATCAGTTCAGTTTTAGGCCATAATATAAGTAAGTACGACTCTTTTGATGTCAGATTTGCCATAGGTATGTTTCTGAATAAAACAGTTTCGACATCCTAACGACATATGATATGGAAGTAAGTTCTCTATAAACCAATTTCTGAGTAGGTCAGAATCGTATAACATATTTTGTGCAGTATTCTGTATAGGACATGTAGTATTAAAGTGGTTGCAAAATAATCCAAGTTAAAAACTAAAAAAAAAACGACTTCATGACCTATTACTTAGACCTACCCGCTCGGTATACAAATGTCATCTATTATTACCCGAAAACGACCCTACGAAATCCTCCTGACAGCAAAGTCCGTTCGTATACTTCAATCAAAGCCGCCACAAATGTAAAGGGGAAGTTATAACGATTTCGTAATTCAGTTTTCGCCTCGCAGGTTTAATGAATTTAAATCTCTGAGACCAAAAGCGAACGATGTTTCGGGGAAGTCAATTTGGGCCTATGAAAAGACAAACTTATTTATTGCATATTTAGGGCACATTATGAAGTAATGTTGTTTATTGTTGGATACTTATTTATTGTTTTATTGATCGCTCTTTCTAAGGGAAAGATAAAACACTCCTTGGATGACATAAGAAAATATATCCTCGCAGATTCGCAATATTCAAACATAGAAACAAACATACCGTCATGCCTTTTCCTATACCAGGTGGCACAGTTGTATTGTACCCCCGTTTAACACACATTATGCGAACATGCGTTCCTCTGGTAAAGTTGTTATAATTTATGGGTACTGTGATTTCTCAAAATATGGTCAGGTAATTATACTTCATGTATTTTCTACGCATTGTACTTGATTCAACCGTTCATATACCTAGTACATACATAACGGGTACCTAAAATAATTGAAATGGAATTCAAAAACCCTTCCAAATTGTCCTACAGATATTTGACAAAAGGTTTATAGGTACCTATGAGTGTAGGAGTGTAGTGGTCACGAAAGGTCCTTTCTAATTATATTATATCAATATAAATTAATCCCTGAAAATCCTGAAGGTTTTCATTCTGACTCGGCATTATATTTCGGATCAAATAGGTCATATTATAAACGAAAACGATGGAGGTTGAGTTATTGTACAATAAATTGTATGAAATTACTCGTATATGTTGAGGGCTTCTCAAGGATATCCTTTTATTTCATAGGTGGATACCTAATAGAAGTCCTAACAAGAAAATGAAAGGGAACAAGGAAAGGTATTCAATATCAAATTGCCAAGGTTATTCAATTCAATTCAAATTAATTAGCTAAGAAGTACATAGGCTTTTCGCGACTTCATGGAAGAGGCCCTAAGCCTAGCAATTAAGGTGCAATTAGTTCAAGAGGGTGTTTTATAATTTCTTTAGTGCACACGAAAAAAGTTAACAAAACACGGTATGATACAAAGTGTACAATAGCAATAATTGCTCGGTTTATAAAGGTAGTTCTATCGCCATAAGCCTTAAAATGTATCTATTATATTGCAGTTAGGCCTCTGCCACCCCGTATGGGAAAGAGCGTGACGCTATATATGTATGTTACTTTTTAGGGCGGTCCTTGAGGGTTGATTTCTGAGTAATGTAATAAGCCTAAAGGGCCTATTAGACTATGCTGTCGGCAGGGCCCTGTCTGACTCACTGTCTCTTTCTAGTCGTTCCATCATGAGTGACACGTCTATACAAATCGTGCCCTGCCGACAGCGTAATGTAATAAGCTACATTCGCATCGAGCATGTTGAGCATCGAGCAGGAAGCCAGGAACAGTTTACGCTCGTTGCTCGCTGGTTTCCCCGTAAGACTACGTACTGACTGCATGAATGGTCGTGTAACATGTAATGCTCGCACGCGTAACATAACGTTGGTCAGTTTGGACCTTAGGGTAGAAGCCAGACGAGCGTAATTTTGCCAGTCGTGAGTCGCAGAATATCGGTCGCGTAATTCGGTTTCGTACTAAACTACAACGCGACCGAAATTCGGCGACTTACGCAAATTACGCTCGTCTGGCTTCACCCTTAATTGAACAACTAAAACTACGCGTGGGTGCAGTGCCCCTGCCATCCCCCTCGGGATAAGGTGTGTTTATTCTACTAATGTTTTAAGTGCAGTTTATCGGGCAATCTTGCTGTGTTCGGGCTGAATTTCAGAACAAAGGATATTTCATTTAAATCTAGTGGCCAGCGCAGTTTAACTTAAAATATTGCTCTGCGCGAGATAATCTACCGAACGGAACTTACACTATAGGTTTAGCGACTGTCTCGGATTTTCAAATAATAAAGGATATTTTTTTTCTCTGCTAAGTTTAAATAGTTATTGGATAAAAGTGTATTGCTTATTAATGAACCATGTCCTAGCTATGATAAGCAATTCTAGATGAGACCAAAAACATTCGCAGACATGCATCAGATGAAAAAATTACAGCTCTTATCAGTAGATTTGGCGGGGCGTACATGCAACTTATGTACATGGTACTACAGTAACTTTATGCCTATACAAATTTAACTGTATATCATTGAAAATTTAATTAAATAACGTTATTTTACTACATTTATTTAGGAGCTGCTGCTGTCACTAACTAACAAACTCTCTGGTTCAGACAGAACAATTACCAACAGTTGTGATTGACAGATGATATTCATTATTGTTATGCTCTATACTCGTAGATTAACCATTATTATATTATTGTTATTCTCAGTTCATACATATCATAACTTAATAAGTTTCTAATTGTAGGTACGTAAGCAAGTTTCTGTAATTCTGTAATTCGGTAAACCTGTTTCAAAATATATTTAAAAAAACTGTGGGAGCTTCTTTGACCTTCTTTTCTTCTCCCACAGTGGTCCAACATAGAGAAGTGCCAAAACATTAATGTTCTAATATATTTGTAATAAGTTATTTTTATAAGAAATATCTACAGAAAATAAATAAATTTTAACTTTTTTTATTATTTTGACTTTGACTTTGACTTTTGGCTCGAATTGTTTCTAAAATACCTCCCTATTCCTTCACCGCCATAAAAAACACCCCTAAAAGAGAATTATTTCAATTGTCTCGACAATCCAAATTACCCTTTTCAGAGTTAATGTGTAATTATAATAAACTGGGAAAATATTCCACCTTTATTGCCGAAATTATGGATAAGTGGGGAATGTGGTAAAGTGTCGCTGCACACAAATAATAATAATAATAGTAATATTTTTTTAATTCATCAATTCATCATCTTAACTTTGCGCCTTTTCTCGAGCGGGCTGGCAGAGGCCCAGTTTTGACCACTTTTCTCAAGCGGGCTGGCAGAGGCCCAGTTTTGCCCACTCTTCTCAAACGGGCTGGCAGAGGCCCAGTTTTGCCCACTTTTAGCCAGTTGCTCAATACTCCATTTTGTGTGAAAGGGGGCCAGCCAATAGACGCAGCTACAGAGTGGTGAAAGTTCACTTACCTACGATGATTTCCATCACCGTTAGAACTTCCGTATAGGTACTTTACTCACGATTTACTAATCTTATTGCATGGTTAGCATCGGAGTTCGAATCCGATAAGTTAAGACAAAATATATTTCAAAATTGTTTAATGTAAGAGCGCGATTAGCTGTTGAAGTTCATTTGTCTTTATAATCGCTGGCTCTATGGTCAAGATGGTTAAAAAAAAGTGCAAAAAGATATAAGAAGATTTTCGAGGCTCTAAACTCTATTGTCCAAATAGAAGCCGAAAAAGAAGAATGCCTGAAAAAAGCCTGTTTATTGTTAGTCTGAACGTTTGATCAAATATGTCGATCAGTAATAATGACCTATGTTATTTACTTTATATCTCCTTTCATTGAATATCGAGTGGGCGAAGACCCTTTAATTTAGTTAGTTATTTATCTAACAGGGACAAATTACTTATTGACAAAATAATTTTCCCCAATACTCTTCTATTCAGCGAACTGTTCTATGTTTATTTTTGAGAATTTATTACCTGAATTTCTCGAAGATGAAGTTATTATTTTTCGTGTCGAAAATATTCAATCTTATTACATATTCATGGATTCATGATAAAATTCAGATAGACTCCAAAACAAACGATCACGAAGATTCTCTTGTGGTTGATTTTTCAGTCGAAGTTGTTTTTATGACTTTTAAGAGTTAGGTGTTTGGTAGATCGATACTTAGACTTAAAACAAAGCTAGTACTGATCATTTAGAACCATATCAGCCAAATATCCGTATGGCGAAGTCTTACCATTAATTTTTATATGATTTTCTTTTTGGCGAAAATTAAGAATCAATTAATAATTCAATTATTATTTAATTTCGCAAATCTAATCATTGAACTTTGAAAATTCACACAAGAGACAAAAAGGTGCAAAAAAAAGTTTTTCTTCATTCTGACCACCTATTCAATTCATGGCAAGTTTACTTTATATTTTTTTGCACAAAAGCAGAATACAGACTCTTAACAATGGAAAAGACATTTACAAAGGCGAGCTTAGGTAACAATAGACACTTTCAAAAATACCTTTTTTATATCCTGATATGAAATTAATTTTGTTTTTATTTTAAGTGGAAACTCTCCTCAAACTTCTGAATAATGCTCTTCATTTTAATGACCACTTCATGTACACAGAACAGCTCACGAAACCTTAATCCCCGGTGACACAACTGAAAATAGCATTTAACACTGCTACTTACTGTTAACATGAGTGTACAAAATGTGCCTCTAACAATATGGCTGTGCTTTTAAATACAACTAAATTATATCTCGTAGGAAACAAGATTAGCTTCGTTTTTGGAGTTCCGTAGTGATATGAATAAATGGAATCTTTTAGCTCCTGCTATTTATGGAAAAGGCTCTGTTAGTTTGAAACACAGCTTATAAATCAAAGTCGCCTAGTGAGAGCTTAGTGCAAGTGAAGTATACCTTAGATATCGTACTGACTGAGTGTTACCAATTTCATGATTTTGAATAATAATAGAAAATAAGTAGGTACCTGACTCTCGCCAATTTATTCTTCTGGAAGTTAAGATATTTCTTTCGCTCGTATTATATTTCCCCATAACATTTAATATCTTGATTTAGGGTGGAAGAGACACTATTATGCCCACTTTTAGTCAATTACTGAATACTCCATTCTTGTGACAGAAAGAAAGTAAGAAAGAAAGAAACGTTTATTACAAGGATAGTGAACACAGTTAGACAAAAGAAACCAAAAACAGAAAGAAACAGACACACACAATATCATCAATAGTTGAAAACACATGAATGACGGTCGTGGTGTGTCGCTGACAGGGGCTAAGGGCCATCCCCGCAGTTATAAAGAGATTGAAAGATTCCTTACAAAAGCTTTCTCCTGTTGTATTTTTTTTTTTCGAGATTTATTTAAATTTTAAGTTTTCTCCCAATGTAAACTTTAAATGGACATCAAAATTGTACCGAGCAGCGGACAAAGAATAATAAAAATGCAATAAAATTAAATAGTATCATCCGAAGAAGAAATGCAAACTGTGTTCATTTTTGTTGGTTTCAAGCTTGACTCTTTTTCATAGTGAAAATTTACCGCCGTTATTTACACATTTCTCTCACAGAATTGTTTGCATATTTCATGGATACCGAACTTTACTTTTTAAAACAACTTTCTCTTTTTGTGGAGAGAAATATTTTGTGTTTTAGTTATTTCTTTCTTACTCAGAATTTAATACAGAATTAATATAATTGAAATAAAATACAGCTTTGTTAATGCTCGCCGTGCTTGTCCACATAAATTGACCGTGTTGTGTTTCGTTGTGTTTTAACTGAATTTAGAGGCTATCAAAAAGTTCTACGTACTTTACAAGCTACGTCAAAGCAAGCACAGATTAATAAAGAGTTAGTAGTACAAGGCGTTTGCGCCTTTGCTACGCGGCGAACGTGTAGCACGTCTGCTACAACAGCCGTGGCGTAACGCATCCGCTACGAAAAACCTCGTAGCCGGGAGTAAACTAAAAATCATTGATTTTCTAGCACCCCCATTTTATTTCAAAGTCTACTTTGAGTAACAAGTGGCCTAGTGTTTTCCTATTGTACCTCTAGACTAGAGGTACATAGACTCCAAAATTCCCACAAACGAACTAACAAAGAACTAACACGCAAGCCTGGCATTATTAAGCCATGATTCAGCCAATCAACAGCCACGCGTAAAACGCAGTTTCCCAAACCCTTATTCAACCAAAGCGGTGATTTACCTTCCAAACCAGCAATCTATCGTAAACGGAGTATTACCTAAACCGCCGTTTCACCAAAGCGGTAAATAGTCGACACGTGCCTTCTCTCTTCAGTGGTTAGGAATGGGTTCGTAAATGTGTAATGATGACATTAAAACTTAGGCAGTAAAGGTACCTTCACCAGCTGTTGCTTGACTATCCGGTAAAACCTTAGACGTGTAATTCTGTTGTGAATTATTGAGTGGACCAACCTTGAAACAGAACTTAAGGTTTTATCAGTTAGTACTCATCAAAAGTATTAAAGTAGAGTAGTATACTATGTAGGGCGGCGGCGTGATCTATTTGGGTTCACCTTTGCTTCCCACGCAAGTTCGAATCCCGTTGCTGACCATGGTACATGAGATGTCAATAACTTAAATCTTTTGTTTGTACGCTATACGGATGTTGTAACGGTGATGGAAAATATCCTGAGAAAACCATTATTAGCCACCATATAGCTGCGGCGATGGACTGTGACAAAAATTGAGTATTGAATCACCGAGGGTACAGTTGTGCCTCTGCCAACCCGTATGGGCAAAAGGCGTGACATAATGTTATACATTATGTTAGTAACCCGCACTGAGCCAGCGTGGTGCAGTATGGCTCAATCTTACTCGTCTCCGGGTAAAGGCCTGTGCCCCTCGGTGGGGACATTAATGGGCTAAATTTACATTAACATGTACACATACATATAACGTATTATGTGAATTTACGTTAATTAGTCCTGTAGATCCTAGGTTTGCTGGAAGAGATCTCTTATTAGAGATAAGCTTGCCACTGTACATGTTTTCTTCCATTATTAAGTGTCTGTATTCTGTTTTTGTGACAATAAAGTATAAAGTAAAAGTAAAGTAAAGTATTGTCATTTATTTGCTTTATCAGCTCAGTCGATTTCTTTTGGTTTAGTGCACGTAACATTGGAACACAAAAATACAAAGTTTATTTCTAACAAGATTTCTTTCAGTCAACTTGGGGATTTTATGCCTGGGGATGGATTTACAAAGGATTCTGTTTACATTAATGGAAAGCAGAAATATAGGTACATATGTTAGGTAATACATATATTTCTATAAGATTAGCTAAATTTTTTAATGAGATTGTAATTATTAGACATATAATACACCGGATGACCATTATAAAATAATCTCTGAGACAAAAAGTGTCTAGTTCGTGGTTCATAAATAGTTATCTCTGCAATGCCACTAGCAACTTGAGTAAGTGTTAACGTTAATAAATATGGGTTTAACATTTCGGTAGTTATCAATAGTACTTTACTAGTCTGGTAAAAGGCTTTATGCTTAATTAGCTGTAGACTTGTACCTCTATTCTGTATCTCCGAAATATATCACAATCCCGATTGATGTTTTAAATGATGTCGGCTAACTTTAAATTGGATTTAATACATAATATACTCCAGTCGTTAAGACTTAACTTAGTACTTTTACCTCGACAAAATGCCGAATTTGATTAAACTTCAGGATGTTGTTTGTGTTCATTCAGTAGTGATGCACACAATTTTCCGAACAAATAAATCTTGTGCAAACTTGAACAGGAGCGAAAAACCGATATTTATTGGGACTTTTCCCAGTTTTTCACGTTTATTTCGAAAACACGCTATAATTGTAAGAATGAGTAAATCAAAGATGACAAAATTTCGCGTAGATCGATAACAAAAAAAACATTACTGAAATTGGTCTAGTAGTATTACCTTGTTTGGGGTCCGAAATACTCCCAAAACAATCAATCAATAGAATCAGTATGTGTTCCATGTCTTCTATTTGCCACAGGCCACATCTGCATAGAAACTTTTTCTACGGAATACTACATCCCTACTGCATGTTCCAGAACATCTTCCAGGTCCAAAAGGTTTTGGCCCATACCCGTTCAGGGCTTTGAAAACCAACTTTATTTGCTACTTAGGGCGGCTTGCAGAGTTGCCTAAAACTAGATTTAGCGTCAGGGCGATACGAGCTAATCCAGCACTGTTGGACGTAGTGGATAATGTCTTGTCCTCGCAGGGTCAGGGCACCATACTTGCTCTCTTGGACTTTTCTAGAGCTTTCGATGCTCTTAACGTTGTCTAAGCTGGCTTTCTATGACTTTGACTCTTCCACCATAAACTGGTTTCATAGCTACCTTATTCATATTCATTTATTGCACGCCATAATAACATTAAGGTCTTAAAAATAGTGTAGATAATTATGACCCTGTTGGGCACAAGCAATATTCTATCTAATATAAGTACTTAAGTATTATAACCAAATTAAATTATACATTAACAACAGTAACAAGATATTATACACTTTTAAATAACATTAATTATATGCCATACCTTAGCAATCGGAGTCAACGGGTTGTGCTGGACAAGGCAGACGGATCTCGGATGCAGTCACGGCTAGCTACCCTGGATAGAGGGGTCCCACAAGGATCCATGCTTAGGCCGCTTCTCTTTATAATACAGTGCCGATATATAATATACGGCACCGCAAGGCCATTCCTGTCATGTGATCTGGTAGAATAAACCATAGAGTAACTTATTGCATATTCTATATCACCGTCTGGGTCCCAAAGATTTCAGGACGATATCCTCTCATATAACCAACTTTTCAGTTTTTTCGAAGCCTTGGAAAAAAACTACATGAAACTTGAGAAATCTTGCGAGAAACTCCTGTAAATGACAGCCTACAGCATGTTACAGAGCGACAGTATAATTTGGGGTAAATCATTGCAGTTACTCGTGGATTCAATTTGGTTCTGGCGTGTTTGTTACCTAGGTCCCGAGTACTCGAATGAATTCTAATTTAGAATGGTACTGTCCGACGAAAGTGGGGATTTGTTTGTGGATTTTGTGGGGTGGGGGGTCTGGTAGGCGTGGAAAACTGGGTGATGTTTGAGGGTGAGCAAGAATTTTAATATTTGATTCGGATTTGAACTGACGTAACTAACCAGTAAAGCATACACAACACTTGCAATAATATCTAATAGATATTGTAACGTAGTAATTTGGCAAACCGAAATTTACTTTTAAACCATGTATGTACCATGTACCATTATAGATGCAAAAAATATACAGTGAGCCGGTTTTAACCCCTTCACTCTCAGAAGCACACCGCTCGAACGACCGAACAATGGCGAACTATTGTTATATAAGATTTGTCGGCGAACCAGTTAATGAGCAATGAAGCTGCTATCACGAGCAGTAAAAATAACACAAGAACAAAATCCTACAACCAAGAGTGACAAAACCATTTATCCTTCTCCTGTTACTACCCAACGAGTGAAAGAAATAAATAAATAAAAGAAAGAAAGGACATCCGCACATGTGTCGCCGAGTACTCGTCGAGGCCGATTTAGAAATAGCTCCGTGTTTCAAAGGCTGTCGTGCTCCGTATAGACTTTGTGGCTACGGGAGTAGCGGTGATAATGTAGACTTTATCTTTGCCTATGCCACCCCGAATGGCAGAGGGCGTCACGCTATGTTAGGTGTGTCTCGGTACGTGTAGGGTGTGTCTCGGTACGTGTTCCTAATTAATTCTTTTAATTTGTTTTAACTGCTGTTCAAGATTTTTCGCGCTTGGTTACTACTCCTTTTCTTCTTCTTTTCTCTCCTACCTAACCTCAAAAGAGGTTAATTTGGCCAATGCCTTCAGTATTTGAAACATCACAATTAGATCAGGATCTCTCCAAAAAATCTGGAAGACATAACGTCTTGAGCATGTTTTGTAACTCCTCGTCACAATTCGCACAAGCCTTGTCAACCGCTCGTGTCGTAGCCAAACTAGTTACATACCGTCCCCAGCGACATTGCACAGCATCTGTTCTCAGTGGAACTTACTAGATCTGTGGGCTTACCGCGCCATTCTGCAGAACGCAGGTATTAACTAAACAATTATTTGAGTAAACACTGATTTACTGACAAGTAAAGGATTACTATTTTCAATGCGGTAAACAAAATACCTATTAAACATACATTGTGTAACAGAAAGTTTAAGTCATATTTTAACCCTGAACCAGGCCTAACTAAAGTCTTCACAAAATAAAAGGCCCGTTTTGACAGTTCACGCCTATGAAGTTTTAACCTCTAATGCGTAATTATCATGATATTTTTCAAGCCCATAGGTAGAAAATAATCTAGGGAAGGAAGAACTTGTTGAGTAAGGGTGCGGTTGTTTGGGACTTCATTCTGAACAACTTTCACTATGAAATCGCTTTGATCAGAGCAACTTTATTCCTCTCCTACATATATCTTGGGCCGGCTGTCATCCAACTCTATATGGTTCGGTTTTATAGTTCATAGTAAAGTTGTTCGGCATCATTTCCTAATATTTGTTACAAACCTGTATAATGATCCTTTTAATCCAGTTGCGATTTACGTCTTAACTATAAAGACGAAAACCCAACATAAATTATAAGCTTTACAAATTGAACTAGTGGCTCTGTGAGCTGTAGACCTCGCGAGTATGTCGGTGGGAAAGCTGAACTGCTAACACACATAAAAAAAATAACCCAAATAATTTTCTTTCAATAACACATACAAACTTATGAATGTACCTGGTTACGTACATGCAGTATGAAAGTAGCCGCACCAATAACTTTGTAAACTACATTTCGCGATCTTTTATACAACCTATTGACTTTTTACTAAAATTATATAATCTGTTTCACTCTCATAGTCTTTACAAATCCAACGACACCTCATTTGTTAATATCCATCGAGCCGTTTGGGTTGTAGCGATTTTTTTACATTTTAAAACCCCATATCTCCGCCATTTTGAAAAAAATCAAAAAACTGGCTCGAGTAAAAAATTCTATTTATTTTTTCAACCTGCTCACAAAATTTCACGAGAATCGGTTCATAAATGCGACCTGTAGAGGAGAACAACCGGACATACAAAAGCATTTTTGCCCAAACCTGAAACGGAGACGCTTCGCTCGCTTCGCTCGCTCATCTGTTTCACTCTCATGGTCTTTACGAATCCAACGACACCTCATTTGTTAATATCCATCGAGCCGTTTGGGTTGTAGCGATTTTTTTACATTTTAAAACCCCATATGGAGATATGGGGTTTTAAAATGTAAAAAAATCGCCTAATGAAATATCACATTTCATTGAAAGGAATAAGTTTTATCCATTCCTCTCAGTGTTTCAACTAAATGTAAAATTAATTGATTTCCATGTTATTGACCGAGCGAGCGAAGCGAGCGAAGCGTCTCCGTTTCAGGTTTGGGCAAAAATGCTTTTGTATGTCCGGTTGTTCTCCTCTACAGGTCGCATTTATGAACCGATTCTTGTGAAATTTTGTGAGCAGGTTGGAAAAATAAATAGAATTTTTTACTCGAGCCAGTTTTTTGATTTTTTTCAAAATGGCGGAGATATGGGGTTTTAAAATGTAAAAAAATCGCTACAACCCAAACGGCTCGATGGATATTAACAAATGAGGTGTCGTTGGATTTTTAAAGACTATGAGAGTGAAACAGATTATATAATTTTAGTAAAAAGTCAATAGGTTGTATAAAAGATCGCGAAATGTAGTTTACAAAGTTATTGGTGCGGCTACTTTCATACTGCATGTACGTAACCAGGTACATTCATAAGTTTGTATGTGTTATTGAAAGAAAATTATTTGGGTTATTTTTTTATGTGTTTTAGCAGTTCAGCTTTCCCACCGACATACTCGCGAGGTCTACAGCTCACAGAGCCACTAGTAGTTATGTATGTATAGGTATGTGTCTCCTTGGAAAAAAGCATAGTTGACCGAGCGAGCGAAGCGAGCGAAGCGTCTCCGTTTCAGGTTTGGGCAAAAATTTCGTATGTCCGGTTGTTCTCCTCTACAGGTCGCATTTATGAACCGATTCTCGTGAAATTTTGTGAGCAGGTTGGAAAAATAAATAGAATTTTTTACTCGAGCCAGTTTTTTGATTTTTTTCAAAATGGCGGAGATAAAATCGCTACAACCCAAACGGCTCGATGGATATTAACAAATGAGGTGTCGTTGGATTCGTAAAGACCATGAGAGTGAAACAGATGAGCGAGCGAAGCGAGCGAAGCGTCTCCGTTTCAGGTTTGGGCAAAAATGCTTTTGTATGTCCGGTTGTTCTCCTCTACAGGTCGCATTTATGAACCGATTCTCGTGAAATTTTGTGAGCAGGTTGAAAAAATAAATAGAATTTTTTACTCGAGCCAGTTTTTTGATTTTTTTCAAAATGGCGGAGATATGGGGTTTTAAAATGTAAAAAAATCGCTACAACCCAAACGGCTCGATGGATATTAACAAATGAGGTGTCGTTGGATTTGTAAAGACTATGAGAGTGAAACAGATTATATAATTTTAGTAAAAAGTCAATAGGTTGTATAAAAGATCGCGAAATGTAGTTTACAAAGTTATTGGTGCGGCTACTTTCATACTGCATGTACGTAACCAGGTACATTCATAAGTTTGTATGTGTTATTGAAAGAAAATTATTTGGGTTATTTTTTTATGTGTTTTAGCAGTTCAGCTTTCCCACCGACATACTCGCGAGGTCTACAGCTCACAGAGCCACTAGTTTATTTATTTTAAACCAAAATGATAAACGTAATGGCTTGAAACTAGACATAAATCAACTATACACGGCACACAGGCGGAAAATCGATAAAAGTTGGCATAAACCTAATGTTAAATATATTTGATGTTAAGTGTTGTATTATATAATTTTAATGAAAACTTAATTACTCAAATTGAAAAATTCATAAATAAAACTATTTATTTCTTTATAGTATGTTTATATTATGAAAAATTTTCGTCAATCATACTTAAATCTAATGCAGAGAAAGATAACATCTTTTTTGGCATTAATTTTCTAAGTCCGGTTATGTATGGGTCTGAAGATACCATTAGTCTATGGTACGTATCTTCCATAGCCATTTTCCTCGAGAATTTTCTTGAGAATTGTTCTCTATATTGTCGTATATCTTTATTACGACTTTCTTGTGCATCTTCGCTTAGAAGTCCTATAGCAATACCCATTTTTTCTACGATTTCATGACCATGGATCAAAATTTTGTGTAGAGTAGTAGGCATGTTAAACCATGGGTAGTTAAACACAAAAGCCGATGCAGTTCGGAAGCAAAATTGCCTGAATTTTTCTGTGCGAATTGTATAGCCACACGATAAAAGTTTCAATATTGTGTGCAATCGTTTTATGATATTTAAATTGACACCCGTGATTTGAGACACCTCTTCGGCATGCTGGAATATTAAACGAGCCGTATTTCCGTCTGTTGACGTCCCTCCTCCTTGTCTCGGTTTGTCAACATGTAGCCCAAGTATCTCGTGGAATTGGTTCTGAATTCGTAGTTTTTCAGCAGCTACGATTTTTTTATCTTCGTCACCTCTTGCTTGCCATTTAGAAAGTTTTAATTTGTATGCCAGATGAATAATGCATTCAGCGCATCTAATCCAGGCATGGAGTGAGGAAATGCCGTATTCCAAATTATCAGTTTTTACTGCTTTTTCTGAACAAATTTTCAATTTATTAAATTCTTTAGATGTTGCACCACAGAGATAGCAACGCATCGCTGAGCTCGTGTTGGTTAGTGCATTTATCATTTTTCCGTCAACCATTGTCAACTTTAATTCGTGTTTTATACACCATTCCTCATTTTTTGTCGGCAAAAGATCTGCTATTTGCTCTTGTATATTCGCAGCTTCTTGTCGCGATAGCTCTGAGGTTTCATGAGACATCTGAAGTCTCAAAGGTCGGCAGTATCGTGGAGACGAAGGCCGGGGATTTTGCCAGACAAGAACATTATTTGTCGTTACCAAACGTATCGGTACTATCGAGGTAACTATCATGTTCTCATCCGAAGATTGTACATCTTGAAATTTTTGTTTGTATTGAGAATGTGACCCTGACCCGTCACATCCCCAATTTGAAATAAGGCACAAGTTTTGTTTTTGATTGTGGCTTAAATTTGAAATAACTACTTTTAGAGAAAGCAGCAGTCTATCTGCAGTAATATCTAAAAGATGTTGAAGAGGTACTTCGGCTTTTGTTTCGGTACACAATATACCTTCAGGATAACATTTCTTTTTTGCTTCGGTTACTCTTTCATAAGGAGGGTAAATATTACAATTCAACTCCAAAGCAGACGTGCGCAGTATGTTGTACTGGTGTTTAGTCAGGTGGCCCTCGATAACCAAAGATAAAGCTTTGTCTGGGGTGTAGCTTGCGTGTGTTTCAGACATTGTTTTTGGTATATCCATGGAAATATCTTTTATTAATTTTGACTTATTTACTTCTCCAATCTCTCGGTATTTCATTTGAGTAGCAAAAGCTAACTCTGCAGGTGCCAAATTCTTTCGAACATCTTCGGTCTTTTTCCGTTTCGTACGTTCAGCGCAATCGTCAAAGTCTTTAGCAGGACGACCTCCAGATCCACTGCTTCTTTTTTGTTGTTTGTTTGGCACAAAAAATGACACATAAGAATCAAACCAATCCTTATTTGCGTTTTTACAGCGCTCAAAGTTGTAATGTGATTTTTGGAGCTTTTGTTTGTACGTGTAAATAATCTTGCTTACTTACTTACTTACTTGCTTACTTACTTTTTATGTCACTTGACAGATCGACCATTCTCAGAGCATTTTGAACCTTGTCACACAAGAACTTGATTTTTTCAGCATCATTTAATAAGCTACACTCTCGGTAAAAGTTTACAAGAGTCAATCTGCTGATACAAATTTCTTCATTGCTGGACCCTAAAAATAAGAAAAAACCACATTAGATACTCCTATTTTATATTTTGGATAAATAATAGTCTCACCAAAATTTATTGTAAGTCAGATAACTAGTTTACTATGTATATCTAAATTTATAACCTAAATATCCATGGAATGATGATGAATTATCCATTTGACACCATCTGTTTTTTTTTACATAAGTGAACATTTTGTTAAAGCGTCGGATTTGGTCGGGTCTTGTAGTAACTTAAATGGGTAAAGCAATGAAAAACGCGTCTAATAAACTTTATTTTAAGGCGTGATATGGCAGGAAATTGAACATTTACTCTATGAGAAGTACTGTTATTTCCAAAAAACTAAGTGTTTCCGTAAAAAAATCCCCACAAATGCGACGTCTAATTTAGAAATCTGTTATGATATAAAAAATAGAATCCATTACCTCCTGGAACAGCATCCATCGTTGAAACTCGAAGAATGTCGACAAAAATCACAATGCTTATTTACAACAAAACACATCCGCCGCTTATCAAGTCAAACTTTGGACTAAGATGGCTTTCGTCTGGCGGCTCGTAACCGGTCAGCGCAAGCGCAGATAGCTGGCCTAGTCTATTGTGAAGTGAACTATAACAATTAGAACCGGATTTGTGACATTTTTGCTTTTTGAGTTTATGCCAACTTTTATCGATTTTCCGCCTGTGTGCACGGGCTTAATTATTTATGTACTACGCCAAAACGTGTTGGCATCATGTATAGGATTGGATCACAAAGTAATTGATTTGACACTTGGTGCGGTGGTTAGTGTGATAAATAGGATGGATGAAAATAAAATGTAAATATTCAAGTATTTTATATACTAAACCCATCCCCCGTCCCTTTATTATGGATAAGTATTTATAGATTTTTTGACGTGACAACGTCTTATAAATTGGTTTGCCGGGTGACACTTCAAGAAACTGCGTTACGCTCCGCTCACGTTATGCGCTCATAATGAGAGCGAGTGAGAGGCACGCGTCCCTTCCACTCGGGCATGGTTAGCCCGCCTAAGAGCGAGAGAGACAGACATAAAAAGTGAAAGGCACGCGCGAATATTCACATTAAAATTATTTTACCACTCAAAGTCGTTGTCACGTAAAACTTTCGCCCGTATACCGACTTTACAGGCAACCAATTTTTTATATAATAATGTTTATGTTTTTATATATATATATACATACATATACATATGTTTATATGGAACTCACAAAAAAAAATGATGTGCTTACTTAAACTTACAATGATGGCAACTCTCAACTAGTCTCAACACATTAACATAATCTACATTAAGTACATCTTAAGTACATCTTCTCCTTCAAATAATTTATTATATAGGTTGTTGATTTGTTCTTTTCAATGTTATGTAAATGTTGTCTATGGGTCTATGCCTGAAACAATTTTTTTTAATTGAATTGAATTAATGTTACAAATCAGGCGCATCAAATTTCTCTGGCACACAGTAAATGTTTGCCAGTAACACATCACATGGGCAATCAGTGGATGGCTGCGATCGTAATATGAATATCAATCAGCTTCCACAATCCACATCGCCGCCCCGTGGCAGTAATGAAATGCTCGTAGTGTTGTGACGTCATTCGTGTTATTTGTTGACAGGGTTGACGATTTCACGTCGTATAAGTCGTCGTCGTCATCGTCAACGTATAAGACGTGCCGTACATAAATAGACGGTGTCGTGTGAACCAACAGTGATATTATTTTTTGACCATAGGCACTTATTTCAGACAACATGTAACTTAATTATATTATTAGAGAAATTATCAATAGCTTCAAAGAACGGACAAGTACCTTTATTACTCCGTAGCGTTGGCGATGAGCTTTCACGAAAATAGTAGTAATTAATCTGTGACTAATGGTGGGCAAGTCTTTAGGAACGAATACGTTAACCGTAAAGTAAATACATAAGCCACATCAGTGATGATTAGTATGATTTGTCAAGCCATGACAACCCTACATAGCTCACAGTCGGTCTACGACCTCGCCGTGTCGAGATAAACGTACAATAGTCAATTAGGGCTTTGTTGACAAAGTATTGGACCGAACCGAAACTCAAATTAGCCAGACGTGTGTGATGTACTGCAGCTGATTGTCTATGTCTGGATGGTCTGTGCCTGGTAGACGTGTTAGACGAAGCCAGTAACGCTGGTGCCAGTCTACAGACAAGCCTGCGTTGGCCTGGACCATATTGTTGAGATGAAACCAATGGATACATTTTATTTTTGGATTATTGTTGTGGTTTGCATACGTTTTGTGTTAAAGACGCGTCCTCACGTTGGCGCAGGGGTTGCGGTTCATGCGGGCGGAGATCACTGGATTGAAAAACAGGCTGGCGCTCTATTCTCACCAGTGCTGGCCGCCAGAACTTGCTTGTCTTGAAAAACGGTTTATACGAGGCCAATAACAAGCCAGCGATATCTGTCAGTGAAACTGGCAGCCAACAATGGCTTTGTCTAAACCTAGCTTAACTCGAAAACAAACCGGACCGTTTTGTATATTCCTATTTTGTTTTATTCTCCACAGTTCGGTTAGGTATAACGAAAATTAGAAAAATAAGAGGAATAGGCGAAAAAAAGATAGGGTTACATCTATTGCATTATTACATACATTGACCACCTACCTGCCTTCATCACTCTAAGTTTTTTGCAATACAAAAAACACTGTTTTACAGCAATTTAAAAAATTCCATCTTTCACTGTGTAGGCCTTATCTGGCGAGTGATGATGATAAAACAAACAGTCTCGTTTTAGCTAGCTCATCGTACTCAACTCGCAGATGGCGGGAGATCAACACAATACGATGCCATTTGGGGGGCGAGCAGAGACAAAGGCTATTGTCCCGGATGTCCTGTCTGGGAGGCTTACTACGAATTTGGGATGTAAAGTTACTTTTCAAAGCTATATGTAACCTAAGTCTAATAAACTATTAAGCTTAAGCTTGCCAAGGACTCCTCCGATTAATAAGTGCTGTTTGATCTGATTTTAGTCCTTGGCAAATATATAATAGCTCGATATCGATTTCATAGTTTATCTTCCTGTTTTGAGGGTTCCGTACCCGAAGGGTGCCAAACGGGACCCTATTACTGAGACTTCGCTGTCTGTCCGTCCGTCCGTCCGTCCGTCTGTCTGTCACCAGGCTGTATCTCATGAACCGTGGTAGCTAGACAGTTGAAATTTTCACAGATGATGTATTTCTGTTGCCGCTATAACAACAGCAAAAAAATCACGTTTGTTGTAAGGGAGCCCCCCTTAATATTAAATTTCATTTGATTTCAAAATAAATTTATTATTAAGGGGGGCTCCCATACAACAAACGTGATTTTTTTTGCTCATTTTTGCTCGATATTGATATAATGATAGCAGGTAGACGCTTAAAATGTTCACAATATATTGAGTATATTATTTACTTAAAAAATAAATATTTAAATTAAAATTAAATTAATATTTAGGGGGGGCTCCCATACAATTTTTTTTTGCGGTTTTTTATAGATAATGGTACGGAACCCTTCGTGCGCGAGTCCGACTCGTACTTGGCCGGTTATTTATCTTCCTTGACAAATAATAATAGTTGTTTAAAAACTAAATACAGGGTGTATTTTGAACTAAAGTAATGAGCCCAAGTATTTTCTACGTTTTATACTTGTAAATTGCCTTACATTTGAAACAATAAGTTTAATTATTCATAAGGACCATCAATGTTCGTAGTAGATCTCTCAGCTCGCTGGCAGCTCCGATAATGTTTTTCATACTGAAATGGAGGAATTTGTGTCTCGTAATAGTGACGGGGTTAGTTTGCGGATTATAATAATGGGTTTAAACTGAGCCGCCAACTGAGCCAGGGCATCAAACTTTTAATTGTTTTAATTAAAGCTGATAATGCTGCTGCTTTCTGCGAAATTGGTTTTCGTAACTGGTGTTTGAAACTGCTGGAAAGGCGTGAAAAGTTTATTTAGATAAGGAAAATATGATCGGTCAAGTGCGAGTAGGACTCGTACAGGAAGGGTCTATTGTGCAAGTTTACAAGAACAACGCAAAAAAAACCTATTTCTTTATTAATCGTTTGTATTTGTTGCTATAACGGCTCAACGTTCGTGATATACAACCCGCGGACTCAATTTTCTAAAAGAATGGTCAAAATTAACAGGCGATTAATCGATAAATAAATTATTTAAATTAAAAAATAATAATACTTCACCTATTCGTAAAAATAATAGTGGTTCGGTAATTCATAGCGGAGAAAGAAAAGTTATTTACAATGTTGTTAAGTACTTTAAACAGAGTGATTTAAATATCATGAAGAGATGGACGGTGACAGGTTCCTTGAGTGGTCCAAAAATATAATATCTAAATTAGAACCAGGGAGGGAGCATTGTTGTCATGGACAACGCTCCTTATCATTCCGTCAAACTCGAGAAAATACCGACGACCGGTTGAAAAAAACAACAAATAATATACTGGCTGCATAGTAAAGGGATATACATGGACATGGGTTGTTTGAAAAAAGAGATATTGAAGAAAGCCGCCGAAATAGCCCCACAATATGATGAATATTTAATGACGAAATCGCTAGACTTAGTGGCTTTGAAATTGTCCGTCTACCTCCGTACCATTGTAAACTCTACCCCATTGAGTTAGTGTGGGCCCAAATAAAAAAAAAAATTGCTGCCAATAACGCAACGTTTAAGATGACTGACGTAAAGAAATTATTTTATGATGCGGTACAGTTAGTAGACGCTGATCGATGGAAGAAATGCTGCGAACATGTCATTGTGGTGACGTAATTGAGACGAGTGTATGTTTCAGTAGTTGGACGTTTATTGAACCCCGAACGTACAATGGAATGGCTTATAAAGACAAGGGCGGAGGTGAGTGTGTGGGTGTGTGTGTACACATGCTACACCTTCCCCCTTTTTTTAAAGAAAAAATATGTTAATTCTATCTTATTTTTTCTAGAATTTAAAACAACAATAACATTTCAATTTTACATCACAACGGATCTAAATTATTAATCTGGCTCTAAATTAAAATTAATTAAACACATAAACAAAATCTGTAACATTTATCTATAGCTCACTCTAACTTGGAAAGTAGACTAACTACTTACATTTATTAATTGTATACCTACTGGCTGTAACACCATTACCCTTACAAATACAACTTTTACATTACAAATAGTTACTCAACCTAGCCTAAGGTGTTCTCTCTTATACGAATTTAATTATAACACTGTATTCAAAATTTCTTGAAACAATACATATTTTAACAATAACACATAGGTACTCTATAAAATAAACATTTAATCTTTGATTACCTTACAACAACATTATCGGACTTGCCAATAGTTATGTACCATACTAAAAAACATAACTTTAACTCAAACCATACGAATCCATCAATTTGTAAGATATTCTGTAAAAATTAGATGATCAGTCTAACTTTTATCGAAAACCTAACAAACGAAGTGTTCCCATCTGTCTTACTCGCTGCAGGAGTAGTACTGTTCCAACATTCTACACAATCGTTTCATGCTCCTAGAAAACAAATTCAATCCTTTTACATGTACTATCAAATAACAAATAACACCATCATTCCTAAATACAAACAAATTACATAGCTCAATACTCTATTTCAAATTAAGTATAAGTACATATTGTATCCAATTACTTTATTGTAGACACACATAAAAAAAAAATAACAATTCTTCTTCATCTCATTATCCAATTTTAACATGTTATTCCTATATGCTTATTAATTCATTTACTTGAAGATAATAATAGTTGTTTGCTACCCTAGTGTCACGTTAACTTTAAAATTCTGCAAAAAAAAAAAAAAAATAGAATATTTTAATTTAATGTGAATACTATATAACCGAACTTTCTTTCGTGGTATCGGTACATTTTTCTCACTCTAACTTATTTTCCGATCATAAAAAAAAAACACTACATTTACACTTTTGGTTTTTAACCCGTACTGAGCATCCTGTAGCTCTCAGTTAATTACTCTGATTACCAACAAAATATACTCTAGGAAGTAAGATTTATCGTAACTCCTGGTTAATTACTCCTTTTGTCAGTTAAATCTCCTTAACCTTTGTGTCCTCGTTCATACATTTTATTCGTTCACACTATTTCTACTAATGCCTTACTACGCCATCGCCAAGGAGTTCTCTGCTCCTGGTACCTACTAATAATTAAGTCTTCCACCGAGGGCACGACAGTCCACACTATGGTCAAGAACATAATTCTCCTAGGGCTGTAACTCTACACCCTTTATCTACATACATTATACATCCTGTGGGCATGGTCACCCTACACTACATATCATATTTTCATCTTGTGGGCATGGTCACCCTACACATTGGCATATCAGGCCACCTATTTTGTGCACCTGTATAATAGAGAATAGAGCCGCTACAATTTAAGGCAATGGCCTCCAATCTGTCTGTATGACTAGAAGGAATAGCTCCCTATCTCATATTTCTATATCCTACTATGTACCGATCCTTAAACTTTTCTAATTCGAAACACAAAAAAAATATCATTTAATTATTAATTCATTTACTCTAAATCTCTTTATTCAATTGTCATTAGGTCGTCGGTATTTTCCACTTGACCTAGAAATTTTTCTGCAGTCATTCAACTCGGAATGCATTGTATTAGCAATACCTAACTCGTATGCTATTTTTAACTTTACTTTGATTTTTAAATGATTATGAATTTACCAAATATTTACTCATTGACTGTGACACTAGGTTAACAATTTGTTACAAGTTGTAACTAAATATTACCCAACCTTCCTGTATAGGTACATACGTGGTCATATACAAAATATCGTCTTTCAATTTACGTCATGATTCTGTCATTTTATAAAACTCTTATTTGTATAATGGTTCCATAATTCATTTTCAATGCGGTACCCTAACTTAGTACTGTATGCTAACATTCATTTCTACCTATCTTTTAGTCAGCATTTTGATTCTTGTAACTGTATCTCTGTATAACAATTAGTAAGCAGTTACAGTCGTAACCATTGTATTAATTTATAACATCCTGTTACTAATCTAATGTAACGCCGTGGCACATTCTTTGTACGTAACTAATCAATGATCTACATTCAATATTTTAAAATGACTTTAGTACCAACCTGTGGTTATAAAATGAGTGTTTCACAATATCATTTCTAATACCTTTTTCTGTTAGCGGAAACTAATAATAATTCTCACGTCATGTAATGCGATACCTCATTCTCTTTAGGTAATAAACTTCCTACCTACGTGAGGTTTTTTAGCCTTTTGCTACAAACTTTTCTGACCTAGATAATGTAATTTGATATCATACTCTGTAATATTCTATGGGGTAAACCGTCTTCCCATGTTACGTGGCTAAGGCACATTTACTTTATCTTTTAAAAGTACTACGATTAATTAAAACATGTCATGCATGTAGCATGTAATACTTCTTACTTGAGAAGGGGAAAGAGAATAAAAAATATATATATTAACATCTACTCTTCCTACGTCGGCTTTTATTTCAAAAGAATTCCGACGAGAACAATTAACCGTAAATGCGTAAAATAATAATAGTTAAAAAAAAAAAAAAAAAACATTTTCCTTGAATCTACGTCGGCTTTTATTTCAAAAGAATTCCGACGAGAAGGATGTAACTCAACCAGTCCATGACGCAGTGGTATTCGAGAGCTGTGTGTACACGTAAAATAATAATAATATTTTTATACGTGAATATGTCGCTTTTCGACAAAATGTCCCCTTAACGGTTCGGTATGCATTTAAGTACTTAACATGGAGAATTGCCCTAATTGCAATTCATAATGTGGTCTTTGACCTATTTACTTCATATTTACTTATCCTTTACTTTATTACGACAGAGAGATATGAATACTTTTACATTGTTCTGACTTACTTTAAATTTTTACGTCGAAGTTGGTCACGTTTATCGCCGCGTGGTAACGACGACATCAGCGGCGGACGTGGCGCGTGCTGGCAACTGGCACTCCATGAAACTGCTGGAACTGGTCATCTTCTTCATACGAGACGGGTATCCCTGTACTCCACTTCCGGTCGCAGTAAATCTTCAAACGAGTCGGGAATCCCTGTACTCCCCGTCCGGTCGCAGTAAATCTTCAAACGAGTCGGGAATCCCTGTACTCCCCGTCCGGTCGCAGTAAATCTTCATGTCTTGATTGTAGCTTTCTTTTGTCTTCATTTTTCATTTGGAATTTCTTGTTTAAATATTTTTGTTTCTTCATTTAAATTTTTCTGCACTCAATTTTTCTTCGTTTTTTCATTGGATTTTCTTCTATATTTTTTTTTTTTTTCTTCTTTCTTCAATAATTAGGTATTTTCCGTAATAATTTTTATTCTTCTTTCTTCTATAATTCGGTATTTTCTTTCTTGAGAGGTATTCATGTTTGAATTCCAGTCCTTTATTTTACGCCATTTGGCACAGCACTACCTCGCGAGAGGTAGGCTGGCCTGGCAAAGGTCGCCATGTGGTGACGTAATTGAGACGAGTGTATGTTTCAGTAGTTGGACGTTTATTGAACCCCGAACGTACAATGGAATGGCTTATAAAGACAAGGGCGGAGGTGAGTGTGTGGGTGTGTGTGTACACATGCTACATCATAAAAGAAGAAAATACCATGTGGGATTTAGATGACGTCATGGAACTCGCAGAACAAAATATGTAGTTTTACAATAAATACTAACGCAGATACTAGTGATAGTGATTAAAATATAATATGAAAAAATGACTTTATTTTGATTTAAGACAGTTAAGTGTATTTTCAAATCCATAAAAACTTAATCATTAAAAATATTATTTGTTTGAATTTTAACACCACCGTGAATACACCCTGCAGTTGCAATGATGACTCACTGCATTCTTATCACGAATAGACTGTAGCGAGGAAATCTATCACACCAAAATCTTTGGTAATAAATAATATCTACAAAATCTAGTCGGATTCCATTCGCACATCGAATTAAACCCACGGACAATAAACTATCGATTCAAATCCCTGAATACAGGATGTTTTAAATCCACAACCTGCATCGGCTCAGCCATGTCACCAGAATAGAGCCGATGATCGCCGTACAGCCTATAAATAAAATATCTACAGGCCCGGAACAATAAAGGCTTAGCCGGGTTATTCTACTTGAATTAAAGGAGATAAAATAAGGAATATAATAAAACGAACCACTAAAAAAATAACTGAGCGACTAAATTACTGACTGAGCGATATGTCGCCCAGCGACTTGTCGCTCAGTTAGTAATTTAGTCGCTCAATTAGTTTTTCGGTTAGGTTAGGTTAGACTTTTTTTGATGCTCGTTTAAATACTACCCATAAAATAATACAATTTCTTGACTAGAAAACCCCATGAGAGCCCAAGATTCGGATTTTTGTTTGAAGTCGAGTAAAAGTAATTTCAACATGATATTTCAAAGCGTTCCTGAGAAAAAGGATCTTTACAGACAAACAGACGGTCAAAGAAGTGATCGCGAATTCCCATTTTCTTTTGAAGTTTCGGAACCGAAGTTCCCATTAAAATATTTTTATTAGATATTAACGGATCAGCATATTTCCTCCAACTCTGTGGCAGAATGAACCGCATATAATAGTAGTTTTACAATATGGCGGCGCGGCGGGAGTTATCCGCAACTTTGAGTTATTGTTATGGAGGTACGATGGGGTTCCCAATCTATAGATATATTGCGGTTCTCATTTACTTGATAAAAAATCACTTTTAGTTTACTGACTAAATTCTGGCGAAGATGGGTCAAGCGATTTGCTCTAAACGGAATCGGTGCCTGTAGACAATGTTAAACGCTAAGGATAGCGAAACGAAACGATAACTTTTTATGTATGCGATTCGACATTTGGAATCGCTACGTGACGTCACCTTAGCGAAGCCAAATGTCAAATCGCATACATAAAAAGTTATCGTTTCGTTTCGCTAGCGTTAGCGTTTAACTTTGTCTAGGGGGGCAGGTGGTTTATCCTACTACCCAGTCGAGTTAACTTGAGTCCTCGCTGGAATGCAATAGCCTTTTAAAAGCGCCGTAATGACGTCACGATTCAGGTCTCAAGTTAACTCGGCTGGGACACATACTACATAACTTATGAAAGGTCCAAAAATCTATCTTTGTGAGTTTCTTCGCCCCTTTTTCTACAATGGTCAAATGTAGAGAATAGGATAACTACTCAAGCGTTCAACCTATATACGACGTCCTTAAAAGGACCAGCACTTTTGTTATATTTTTTCATATGCTACTTTAATACCAAGTCATAAGGTTGACGTTTGACATCATAAAGACATTAACTACGTATGTATCTATTTAATTTCTATTTATCTATATACTAGCTGACTCGGCAGTCTTCGTACTGCCGCAATTTAATATGAACTTTATTCAATAAAGTTCAAATTGACTCTAGAAAACGATTGACTCTAGAAAACGTTTGTATGGAAAATAGAAAAGGGCTGTTTTTAGGGTTTTCCCGGAAACTTTTCGATTTTTTCACGCCTTTTAAACCTTCCCTAGACCTCCACGAACATTTCAAGACTAAGATAAGATAAATCCGTTCAGCCGTTCTCGAGTTTTAGTGAGACTAACGAACAGCAATTCATTTTTATATATATAGATATAATCTTTTCTAATATTTTTTTATTTGTTTTGATACACAATTCGTCCTCGCCGAATCCCTAGCTCACTGTACACGACAACAGCTACTTTTCCGTTGTCTAACTCGACTTTGATGGCCCCGGAGTATCCGACAGCAAGGAAATGGAAGACTCTATCTTGGGCAAGTTTGTAGTTGTGGCCGCGGGCAACGCAAAAGACTCCAAACTTCAGACGAAGACTGCGGACGACTTCAGCGCCTGAAGACGAAGTACCTTTTATATTATAGGGCGATTCAGATTCTCTTAAAGTGAAATCTTCCTTCTTTCCTTTTTGAATAAAAGCTGAAGAATTACGATTTTTCGTAGCACTTGAAAGGTTTGACCAAGTCTCAAGTCTAGGATGCCTAGAACTATTTTTGAACACCTTTTTGTGTTATAGGGCGAGTCTAATTCTTATAAAGTAAAATCTAACTTATATCCTTCGTTATATAAAAACAGAACTTCAAAAGTCTGTATAAGTCTCAAGTTATAGATGTCAGAATAAGTTTTTAGGAGGCAGGCGTTATTAAAACCAAAGTTCGTATCAAAACTAAAAGTTTGAAAGCTGCTGCTTTGACGGTTTAACCTGTATAGAGCCTAGATTACAGAGTCAAAATCCACAATATTAAATAATTCCTCTTTAATCGGAACTTGTTTTGCTGGAAGAGATGCCTTATTATATGTATGTAGATAAAATTGCCTTTCTACACTTTGTGTTCATCTTGTTTCCTAGATAAGCCACGTCAACTAACAATTTTATACTAAGTACCCAAAAATTACCCACAATTTACTTGACTTTTGGTGTGTTACTAGGATTTTTTTACAAACCTACGCAGGGTTGACACGTCTTGGAGCCATATTCAGTTGGACACAAGTAGGCAAACTACGACATCAATGCAACCGTGAATTCCGATATTATATTTTTCTGGACAGAAACATTTTGGACCCTAGCACAGGTTGAAACGTCATAATGTTGACAGCTTGCATTAAAATGGAAGGAGCGGTATAACCCTGAATTGCAAAGAATCAATAAACTAGTGGCTCTGTGAGCTGTAGACCTCGCGAGTATGTCGGTGGGAAAGCTGAACTGCTAACACACATAAAAAAAATAACCCAAATAATTTTCTTTCAATAACACATACAAACTTATGAATGTACCTGGTTACGTACATACAGTATGAAAGTAGCCGCACCAATAACTTTGTAAACTACATTTCGCGATCTTTTATACAACCTATTGACTTTTTACTAAAATTATATAATCTGTTTCACTCTCATAGTCTTTACAAATCCAACGACACCTCATTTGTTAATATCCATCGAGCCGTTTGGGTTGTAGCGATTTTTTTACATTTTAAAACCCCATATCTCCGCCATTTTGAAAAAAATCAAAAAACTGGCTCGAGTAAAAAATTCTATTTATTTTTTCAACCTGCTCACAAAATTTCACGAGAATCGGTTCATAAATGCGACCTGTAGAGGAGAACAACCGGACATACAAAAGCATTTTTGCCCAAATCTGAAACGGAGACGCTTCGCTCGCTCATCTGTTTCACTCTCATGGTCTTTACGAATCCAACGACACCTCATTTGTTAATATCCATCGAGCCGTTTGGGTTGTAGCGATTTTTTTACATTTTAAAACCCCATATCTCCGCCATTTTGAAAAAAATCAAAAAACTGGCTCGAGTAAAAAATTCTATTTATTTTTCCAACCTGCTCACAAAATTTCACGAGAATCGGTTCATAAATGCGACCTGTAGAGGAGAACAACCGGACATACGAAAGCATTTTTGCCTAAACCTGAAACGGAGACGCTTCGCTCGCTTCGCTCGCTCGGTCAATTAAACTGTAGCTCTACAAAACCACTTCATGGCAGAATCTCTCACCCCTTGCACATAGAGCTCTTTGTAGTCAGCAAATCGTTATAGATAATGTCTGTATCTGCATTGGCACTTACGATATTGTAGACTGTTGTTATCCTTTGCGACTGAAACTTCAGTTAGATACTTGAAATCAGCTCGCTCGGCACTCGACACCATGTTGTTATACAGACACAGTGCCCGTGTCTTTGACCTGCCACCTTCTGCACACACATCAAAGCTATCAAAGTCAGCCAGTATTCCAGATTTCCAGGTATTCTTTGACTATACTCCAATAAAATCAAGTCTAGGCAAGTAGGTATTTAAAAGATTTTAACTGGTTTGCCGACACATCTTATATAACAATAGATTCGCCATTGTTCGGTCTTTCGAGCGGTGTGTCTGCGAGAAAAAAGGGAACCATCCTGAAGCAGACTTTTAACAGTCGCTAAATGGAGTTGAAACACAATTATATCTTAAACTCTGTAATCTATTCAGCGAGTGGCTGAATAGATTAAAATGTTTACCTATTAACTGTACGCTAGAATCCTAAGAGAAGTTGCGAGTCATTCCCAACACTAGTATTCTAATTACTTACTGGGAAGTCTTGTTATGGGTTTTGTGACAGTTTTTATGAAATAAAACAACTTTTACTTTACTTACTTAGTGGCTTCATTTTTGACAGCTTAAAACCCACTTTTGACATCAATCATTCAATGGAATTATCAAAAGTTAAATAAACGAATGAATAAATAGTAGTGGCTGAGTAGCACTTTACCCTGCCCCGCGAACCTAGACGTTTGAGTGAAAACGTTGGTGCGCGCAGACCAATTAAGAAATTAAATCATTTAAAATAATTCACAGGCAAACCTTACGTCGTTTGTTAGTACTACCAGAGAAATTGCGCTTAATTTCTATGACGACTTCCGACATCGTAATGTAACCCTAATGGTCTATAAGATAAAATTTAGTTCAGCTTATAGCTGCTTCCATTCCAGGTCCTTACCTCCGTTGTTTCGTGCATAAACATGATTTTAGTTAGCTCGGAGAGAAATACTAATTAGGGTGAAACGAGAAACTTTGACGTCAAACAAGATGCAGGCCTTACAAAAGCAATTTCTGGAGAAATGTGGCTAAAAAGCAGATTGGCAGCAATAGGCTCCTAATTGATTATATTATTTATCAATGCGATTGGCAAAGGTCCGTGAAGTCTTGGCGTATGGAGAGAGGCAGGCGAGGTCATTGTCGCGGTACATTCACAATACCACATAGTGATGCTTACCGTACCTACCCAATTTGTTTATTTATTTGTAAATTGTTTTATATGTGTTTTCTTCTTCTTGTGTTAATCCAGGTTTAGTTCTATTTTGTATTGACGTGACAACGTCTTATAAATTGGTTTGCCGGGTGACACTTCAAGAAACTGCGTTACGCTCCGCTCACGTTATGCGCTCACAATGAGAGCGAGTGAGAGGCACGCGTCCCTTCCACTCGGGCATGGTTAGCCCGCCTAAGAGCGAGAGAGACAGACATAAAAAGTGAAATTAATGTTTGTTTGTATAAATTAATGTTTTAAATATAATTCTTTGTATAAATAAATGTTTTAAATTGTTACTATTATTTCATCCTTCTTCCTACTATACGAATGAATATTCACATTAAAATTATTTTACCACTCAAAGTCGTTGTCACGTAAAACTTTCGCCCGTATACCGACTTTACAGGCAACCAATTTTTTTTTTTTTAATTATGTGTGTGTGTGTACCTTTCAATGAATAAATGAATTTATCTATATATCTATCTATTTTGCTCTAGGCAGGGCAAACTCAGCCGGAAAATAAAATATAAAAAAATAAAAAATACATGGCCTTCTTTGCCTACGTCTTAGCTTGGCATATTCCTGCGCAAACTGCAATTCAATAATTCACCAAGTTAAAAACTTTGAAAAAACCGACTTCATGACCTATCACTTAGTCCTCCCCGCTCGGTACACAAATGTCGTCTATAGACAGACCCGAAAACGAGCCTACGGAATCTGTCTCCTGACAGTGAATTCCATACGTATTACATAATATATACGAATATGCGATCCTAACAGCCAGAATTTATCTCGCGACAATGACTATTAAACACAAAAAAGACTGGATGTATACCTAATGTCATCCAGGTAAAAAACAAATTAAACTTCACAGATTTTTCATGTAGAAACCTAACTAATGGACCGATTCCTGATTTTCAAAAAATGGGACCAAACTATTAGGCTTCCCTTTCGAAAAAAGGAATATTTTTTTTATCACACCTGCTCTGAAAATACATACTAATTATACCAATTAGAGGGAAGAAACGCCTTTATCCCGCCCTTCAAATCCTTTCATCCCAAGGTATGGAAGTTTGTATGAAAATCCTTCCGACCCAAGGGTGGGAAGTATGTATGAAATTCCATTACATACCCGGTTTTTTATTTTTTATTTGTCAGCAGTCATACTGCAAAGAGACTTTAACTGCCTACTAATTAAATTTCAAGTAAATTGTTACTGGCCACATACAGTTTTTTTTTTTACCAGTTACCAACCTCCTTGGTGCATACAGAAAATTAAAAACGAAATTATTTTTGTATATAAAACGCGCGGAATCACGGAAGAAGTGGCTGCATGACCTTATGATCTTAGCCTACTCCAGAAACGGGCGAATAAAAAAAGGAAAAGCCCGCGCATTTTCGCAAAAACTTCGAGCAATACATTTTCAGAAAATGAAGTCGTTTTCTTTTCCTTTTGCCAACGTATGAAATTTTCATAAGTACTGCAGATTTCTATGCATTTATGTCTATAATTTTCCTCGTAGGTGTAATAAAAAGCACTATACATACCTCAGGATAAAGTACAGTTCCATACCTCAAATGGTTTGCGCCCCTCGCAAGCTCGTGGCGCAAATGCCATAATCTCGGTATGGAACTGTCACTTTCTTCCCTCTGAAGTAATATACTATTTTATCACACCTGCTCTGAAAATACATACTAATTATACCAATTAGAGGGAAGAAACGCCTTTATCCCGCCCTTCAAATCCTTTCATCCCAAGGTATGGAAGTTTGTATGAAAATCCTTCCGACCCAAGGGTGGGAAGTATGTATGAAATTCCATTACATACCCGGTTTTTTTTATTTTTATTTATCAGCAGTCATACTGCAAAGAGACTTTAACTGTCTACTAATTAAATTTCAAGTCTTAAATTGTTACTGGCCACATACAGTTTTTTTTTACCAGTTACCAACCTCCTTGGTGCATACAGAAAATTAAAAACGAAATTATTTTTGTATATAAAACGCGCGGAATCACGGAAGAAGTGGCTGCATGACCTTATGATCTTAGCCTACTCCAGAAACGGGCCAATAAAAAAAGGAAAAGCCCGCGCATTTTCGCAAATATAAACATTTCTATGCATTTATGTCTATAATTTTCCTCGTAGGTGTAATAAAAAGCACTATACATACCTCAGGATAAAGTACAGTTCCATACCTCAAATGGTTTGCGCCCCTCGCAAGCTCGTGGCGCAAATGCCATAATCTCGGTATGGAACTGTCACTTTCTTCCCTCTGAAGTAATGTACTATTGAATTCGGTTCATAAATAGTACCAGTTTCGATGTAACAAACATTAAAAAAAACATGGAAAAAAAATCTTTTTCGTAATTTCGTAATTTCTTTATTGTACTCACATGACAGTAAAAATAGCTTAACATAGAAAAGAAAATATGTACAAAGGCGAGCTTATCTCTAATAAGAGATTTCTTCCTCCTCTCCTTTTTTGCAGTCGGTTAAAAAGTTCCATATAAGAAGTACCTATTGCCCATGATTCATACAAACAACATTCACTTCATCTTCATCAGATAGTCCTTAAACATGCTCGATCGATACACCCCAACGCATATGTTGGTATTGTGATCCGTCGTTATTTTCAAGTGGCAATAAACATTGAGGGATCTCCGAGACCCCAATTAACCCCCCACCCCAAAGCGACCACTGAAACAACGTTTTGAGGTCGTTATGCCTCACCTAGGTGCTCCTTGGGTATTACACAATTATACTACATAGTATTGTTAGTAATAATTAGGTACTCAGGTTTGAGTAATAATTACCGCAGCCCTTTGGGATGCACAAAAGGAAGTTTGATATATTACATCTATTTAATACAGGGAGCACATATCCAGTGGAGAGCGCATATATACATTTTACTTTGAAACACAACTCACTAATTTACGGGCGGGCGGGGGTCGAGGTAAGAGAGCTGTGATTGGTCAGCCGCTGCAAAACCGTCGGGAGCCCGTCATCGTACTAGGTTGCGTATGCGAACGATTATTGAATACAACAAAAGTTTGGCGAGCCGCATTGAGAGCCTGAAAATAGCTGATGATGTTTTGGCTAGGACCATAGGCACGGCGATGAGCCAGCCTCCTGCTGATGATGTTTTGGCAAAACGCGGACACAATTGTTTATCCGGAACCCTGTATAGGAAAAGGCATGACGCTATGTATGTATATTTTATGTTTTTAAGTTAATGGAATAATGCTATGTCCTCTGTATTACCGGATTAGAATCTATTTTACTTCGTACGTAACGTAATACATCTGCCGCCCCGGTAGAATGCCAAAAAAAACAAAGGGAATAATTGTTGTGGCACTTGAAGGGTTTCGTTACATACTTTTTAACCGACTTCCCAAAGGAGGAGGTTTACAATACGTCTGGATGTTTGTTTTTTTTATGTATGTGCCCCGATAGCGCCTAAACGGATGGACCTATTTGGAAAATTATTTTTTTGTTTGAAAGGGTTTACCTTCCCATTGGTCCCATTGACACCATGTCAGGATCTGATGATGGGATCGTGGAGAAATCGAGGGAACTCTTCAAATATTATAGGCAAACCTATAGTGATTTTTGTGTTTTTCATAATAACTCATGCAAATGCACATGGTAAGCATAATATTGTGATGTGGAACTGCTGATGAAGACCACATATGGCCACCAGATCTGCTCAATACTAGGTACAAATACAATGCGTGGCTGACGGGCAGGCAACGCATAGCCTAAACCGGTGGACCTAGAGCCATGAAACTTTGTACAGGGGTTCCTTAGTAGCGTGGGGTAGCACTGATATGGGATTTGACAAAATTAATTCCCCAAGGGGGGGGGGGGGATAAGGGGTTACAGTTTGTATTAAACTCAAACTAATCAAATAGGGTTTGTGGAAGTCGGTTTTTTCTAAAGTTTACATTTTAGGGTACCGTACCCGAAGGGTGCCAAACGGGACCCTATTACTGAGACTTCGCTGTCCGTCTGTCCGTCCGTCCGTCCGTCCGTCCGTCCTGTCTGTCACCGGGTCCGTCTGCACGAACCGTAATAGCTAGAAAGCTGAAATTTTCACAGAATGTGTATATCTGTTGCCGCACCAACCACAAATACTGAAATACGAGAGATATTGCAAATTAAAGGGGGCCCCGATACAAGAGACGTGTTTAGATACACTTACGCATTTCAAAATGGAGATCTTGACTGAAACTGTTTATTTATTGTCATAGCAACCATGACATAGACACAATATACTACACATTTAAAAATGATAGCATATTTCGGGTCAACCCACATGGTTGTGGTTAGCCGGTGCGGTATGATGTTGACTCTCAATCCGGAGGTCGTCGTTTCAAATCTCGTGAAGGCATAAACTTTTTAAATTTTCTTTTTGTTTATTTTTTTATTGTTTTGAGTGCTTTTGATTTGTTGTACGATGGTACGGTACCCTTCGTGTGCGATACCGACCCGCACTTAACCGATTTTGGTTTCAATTATTTCTATAAATGTAGCAAATGTGCCTACCTCTTTTAAGAAACGGTAGAAAATACTTTTTTTTTGTTCATACATGACATGACCAACTTTAGCAGCTCCGTTCTCTAGCAGTTTTCTGGTAGCTAATTTTTATTGCAATTGCCATTGTTTCTTGACGGATTTTATTGAAAACTGCAAGTTGGATATTTCAAAATTGTAATCAAATCCCAAGTCCAAAAACCTTACTGAGTTACAGAAAAAGAGCTACAGGCCTTTTCGGCCGTAAAAACTCCACCCGACCGACCTCGCAGACCCTGAAAAAAGTTAAAACGAACGAAACCCAATGGTTAGGATAATGCCTATATTATTCAAGTTGCCATGAAATAAACATGAGTCGACGGGATTAGCTTCCCAGCCACAAACAAATGAGATCTCTTAACATTGTGGCGACACCTTTTTCCTGTAAAATTTGTCTTTATTATATTTTGCTACAAAAAAATTACGCCTGTAAAGTCCCTGTGCAAATTGAGGGCTTAGGGTTCAGGGTTCCGTGGGCTTTAATAATTCCGACATGGGTGCCTTTTTGTCGTATAAATAAGACGTTTTTGAGACTATTTATTTTAATGAATCCTAATTATGTATATGCTGTAAATATATAAACATTATTTTCAATAAAGTGTATACTAATATTCTTACTCCACGTTGTACGACTTTATCAAGATTGTGATATTCATAATGACAACGAACGATAAAATTGACTGCTTGAACAGATTTATTCATTACTTACTACATAGGAAGAGAAGTTTACTACATAGAAAGTTTTTCTCAAGACATACATTTAGATACCAAAACCAAAGGATCGGTAAATGCAAAATATTCACAATTCTACCCTACAAAGTACAATTCTAAAGTTTATAGAGAGGAATTTCGAAAGAATAACTTTAGAATTGGACTGCTCAACAGTCTGAAGCTCAAAACCAATGCATTTGAATGCGGTCAGTCAACACTTTGTATGCCCGGGAAACGAACCTGGGCCCTTGTGATGCAAATATCCCCAACAAGATTGTAACATTGAGCCTCAGCAGTCTTGTAGAATGAGAGATACCAGCTGTTTGGTATCACTCCACTTTTACTACACGACAGTTTGCTTCTATGAATCCAAACTGTCGTGTAGTAAAAGTCCGTCATCTATCTAATCCTGTATTTCTAATTCACTGCCAATATCGTAAATATAAGGGTTGCCACATAAAATGTAATTTTATCTAATAGTAGATTACTACTTTGATGAATTGAAAAAACGAATTTATTGGTAGTTCAACAGATAAAAATCGGATTATTCGCCTGATATAACAAGATTGTTTAGTAGAATTTATGCACTGGTAGCCCTTCAGATGTGACTTGATGTTGAAGGTGGGTTTAAGGGCAGCGGCGCCAGTTCTACGCAACTTAATGTCAAAAAGTGGTAGTTTCACCTGTCACCGCAAGCCAAAATATTGTTGGAAAGCGCATCTCCAATAGACAATGACACGTGTTACTTTGGCATTGACGTTTATTTGGTATTATTTTTGGCAATGAATTATAGCATAAATATGATATAGCATAAAGTATGATGGATGACGGACGCAGATTATACAGATGGAAGTAAAGGTTAGTTAAATAAAAGGTTTTGACACTCTATTTTAAGCGAAGTATCCTTCATAATCGTCGTTTTAAACTTTAAAATCATCAAAATTGAGAGTGTGATTAAAATATGTGAATCTTAAGAATTGATCTGCACCTAAATCTCATTATTTCGACCACGTTTACCAATTTAAAGTGCCTTTTGTTTACTGTCGTCTCTTCTCCTGCTATACTTAGAGCTTGCTCTCATGACTACAAGGGAACACCATTACCTCGTCTGTAGTAACAAGTATAGCGCATACACTCTAAGTAAACTGTCAACATAGGTATTCCTCAAGTGCCTAGTGCTGTCTATCTTATTTATTTAAGACAATTTGATTGTTACGTAAAGTTACACAGACCTTCATCGTGGTTTCATATAACAGCAAAATCCATTTTTAGTAACAATGCAAGAAAGGGCAATGCAGGATAGGTTTGCAGAGTATTTTTACCTTTCGTGTCCGTCCGAGGTACTTCACTTTAGTTAACTGGTGTCAATGTTGCCACCATTTGGATAAAGGCACATAACTAAAATCTTGTTCCGTGAGATGAGGGCCTGAGTCCTGCCTCCCTACTTGCTGAGTTGCGTCAGGATGATGGTGTAGGAGACGGTGATGCTGACCATGGTCTGCAGCATCTGGTAGTTCAGGTTGAAGAGGCCCCACACGGAGAAGGTCATCGGCTGACGACGCACCTGTGATAACAGCTCCAAAGGCCCTTTGTTTTCTGGAACAGTTGGGGAGAACAATTTCTGCTAACTATTAATAAAAACCAAAATATTAATAGAGACCCCTTTATCTGCTGCCATTTACAGAAACCCGCATCAAAATCCGTCCCCCGTTTGACCGCTGGAGTGCCACTGAAAAACATACAAACGAAAAAGAAGAAGGATTTGTACAGTGAGTTCATATAAAATGTACCTACCCATAGGACGTTCAACAAGGCAATCCTCAAGTAGCAAGATGACATGCGTCCGCGCAGCTATGACTCTCTCGGTGACGCACGCGATGTGAGTCAGCAGAACTGAGCTTACAAAAAGCTCTAATGTCATCGCAAATGTCATTCCTATCTGAAAAATTAATGTTTAAAGATATTTCACGGCATACATATGAAATAGGCGTATTTCGAAGTGGAGCAAAATGTATATTTTAAGAAGAAGAAAACGTAACCCTAGATGGTATAACAGAGGCTAGATACCTTGACATTTTCTAGCTACATCACGGGCCTTCTTCCAAAGATAAACCATTATTATGGATTTCACGGATGAAAAATACAGTAGAATTATTGTACACTTAGCATAGGAAGGAACGTATGTTTACCTATAAAAATACGTACTAACTAACCTCAGTTAGCTCAATCAGGAAGATGTACGTAGTTGAAGAAAACAGTATGTAAAGGCATGACAAAAAAATCTGTAACAAAGATTTACTGTTAAATTCCAATTGCTTACGCAATGTCATTTGCTGCAGGGTTGCCACAGGCATACCGGAATCTAATGGCAAATGGGGAAATAAAAATTTGATGCGTGCAATACTGGGGAAATTCTAAAATTCCATTCATTTTCCACGACCTCTGTGGCACAGCGGTTGCGCATTAGCCTACCATGTGACAGGTCCCGGGTTCGAATCCCGGCTGGAGACAAAAAAAAACCCATGTCTTGGATGTTTACATGTTTGTGACGTCGCTGTTTCTGGTTCCCACGACACAGGATACCCCTAGGATACCCCTAGTGTGTGGCCAGAAGCAATGTATGTGCCTGTATGTAAATGTTTATGTTGTTCATTATAAGTGTGTCACCCTTTTACCTCGCCGCCGCCTTGCCACCAGCCGCTTAATTTGAAAGAACACCGACACTTGGTCAAAGAAAACCGCTGCGGAGTGCAATTGATGTGCGCAAGACAGTTTTTAGTTTGTATCGAAATGCCGTGCCGCAGTGAAAGGTGGGCGACACAGCCCTGGTGTGAACGCAATTTATGACGTGACGACCTGATTTGACAGGGGAAAATAGACAATAATAGACATTGCCATATGAAAATCTGAGGAAAATCTCAATTTTCATCTATGGTTTTATGCCATCAGATTCCGGTATACCTACGTATATTTATCTCACCTGGAATCCATGAGTCTCGGTCAAAATATACATCTGTTTGAACAGCAACTGATAGCACAGCTTAAACCTTGCTACCTTCTCCGGAAACATCCATTTTCCACCAAAGCAATCTCTATCTTTAAGCTCATTATTCAACTCTTCCTCGAATTTCTTGAATCGGTTCGCCAAAACAGCTATCTTCAGCAGCACGTTCAATAAGTTCAAATCAACAAAGTAAAACGCAAAGGCCAGATTCAGGAAAGACAAGGTGCCAGCACCATAAGTAAATGCGTACGATATTGGAGCGAAAATGAGTTTCAACGTACTCAATACTAGATACACGGAGAACAGTCGGTTAATATTCTTGCTCTCAGGGTTGTAATTCACAGAAAGGATATTATCAATGGTGGCATAATTAACATAGAATTCTCTACTGATTTCAGCCTTGGTTTTGAGTGCAGATGTGAATACGGCAAAAGCATGTGTGGTTACTACAAGTGTTACGGCTCCATCGGTGATTGGGTCTAAACGATTTGGTTCATCGAAATATGACATCAGTTTTCTGCCGTAAAAACATGCGATAGTTATGAGGACTGCGACTGTAATGAACAAGATGTACCGCGACGAGATATTAGCTTTGGTAATATGGTTTCTCTTATTGCGAATAATATTCGAGATACATAGTTGATTGAAAAATTTGTTGATCTTTGAGGTGACGTCGAATGTTGAATTAAATTTATCGTTTATGGGTAAGATTTTTTGAGGTGCTACTTTAAAATTAAAGGCTTCTACTGACTTAATTGGATAAATCATCACAGGTAACGCTGTTAACACGTATGCCGTGACGAAAGCTTTGAAAGAATGGCAGCCAGCAACTTGGTGAAGGTCATTCAGTCATTAATGCTAAGCAATTTCATTAATGGTGTACGAGTTCTGAGTGCATTTTATATCATTCCCCTAATACATTACACGCTTTTTTCCTAAAGACATAGAATCTAAATATAACCATAAAGCAATGTATTTAATTTTGTTTATAGTAATAGATACATTCACATATACTATACACTTCTTGCTTCTGCTAATGCTTGATACAGAAGATCATTAATTTTTCGGATGCAGGCAATTAAAACCAAAGAGTTATTGCTAACATAATTATATGTTTAATGGTACATACAACCGACATATCTATAAGATGTACATTTGTATCAGTCATTCATAACATGAGAATGAAATTAATATCTACCACGAAGCAAAGTATGTATGTATGTATGTACCTGTGTGATCTAAACAGTACGCAAAAGTAATCCTTCATATTAGTAGATATAATAAGGGTGCAGAAACAGGTGTAATTCGTCAAATGAGCATCAGATGTTAAACATTTACAGCAACAGCTGGCTCCGACATAAACATGTTTATGTCTCTCTGTATTGTTACATAAAATAAAATGTAGCGTAAAATATGGACAAAGTTATACTTCAGGGAGATTTTACTTGTATGTTTAGTATCAGTGAAAATTGTCTTTTTCTATCTACTCATGTATTGGATATCTCTCCTTATAAAAAACATGATATGGGGCAATGAGGGGCACGCAATGTAATTACTAGATTCCTTTGTTAGGTAAGCGAAATAATAAACCAATTTTGATAACATGACTAAAAACCATTAAAGGGTTGTTGGTAGTGGTAAAAGTGAAACGAAAGTTTACACTCCTTGATAGATCTTTATTGGACTGTGGTCGCAATAACACTACAAATTCGCTTTTTTTTTTTTTTTTTTTGTGTGTGAGGGGATAAAAAAATCTTTTTAAAGATGCCCGGGAGTCAGACCTCCCTGCTATGTCCGATTCTCCACAATGAGGTCCGGATGAGGTCTCCACCGTGAGGCGGAGACTACATTGAGCGGAACACTCGTATGTGGCATACGGACTAAAAAAACCCCTGTGTGCTGTTGTTGCGTGCAGTTGCGCGTATGCATCACTGTTTCCATGGCCTCGGTTAGACGCAGAGGGCGTTCTACCTACAAGTTATATATAAGTTTCGATAATATATATGGGAGGGGTCTGCCTGCTTTCCCCAGTGACTGTGGCTACTCGAGCGGGCCTCGGCTCGTAGTCAGTGGGTAGCGGCATATCAGGGGGCAGAAGGCCTCCGCTGCTATGAGATGATTATATAATGGTTAAACCTATCCTAAACCTAATCCTAAGCCTAACTGCCTAATATTGATCGGGGGGGCGGGGCGGGGGAGGGGGAGGTTGTCCGTCTGGCGGATCCAGACGGCGATCCCTTTGGATCCAAATTTGGTAGCGGAGGCGCTGGAGGGCTTCCGGGATAACGCCTTCGACGGGTTGGCGCGCCTGAGGGGCATCGGGGGAGGGGGGAGGAGGTTCTGCCTTGAGAGCTATAGTAATATCATCGTCGGGTTCTAGGAGGACGTCTTTGGGGTGTCTTTTATAGATATGTTTGGACTGAAGGTCTGGGGAGGGGTCGTAAGAGATGGCCTGAGTGACAAGAGGGTTGGGGTGAGCTGAGGCAGTTTGAAAAAAGCGTTCGGACGCTTCTTTCATAAACTGCTTGACTGTGGGGAGTCTAAAGTCACTATGGAGGTCTACGTTGCGCACGTACCACGGGGCACCCGCGGCTTTGCGCATGAATTTATTTTGGAGTGTCTGAAGGGATTTCAAAGATGGTTTAGAGGAGTGAGCGAATACTGGGCTTGCATACGTGAAGACCGGACGAATGCAAGTCTTGTATAGATTTATTTTGCAGCGCAATGGGAGTTTGCTGTTACTTCTCAAGAGTGGGTGAAGCCTACTCAAGTAGAAGGCTGCTTTGTCGCGGACCGTTTTGATGTGTTTCCGAAAATTTAGTCGTGAGTCTAATGTCACGCCTAGGTACTTCACATCTTTCTCCCAGGGTATGGGTCGGTCAAAGAGTGTGATGACGGGTTTGCGTTTATTTCTTTTCCTAGAGAAGAGTACAGCTGCACTCTTCTCAGGGTTCATCTCAATCCTCCATTTGAGAGCCCATTCACCGAGATCGGTTACTGCTCTCTGGAGAACTTTGCAAACGCGCGCCTGCGTCCTACTGGTATAATAGAGGGCCGTATCGTCAGCGTAAAGGGCTAGCTCGACGTACGGAGAGCGGGGGACATCATGAATGTAAAGTGTGAATAGAGTGGGGGCGAGAACTGAGCCTTGCGGGACTCCTGCGGCTATGGGATGGGGCTGAGAAATGGATTTTTCTACTCGATAGCAAAAGTTACGCTCAGAGAGATAGTCCTTGATTATGAGTACTAGCCTATCGGGGAGATTGAGTCGGTAAAGTTTATAAATAAGACCATTGTGCCAGACTTTGTCAAAAGCTTTCGCTACGTCAAAGAAAATGGCGCCGGTATCTTTGGACTTTGCCGTTGTTTGAAATCCTCTGTGTATATGCTCCGTTATGCGGTGCACTTGTTGTACACACGAGTGTTTGGATCTAAAGCCGAACTGCTCGTTTGGAATGAGGTTCCTAGCTGTGCAAATGTCTTGGAGACGGTTTAGAATAACCCGTTCGTAGACTTTGCCAATGCAGGCTAGTAAGCTAATGGGGCGGTAGCTGGTGGGGTCAGATCTATCTTTCCGAGGCTTGTGAAAGCCTATAACTACGGCTTCTTTCCAAGCGGTTGGAAAGACGCAGAGGCGGAGGGAGACATTGAATAAGACCGTAAGAGTGGTGAGAAGCCTAATGGGGAAGGATTTGATAGCCAAGTTGGTGATTTTATCAAGCCCCGGGGCTTTCCTAGGTTTGAGGTCTTTGATTAAAGTTTTCACTTCCTCGAGGGTGACCTCGGGAAGGGAGTCAGTGGGGGGGAGGGAGCTTCTGCTGTCTACTTCTGAGTTGACCATGTTAAGGTGGGCTGGGTCTATTGGTTGGGTGGATGGGGTACATTGGGATTCTAGGCTTTCGGCAAGACATTCGGCCTTTTCGTCGTCATCAAAAGCTGGGGGTTGGTTGACTCGATACAAAGGGGGCATAGGAACTATTGTGTCGGATTTAAGATACTTAGTGAATTTATATATGGCTGTGTGATTGGGGGCTATGCTAGAGACAAAGTCATCCATGCGGGTGGCTCTGAGCTCTTTCATGCATCTATTGACCTCTCGTTGGAGGAAGCGCATTCGCTTTCTGGTTTGATCAGTGGGGCTGTAATCGTAATCTCTCTGGGCCGCATTCTTTGCACTAAGCAGCAGTCTCATGTCCTCGGGGAGCTCGATGCGATGATCGGGCTTGACCGGGACTTCGCGAGAGGCGCCGATTAGGGCTTCGTTGAGACTGCTGCCTATTTCAGAGATTTTGGCTTCTAATTGGGCTTTACTGTTAATTTCTGAGGTGATATCTAATCTCGAATCTGGTTTGCTGAGGGCTTGTCTGAATTTACGGTTATTGATAATGGTCTTCGTTTCAGTCGGTCGGTCGAAAGGCCTGCCGAGATGGTATAAGACTGGTCTGTGGTCCGAGTGAAGCTCGCTGAGGACGCTTATGTCCTTGACTGGTAGGCTAATGTTTTTGAAGATGCAGTAGGAGAGGATATCGGGTCTGTGGGCTACGTTGAAGGGATAGTGGGTGGGGGCAAATGGGGCAATGACTTCGCAGTCATCGAGGGATTCGAGAACTCTGTGAATGGTCAGTCCGTTACTGTTCGTCTCAGTACAGTTCCATTGCCGGTGCTTGCTATTGAAGTCACCGCCAATGATGACTGTATTACCTAGTCCTAAGAGGGTTTCTATATCTTGATCTATCATCCGCTGTCCGGCTGATAAATAAATTGAAGCTATAATTACGGGGTCATGGCCTGTTAGTGCAATGCGGATGATAGTTGCCTCGCAATTTACTAGTGTGGGGGTAACTATAGGAGATATATGGAGGGAACGTTTGTAATAGATGGCAGTACCGCCTCTACGGCCTAGGGGGTCATTGGAGCGATTCGGATCTGGCAAACGATCGTTCCGAAGAAGATTGTAACCGGCTATGTTAAACCGTCTATATTTGGGTTTGAGGCAAGATTCCTGGACCGCGAGTATATCTATCTGATGTCTTTTGAGAAGATCGGCTACTTCTTCTCTTTGACTTACTAAGCTGTTCGCGTTATAAAGTCCTAGGATAAAGTTGTGGGGCTTCGTCCGTCCGTTAGTTGAGTTCATTTGTACTGCCATAATGGGGTTGAATAGTTAAATTGTTTGGGGGAGGCGACCACGGAGGCATAAGACTGTCGGGAGAGATAGCAAGGGGGCTCAATTCGGGGGAGGTCTAAGAGGCTAGGAATGGATGGAAAGGGATTTTGAAGGTTGAATGAATAGCTATATTGCCGGCGCTGAATGTGCCGTTCGAGAGAAGGGGCGTGGGGGCGGGGTCCGTAACCTTGACCGAGGGGGTAGAGGGTGCGCTGTGATTGGGACTGGCCGAGCGTTCCCTGCTCCCACCTGCGATTCTTGCCCGGGGCCGCCGGACATCCGCCATAGCTGGCTGGGTGTCCGGTTTGTCCGCACAAAGCGCAGGTGGGAGGGGTCGACGCGTCCTTCTCACATAATGCGGTGGCATGGTTGCCAGCGCATTTTACGCAGCGGGAGGGGCCTAAACATCTAAGTTGCGAATGACCATACAACTGGCAGTTGTGACACTGCTGTGTGGTCGTTTTGGATTGGGGGGTTTCTACTTTAATATAAGAGAGGCCGCAGATTGAACTAAGGGACCTAAGCTGCCTCCCTGCTTCCGTTGGTTTGGTTGTCACCAGAACCATGCCGAAAGGCTTAGTGGGGTGGTTGGGGTGGGAACGTTCGCGATGTAGTCGATGAACTTCGACTACGGGAATATTCTTGGAGAGGAGGTCATCTTTAATGGCCGAGGTTGTGATATTTATTGGGACGGGACGGAGGATGAAGTGGTAGGACTTCTCCTCGGGAATTTGGTAAGTACTAAAGGCCAGGCGGTTAGACCTAAGGAATTTGGTTAGGGCTCTATAGGTATCGGGCCTTGCCACTTGGACGCGGGTTCCGGCTGGTGTTAGCGCGGAGCTGACGATAGATAAACCATTTTTTTGTAAATGGATGTTTGCCCGCGTCCAAGCGGTTTGGTCTCGAATGACGATGGGCGGTGGGGGACGTGTGAGTGTGAGCGATAGGGGTGCGGGCGTTCCGGTTGTCCCGGTCGGCGCAGTGGTGGCTGGGGGGGGCATAGCGGGGAGAGCGGGACTCTGGAGAGTCAGGGTTCGGGGCGCGGCGGTGGGTTGACTGCGCGGAGTCACTAATGGGGAGTGAGATGGTTTGCTCAGCTTAGCCTCGGGGCTAACCGGAGACTCGGAAGAGCGGTTCTTCCGCTTCTTGTTGTTTTTGACAACGGTGGCGAAGTGAGCTTCGTCATCGCTTTCACCAACAGCAAGGGAGGTCGTGGGGGAGGGCAGACTAAAGGCTGGGCCTGGGGTCAGTGGGCTAAAGGCTGGGCTGGGGGACGGGGAGCGATTTAGCGGAGTCGAACCGCCTAGAGCTACGGGGGATGCAGTGAGGGTCTGGTCGGGACTGGGGTTAGATGAGGTAGGGATTATGACCGGCGATTTCACTGGGAAATCAGCGGTCGAGCAGGAAGACGGGCTGGAAGGGGGGAACTTACGCACAATGGTGCAAACTAATGGGTTCGCGGGCGGGTTGGGGGCTAGAAGTTCATCTATATACATAGATAAGAGGGGATGAGCCTCGACCATCTCTTCTCTCCTCAATTTTCTGAAGAGAATCTCCGAAAAATACGGAGAGAAGACATGGCCGATGGTCTCGGCAAAGGAGGCCATGGAAAAAACCTCCCTGTGGCTGTAAGCGCACAGGGAGAGGTGTGTTGAGTACCTGAATGTGGTGAGTACCTAAGTGAGTCTCTGACCGTCTCCGTCTCAGTCCAGACGGCCCGAGGTGAATAAACAAACACAAATAATATAAATAATAGGGAAGAAAACAGACAGTGGGGGACAAGGGGGACAAGTGAGACAGAATAAATAAATATACTATACGACCTGCCGGAACCAATCCAAAGGGAGGGCACTAAGCACAGTCACTTCACAGAACTCGCGGCGGTCGCTACTACCTGCCTCGACCGGGACGGTCTCGGCGGGTGTGCGAGGGAGAGAGAGAGCGGTCTCTCACGCGGGCGCGGGCGCGGACGCGGGAGAGGGAAAACTGGTTGCCGGGGTGGCAACGGGGGAGCGCGAGTGGAGACGACCGTACAGCTCGGCTGCCGGACGCGGAATGACTACCGATTCCGATTCACTACAAATTCGCTTACAAACTAGCTTATATTTATACTCGGAGCTAGCGTCGGTCCTTTGTTCTATCCGTGTTCGTCGCAGGGATCGCCTCTCCGTTCATGCGGTCCTTGTCGGCGCGCTGCGCCGTCTCGCTCGCACCTCCAGCCAGTCAGTCGGCCGGCGTTCGTTGCGCCGGCAGGAGCTCGCTGTCCGTAACAAGGGTATTGTAATTGCACGTACTATCATTTACAAAAACTGCATTAAAATCTGTTCGGCGGCGGTTTGGCCGCTAGGGTATCATGGACTGGACATACACAAACATACTACACACATACCCTCACACAGAGATAGAGAAACGCTCAACCTTATAACACGGGGAGTCTATCTACCAAGAGCTTGTTACTCTTCATATATTTCATCATTCAGGGTTTCTACATCAGCATCACGTCTTGAAACCAACCCCCGTTGGAAGCGTTTTAAGGGACGGCGATAATAAGATCGCCCTCCTGCTGAGGTCGGTACGAAGTTTATGACGTATTCTTTAAGAACGGCAGGTACTTTCCGGTTTTATGCCCCCCCCCCCCACCCCCATCCACGTAATTACGAAAAGAGGCGAGCTTGGTCGTAACAAGGTTGGGTACACATAGACGCAGATAATTACATTACTTACTATAGAGTAAGTCGGTTCCGTCGGTTCATATTCCATTTTATCTTCTCTCATGTCATAATCAAAAAGTTCGAATAACAAACTTGAAATCAAATTCATAATGACTATACCCTATCCAACATAGGATGATCTCTGACAGCTTGTCACTGTGACTTTACTAGGCATGGGGATAATGTCGATACAAATTATCGATATTCTAACTAAAGTTTCTGAATGTTTCAAGCAAATCAAACAAAAGGATGTTGTTACATGTTTTTACTCTTGTTAAATCGATTCACAGCCCAAATCACCATCATCAAAGTCTGATTCGGACTCGCTGGAGCAGTCTTGTAGATTTATAGTTACTGGGTAGATTGGTCGAATCGTACGTCACGCTCCCAATCTTCATCCATATTTTTCCTTGTTCTGTCGATGTCTTTCAATATTCTATTATATGTTTCGAGTCAAGATTGATAACTTGTCTTACGATAAGTGTAGCACGTCACTATTTGCCAATAAAGTATGTTAATTGTCTCTATACATTTTACCATAAAAAGATACTATACTTCATAGGCGTGTTTTGACACTGACAGCTGTCAGAGATCATCCTATGTTGGATAGGGTATAATGACGTACTTTATAAACGCCATACCGTAATCTAATTAAGACAATCATTATAACACTGCTTCTGGAACAAAAATAATGTTATAAAGAAAACTTTTTTCTATTACGATACAGTAGTGTAGTCTTCCAACGATATTTTGGCTGACTACCAGGGGGGCGCCAGCTCCATGCAACTTAATGCAACGGATCTGTCATCAATACAGACTTTTCACATGAGTTCCACCTGTAATCGCGCGCCAAAAGATCGTTGGAAAGTTTAACTTTTTTTTACTATAGTTGACAACTAAACAGCCACTTCAGTGTTTGATACTTGGAGGCAGGAAGATTTAAACAAAGAGGTTCATTGATCTGAGGTTTGATACTGTGGCCCAAGCTTCGCGCATGCGCTGTAATATACTGGGTTTTGGCGGCAACAAAACGTCAACCTGACAACGTTTTGTTGTGTCTAGTGCTGATTTATGTGGAAATAGTGTTGTGTTTTAAGTTTTGATTTTTGATTTTAGTATGAGAGACACTTAAGTATGAGAGTAGATAAAGTAGTGTACAAAACTGCACATAACTACTATTAAAAACCTACTCGTGTTTTAATACCCCTCATTATGCAACAGTTTCATAAACTACTATTATGCGACTAATTAAATGTGATGGCATCATAAATAAATGTCAAGTGATCAAAGGCTTACCAAGGGTCAAAGGGGAAAAACCTCAAAATATCAATATTTTTTGCACAAACCAATTTGGAGAATTTTCCGCGAAATATTTAATGAGATGTTGTACTCGTGTTGAACATCACCAAGTTAAAGGTGTTGATCATATTATTATCACAAACTTTAACATAAAGCTCGTGAGCTTTTAGAGAGATGAAAAAACAGCGTAACACTCGATATGATAAATTACCCCCATGCTGACGTCATCGCCACGATCAATCCATTGCATTGCCATTACCCAGGCAATTTTCTAACAAAAAGTAGATCAGTCTCATTAGGATATTTGTTTTCTGCATTCTGCTTTGCTAATGGTGGCTAATGGTGGTCGACAGTTCTCAACAATGCATTGTAAAACCGAAGTGACAAAAACAAATTACGATATAACAAAAAATATCAGGATTTTCTTGAGATTATTAGGCCTTTCAGAAGTGAACAGAAACGATAAGAACGAGATTGAAAAAACTAGTAATGTAAAGTGTATAGCTGTGCTGCTATTTATAGCGCTCCTGGAGGTTGCATGCATCACATTGCGTTTTATGTACACCGAATGGCGATCAGGCTGGGCTTTCAGCACGTATGCTGACACAGCTAAAGCCGTCGTATCAACAGTCAGTGTAGTTTCAATTATAGTTTTGAACAATCGAATCGATATGGTCAAATTGCGCAACTATTTCAAAAACTATCGGAAAATCGATTCTATACTAAACCTTAACAACAATGAGTACTATAATAGAGAAAGTAAAAAAACCAACAAGAGGTTTATTTTCCAAACGCTTGTGTATTTTTTTAAGGTGGCCATACAAATTATACTCTTTAGTGTGCATTTGACTATTTGGGAAATGACTCCATACATAAATACGTATGTGACTAACTGCATGCAGTATTTCAATTTGGTTTACATGTATACAACTTTTGTTATTCTTGAGAGCAAGTTTATTTATTTTGAGAGGCTCTTGAAGTTGGAGTTACCAATGAGGAACCAAGTGTGGGATGTAGAGAAGAGTTTTGTTCGGAATGTGGCGAAGTACAGACGATGTTTTTACATGTTATGTGAACAGCATATGGAGTTCAGTGTATTCTACGGATGGCAGGTACACCGTGCACCAGACAACTTGTGCATTCATTTGTTTTCTCTATAAACCTTGTAAAGTACAAAGGGGAACGCCTATTTTAGGCCCAAAACTGCCCAACCACTAGATATTATTTCGGTCTATAAATATGGAGGTTTTGTTAATGAAAATAAAAGGTTTAATTATTGAAAAGGATTTCATCATGATTTGATTCGCCACATCCGCCCTAGAATCAAAAATCTTCCTTGACGTTAAAATCTGTGTTGTCATATGAAAAAAATAACATGTTCTGATATCGATAGTCAGTAACGTGGTAAAAACGGGTTTGATTTGTCATAGATTTGCGGTTCAAATTTTTGAATTGACAATTGAAGACGTACTATAAAATTATATTTTTTAATAAATGTAAATAATTTAAGTTATATCTCGTATTTTCCCAGGTTCTAACATCCTGTATAAACATGCTGCTTGTGTGCTCACACTCATTGTTCTCAGTGGTGCTGGAAATTGATATTTATTGGGTAATATTATATATTTGAAGAAAACGTTTTACAATTTATTTAGTTACTAAAAACTTTACTTTGTCTAGTCCTTTTCATTTTTCATTTCATTTTATTGTTTTTTTTTTACAGATCATTTGATAGTGATATAATAAATTAATATCTGGTTACCGAGCTTAGCTCGGCGGTTGGTGGTACAAACACAATAAAATTTGCATTCTCATACATAGTACAAGCGTTACTATTTTATCCGACTATACATATTCGTGTGATGGTGGAGTGATGTCGAAAATGACCCAATTATTTATGCTAATCGTCATCTTTCCGGGTTCCTAGTCCTCACTCAAGAGCCATCAATATCACTCTTACCATCAATGGTACAATTTGGATATGATGTCCCATTTGTACCATTCACATATAATTTACCCAGTTTCTCGCCATTCCAGTTGCCAGCGCTACTCTTCACTTCCATCAGCGAGGTGGTGATCAATGGTGTGCTGATGTCGGTCATCGCTGGCGCCATCGAGAGGATCGCGGCAGTCAGGGCGAGGATCAGCATGCACCTGGAAGAGTTGCTGGTGAAGAGGCTCTTGAGTGAGGATCCGGAGGCGGAATCTGCAAAACATGACGATAATAACCGTGTCACATTCATTCGACAACATTCAGCCATCGCATGAATATACACTCATCGTCAAAAATATCGCACCATCGCAGTATCGCAGTGAGCGGGCATAATCCTTCAACAGTCTGGCATAAAAAGCACGGGCCGCGTTTTATGAAATTAAGCCAACACACTCAAAACCTATGATCAAACAAAAGTGGGCCCTAACCGACCGGCAGGCAAGTGACGAATAGTCAATAACTGACCAAAAATCTAAAAACACATAATTATCCTTGGCCTCGCAATCGAAACGTCAGGAATAGCCAACCGATTTTATCTTTGTACTGCGACCCTATCACTTGACTATCAATTATTTACTTCCAGCTAAAGCGGAAGAGCTGCACGTATCTGCCCTACTGAGCCAGGTCTACCGGCACCCGCTGAACTTCTCCGTCTGCCAACTCTTCGACCTGAACTTCCACACGCTGCAGATGATGTTCAGCCTGGGCATCTCCTACATCATGCTCTTCATTCAACTGCAGAAAAAACAGGCGCATGAATAGGAGAGAAAGAAAGAGATAAGCACATGGTATTCTGTCGGCGATATACGAGTATCGTACAATAATAGACTAGAGCATGTCATGAAATGGCGTTTTTAATGCAAACTAGTCTCTTTAACTAACTTCAAAAAAGGAGGGGGTTGTCAATTCGGTTGTATGTTTTTTTATCATTATCATGTTTAATGTGTGTTACATCGAAACTAGTACTATTTTTGAACTGATTTCAAAAAAAAAATATTTTTTTGAAAGAATTACTCATAAGCTTGATCCCATTTTTTGAAAATAAGGAATCGGTCCAGTAGTTTGGTTACAACATGAAAATATCTGAAAAGTATTAATGTTATACATAAATATTAACGGCCAACTAAATATCGTATTGTAGATATCTTTTCTGTGACTGTGGGCTGACCTAAGGGACCAACAATAGTCCATATTGTGTAGTATGTGTGGATTTAACAGCCAGAATACAGATGTTGTAGGCTCATTTTCGTGTTTTAGACGACATTCGCAACACGAGCAGCGAGGATTGAGTAATAGGTCTCGAAGGCGGTTTTTTTTTAGTTTATAATATTGTGAATTATTAAAAGCATTTTTATTCAGCACTTCGTGGTGTTTTTGTGCATGTCAAGGTCTATTTGGGGTCTTCGCTGCGCTTCACTGGCTACCGCAGTGTTTGCCCTACAAAATATTTCATCATTTGACGAACGATTGGGCATTTCATGATAATGCCTAATCCTACGATATGGCGGCGACATGTCTATTATTAGATTTCTGTAAGGCCGTTTTGTGGTATAAATCACGACAATAACGAATCGTAATCGAATAACGGTCACACACAACAAACATAAGCGTCACGCTATAAAGGAAACGCTTATAAGCAAAAACTGGGAGCACCGTATTCGTAACCTGATCTCCTGCTTGAGAAGTTATCTGGGTGCACGGCAGTGCACCACCAAGTCGAGCAAGCACAGCCGTACCATCCTTTTCTCGAAGCAATTCAGGCCATATTCGACCCCCCTAAAACTTCGTTGTGGATAAAACAAGAAGCCTGATTTTTCTGTTACTAATTAGGCCTTATATCAACACGATATATTAAATTTTTTATTCAATTTGAACCAGTAGTTTAAGAATTGTAACATGTCAAAGTTTCCTCATTTTGTCACTGACTGACCGATCATCAAAACTCCCAGGCACTTCTAGCAGACATAGAACCTTCAAATTTGGGATATAAATAGTAATTAGTATTCTTATCAAGGGAAAACTTAAACATTTCAAGCTTATGTTATAGTTTTCCAGAAAACCCATCTGCATCAATAACTTTGTAATCTTATATAAAATGTATAGGATTACAAAGTTACATTTGCAGTTTATGAATCATTGAATGCCCCTAGGAAAATATGCCTTTACAAACAAGATTCTATAAACATATTATGTAATACATACATAATATCACGCCTGTTTCCTAGAAGAGGGATACGTACATCCACCAGGGACCACCACTTACCACGGTCCAGGCATACATCCCTCGTTTCCTTTGGTTACCATTATGCTTAAATTATATATTACTAGCTGACCCGGCAAACGCTGTTTTGCCATATAAATAATTATAACACTTAGGGGTATGAAAAATAGATGTTAGCCGATTCTCAGACTACGAAGACAAACACTGTGACACGAGAATTTTATATACAGGGTGTAACAAAAAGGGTTTAACTCCCGAATGTATGTGGTTACTATGGGACCAACTTGATCAGAGCAACTTGATTTTTCACTTCTCCATATAAATCAGCCGAGCGCCCAGACCGAAATGTATGGGGAAGTGAAAAATCAAGTTGCTCTAATCAAGTTGGTCCCATAGTAAAAGTTGCTCAGAATGATGTCCCAAACCACATACATCCGGGAGTTAAACCCTTTTTGTTACACCCTGTATATATGTATGATGTACATTCCCGACAAAATGCTTCAAATATAATAAAACTATTCAATCAATAGAACAAATTGCGTTCTAATGCGACGGGAGTGGTAGCAGATTAATCCAATTGCTCGATAGATGGCGCTGCCTGTATTTTAACTCACGCTATGGTTTGAAACCGTCGCTAGCTTAAGTAGCGGAGTTGCTCGCCAGCGATTTCAACTAGTTGTTGATAATTTTTGTATCTGCATTAATTATTATATTTACTAACTATTTGGATTTGTTCATCTAGCACATTTGCCAGAACTAGTAGTCGCAATGGATTTGGAAATAGTGTAGGTATGTGAATGACCAACCATGCCCACACCGGATTGTACGGATACCTGGCGATGGGTCGTGTTTGTTTCATTCTTTGTCATTCTCTATGTATGAGAATATTGAGTCGTCGTATGAGATTAGACTTGCTATAGTCGAGTATGTGGTAGCACATTGGGAAGAGTTCCAAGTTTATACTTGTGACGAGCACGGAGACCCCTACATTAACGCTATGTTTTTTATTGTTATTGTAAAAGTACCAAAGGTACCAAATTTTAAAAAGTAGAACTTTACAAAAAGAAGTGAGATCCCATCAAAAACATCCTGTAAAAAATACCAAGTCTCGCAGCTCTGTGATTCTACCGTAAAAAGTTGTGAGATCCATGTTATACCAAGTCGGTTAACTGATTTAGTCCCTACTTAAGGGGCCTTCTGTCTTAAGTTAATACGTAAGATATTTTCATATCTATATTCAAATCTTTTACTTTTTAAATAAAAATATCGACTTGGCCATCGCATGAAGGCACAATGTATCTTCGAAATCATATCTACATTATATTAGGTTGTTTAGAGTATAATTGCGTTCTACACGATTAAAACTTGGTTCCAAAACTAATATATGTATACCTTTAACAAGCGGCAACAATAGAAAATGGAAGACTAGTGCAACAAAATTACTAATGCTCTAGTTATTTTCAGTCCATTTTAAATTCCAGTACCTTTCACTTCTTTATGCATTCGGAAGGAATTTGATGAAAAACCAGGTTTCTGGCTCTTAGTTCTGTGTGATAGATAACGTATTTGTATATATTTATTACACGATACATGACAGGACATAAAAACAGAAATAACATGTACCAAGGTCAGCTTATCTCTAAATAGAGATTTCTTCCAGCAGACCCTGGTTGTAAAGGACTAAACAAACTAAGCATGCGATGGCCAAGTCGATATTTTTATTTAAAAAGTAAAAGATTTGAATATAGATATGAAAATATCTTACGTATTAACTTAAGACAGAAGGCCCCTTAAGTAGGGACTAAATCAGTTAACCGACTTGGTATAACATGGATCTCACAACTTTTTACGGTAGAATCACAGAGCTGCGAGACTTGGTATTTTTTACAGGATGTTTTTGATGGGATTATTTATTAGTTGAGCCCAAATCAAATAAAGCGAACGTCTACCTACCTAGAAAAATAAATTTGCAGTGTTAGGTTAGTTATGTGCAGTAGTGTAATTTATCTATGTAAAGTTTGCACGACAATTACGAATGTTCTGTGCTCAGACAAACCTCAGTGGTTTAAGAGTACTTTTTAGGAAATCATATATGTTACTTAAGATACAAAGAATAAATAAAAAAAAAGTGAGCGTGTCTGAAGACCACGGAGCATTTTTTTGAGTAAAATAATGAATATATTTTTCTTACACGATAATTTTTACCAAAATAATTATTTTCCTTTTCTATGCCACCCACAATATTTTCTTATATACCAATAGCGTTAATTTCATTAGGGAAGTAATAACCTAATGGATAAGCATCTTTTTGACCTCCCTTGAGTTTTAAGTTTCGACCCTTTACTTGGTAGCTCATTGGTGCGAATCGTATTTATCCATTTACTTTATAAATAGATACATTTATCTTTTACAAAATGTCGTTCAATTCTAAAGACAAAGGCCGAAAGGTTAAGTCGGCCGAAACCCCAAAACAAACTTTCTACTAATCAGAGTTCGTCATAATTATATAACATAACATAGCGCCACGCCTTTTCCCATACGGGGTGGCAGAGGCACAACTGTGCCCACTTTTAGCCAGAGATTCAATACTCTATTTTGCGTGACAGAGGGCGAGCTTCCTCTAAATGTTATCCTAATTTTATTAGTGATCGATATCTGCTGTAGTATACATAGATTTGTCATCCCCAAACGGCCTTGGAAGTACTTGGAACAAACGTTTGTCATCGGAAACCATAAATGATTAATTAATTATAATGAAACGCGGTACGTGTGGGATCTAAAGCTCATTCCCAATCAACGCGGAAATGTTACAAATTACAATTCTGTAATTAAATGAAACTCCAGCAGTACCCGTTACATCACACCTGGCTGCGGAGGCGCGATAAGTCCCATTCCACTCTCGAATGCCGATCGCGCAACTTCATTAGATCTCATTGTTTCAGGAATCGCTATTTCCAAGTTTACTTACTTATACGTCTCAATCTTTTGGGATAAACGGGTGTACCTACCTGCTCGCGCCGCCGCCTTGAGATTTGTTTGAAGCCGTCCAAATTGGATTTGATATTTTAACTAGGTAAAGTGAACATTACCAAGGCTCCAAATATAAATGTACATGGAAGTGTAGGTACTTATTATATCTGAGCAGATTCATCAATAGCCGCGTACTGACTGAGCGAGCTGCCTCACGAGGCAGCCTCGGACGAATGCCTCGCGACGTTTGCCCGAGGCAGCCGCGGGCGTGCATGAGGCTGCCTCGCGAGGAAAATCTGAGCCACGGTGAACCTGAACAGAGTCGAAAGCTGAGTATACAACTCATTTACCCTTCCATGACATTTGAAGCCTTGGTAATGCTCTTATATTAATGAACTCGACTCTCTCTTTAAGATGTATAGTACCGTATTCTACCATAATTATACTTGCGGAGTAGGGTTCTGGGGAAATGTACACTAGTCAACCAAAAGACCATGCCACTTAATAACTTGACACTCTCAAATACAGTCAGAATGTTGAACGAAGCCTGACACCAAGAAGGATTGAAACTGACATAGCATTTACGGTCACCAACAAAAATTAATAACACGTTTAAACAAATACCTATACATATTGTTATTAATTAAAAGCAAATTTTGTCCGTAATGCCTAGCAGTTTTTTTTGTGGTTCCTTTTTTTTGGTTCATCTTAATTTTATTTTGTACAATGTACAATCTCCACAAATAGACAGTCTGTCTAAATTAATTACCTTCGTGAAATACGTTACGTTACACATTACTTATTTGTCTATGGTTAAACTAAAAAATCTTTAACGCAATTTAGCCTCGCTATGAAGATTGGTGCAAAATCCAAAAAGTGTTAGAGCTCGTCTAAGCTGAAATGACGCGCCCCACTCCTTGGTTTTGTATTTACTTGTCATACAAAACCAAGGAGTGGGGCGCGTCATTTCAGCTTAGACGAGCTCTAGTCGGCTTAAATACAACATACGTCGTATATCAACGTGGTAGATACCTTGCTACAAGCGAATCGTGTCTTTCGGATTAACTATTTGAGCCTTTGATAGGATTTGACACAAGTCTGGTAATACTGCGAGCGTCTGCACTACAACATTAGGCCTCTTGTTAACGACAACGGATAACGGCCCGATTTTGATTACAGACGACGACGTGCCCACGCGCAGTGGTCATTAGGTTAGTATGGGTGTTTGTTAACGCGATGGACAACGGGTACATGCCCATATTCAAAATAATTGACCTAGAATTATGTACGGTCTTATATGATTCGATTAATATCTACGTATCTTCGATTTAAATTCAAATGGGCATTGCATAATATGATACCGACCCCTGTTGACAATCTTACCCTGGTTCAGTCCAATCATATTACAATTATTATCAAGCATTATTTGTATGACATACACAAAACTAAGACTAAAAGTATCCGCGCCTGCCGCAGCACCATCCTGTCTGTGATCGCGGGTCAATTTCACACCCGTTTCACCAGACAATGGTCAAACATAATTATTAAGTCTAATTGTTATTATTAAACCTTAAAATAAGTATATATAAATGGATGTAATGTCTGAAAATAAATAGACATAGACATAGACATCATTTATTGATAATATTAATTACACGTCATGTATATTCTATTCTATTCTATTATATTCTATCACAAAGGCGTAAAGAAGGTGTAGCAACTTTATGGTATTTTGCAGTGTCGTTCATATTCAATGATATTCTGATGATGTCCCCAGACCACCAGTGACTGTTGATAACGATCTGATGACTCGAATATCAATGACATAAATGCTATTTGATTGAGGGCCCTCAATCAAAGTGTGCTGTGTACAGGGCCGGTAGGTTTGCACTGTTCTCACTGAGTGATCAATTCAGTTATCAATCATGGTCGTAACATGGCCTTAATATCGAGCAAATCTATTTGAGATTTAAAAAAAAAATGGTCTCAGATCTATCTGTTGTCTGTTCCCACTTTTGGTAATAAATGCGACTCAACGAGACTCATGACAAATTCTCCATGCTCAAGCCTTTGGAAACTAGGAAGACTGGCGGCTTTTCAATTATCAAAGTCTTCACAAAATAAAAGGCCCGTTTTCACAGTTCACGCCCATGGTGCAACTTGTAGGCTTTGCTTGTACGCAACAGTTGGCTTTTATTACCTACGCATTAGGGGTTAAAACTTCATAGGCGTGAACTGTCAAAACGGGCCTTTTATTTTGTGAAGACTTTAGTAGTAAAGCAAGACGTGCCTACATCACAAGTAAAAGACAAGTCCTAAGTGGGAAGCAGAAAAGTATTAAGTAGATAAAAATAATCCACCGACACTCCCATATCGTGACATCGATGCGCTGACATTTCAATTTAACTGGATACGTCAGCATACCATCAGATCGAAAATCCATCTGTGTACGCTATTACAGCACATACATCTATCAGTAAGCAATCTTGTATGATGGGATAAGGAAACTGCCATGGCCCATATTGAAAAACTTTTTTCATTCTGCCTCCGCACTTGTATATTGACAACAGATGATAAATAGACGATGGAACCCTGTCGCAATGCAAGTGAATTTGAGTTGGATGCGTTTTGGTGTAACGTATTCGAGTGAGGTGTGCCCCTACCTCGCGAATTTAGAAAAGATGTGTTGTAGTTGTGACGATATCAAAAGTTATGTTGCGATTGTAGGTTGCTGTTCTGTTAGTTGGTAGTCTACATTTATCTGGTAATTTGGTTGGTATTATACGAGTAACTACCATGGAAATTCGTATTTAGCAATGCTCTAGTTTCATATTGTTAAATAACATTGAAGTTGAATCCCAAAATTTAAATAATATTTTCATGTTGCTTAGAAAAGGTTCCGTCTCATTACTACTAAAAATCTCTGTATTTCCGTTCTACGTATTTACTTATGACCAGTATTTGCCAGATATCTTCTCGATTTAAATAGGGATTTGTAGAAGGGGAAATTTAGTATTTTATGTTTGTCTTCGCTTATTCTGATGTAATAATCCCTTGTGATTTGAAATACGTTTGTTGAAATAATATAGATATTTGAGGATACAAAGCTTCTTAAGTGGGTTGGGTTGATGATAAACAAAAGACTGCGGGAGCAATACTCAAGAGAAAAGTTTTATTCAACCTTTGCCAATTTAAGGGTTAACGCTATATGGTTGCTGTATCTATTTCAGATATCATTAGACATAAACTAAACTTCACTCACAGAAGCACACCGCTCGAACGACTGAACAATGGCGAACTATTAATGGTTATATGAGATGTGTCGGCGGAACAGTTACATAGCGAAATAGTTTATAAAACACATTTCCACAGTGTTGTCAATAACTTAATTAATATATGTAATAACTATTTTGTCTTCACATCATTCTAATTATAGTGATATTAATTGACGTCTCCGAGTATTTTCAAACAAGTATTAAATAACAAGTCATCAAGTACCATCAAAATGGTACACAACTTAATAAGGGTAATAATTTTCTTTCTATAGATAATTTGATGTACCTGACTAAATTTTCAGGGATCGCGAGTACTTCACGTGACCCACAGTTATGAGGAGTATTCTGCTACGAGTATAACCTCTTGTCCTATTAACGTTTGGAGTATTTAGGGTCTGTACCCACCCAGTGATCCCCATAGTTATAGGTAAACTCAAAATGTATAGAAAACATTAATTTTTCGGCCTATAATAGTTCTCGATAGGGATTTTTGAGTTTCACTATCATACTCGGACTATTGATTCCTCCGAGCTATCATAGGTTCAGCAGAACCAGTGAGCACTTATCCAGTGGAGAACGCATAGATACATTTTCCTTTGAAACACAACTCACCAATTTACGGGCGTCGGGCGGGGGACGAGGTAAGAGAGCTGTGATTGGTCAGCCGCTGCGAAACTGTCTGGGGCGGCCCGTCATCGTACATAGGATGCTACGTTGAATACAACTAACGTTTGGCGAGCCTCATTCCCCCGCAGGCGCAGTCAATTGGATATATAGTCTCTGAGCAGAACGTATCGGGACTACTTGGTGAAGGCCTTCTACAAGATATACTACGAGAGCTAAAGGTTTATAGTTCATACACTTTCTATTTATTACACGTTGTATTTATTATGCTCCATTTTGTGGGATCTGCGGCCATTATTGAGGTGCGTTTTTTTTTATTCAAGCTTACTGTTCGACGCGACTACAACAGTAGAAACCTAGCCACGTCCGACACATCAAAGTTAGCTACAAAGTTATTAATTTTTATCGACTTACAAACTAATCCTTGTCGCAGTAAATGTTTCTCAAGTAGTTGCTTTACCAGTTTAGTTCTTAATGCAATTGTTGTAGGTTTATAATTTGACGAGCATACTTTCTATAAGAATGCTCTAAGAATCTTGAAAGAAGTATTTCCTGCATTTTACAAAGTTGATGAAGTGGCTCGATATAATGATGTTCTCCGTTTTCATACATCACTCACTCCGTGTGCGTTTATGCACGAAGTCTTCAGACATGTATTCGACAAAATTATATTGAAAACTCGTACGTTGTGACAAACAAGTACGTAGAAGTCGTATTCTGGATACATCCAAATAAGTTAAGTTTGTTGAGTTCAAACGTGTCTAACGCAAAGTTTGTGTTTGATAATAGTACATTAAGATACAAGTGTGGAAAGTTGATTATTGCACACGAGGTATTATAAATATAGCCAAGGGTGTAATAATAATAAATCAATGAACAATCAATTCACACGCGTATCATACAACGTTTTTCAACACACTTGCGAGGAAAAAAACAGACATTGTATTTATATAACCACACAACAAAAATAAAGGACGTATGATGTATGTATGATTATTGTTAATATTTTGTACCTAGACTTACTGGACAATGGTCACTGTATGGAATTTTGTGTACCATTAAAAAAACTCGGGAGTGGGTGGTGGACAACGGACGGGACTACACGGTTATTATTATTATTAGGTGTTTTATACCATCCGACAACCACGTAGGTAGCTATAGTTACGCACCGCCTCGTAGCATCGTAGCAGCCTATCCGTAGCATCGTAGCCTCATACTCGTAGCTACGCACTGTATCTTACCAAATATAGCAACATAATCGTTGGGCCTATAATTATGAAACTAAACTCTACCTAATTATCACTTAGCTAACTTTCGGTACAAGAATATCCCTCAGCCCTGAAAGGGAGGTCCGGAGGTAAAATGGGTATTACGGAAAGGTCAGGAAGGTGAGATTGCTATTCGTACGGTGATTAACGGCCGTGACACGGGAGTCTGAGCGCAAAGCCTACGGATCGACAACTTGAATGGAAGGTTTAGAAGTAAATACCTGAATAATTACCTGGATATCTTGTTGTTTTTTTTGTGCTGAGTTAGTTTCGAGAACAATGTCAGCTGCTGAATTTTATGTTGATTGTTTGTTGTTTTTGTTGTTGTTCAGATTTCAAGAACGCCTTGTGAATTCCATCTTTTACTCCTGAGGTTTACTCAGTTATAATATAAGACATAGCTTATGATGTACGTACATGGTGCTACAGCAACAAAGAAAGATTATGATGCTGTCATGATTGAATGTAATAAACTTTCAAGTAACTTCGCGGCTGTTATCACACACAGACACACACACACACACACACCCTCACACACACACACACACACATACACATGAGTCTTTACAGATGAATGGGTAAACGAGCTCAATTCGCTAACAAAACAAATGTTTTCCAGCTTTTTCCGCTTCGCCACTCACATGTGGACCCTCGCTTACGCCCCATGTACTCGCAGTCTGACAAAGTTCTATTTTAGGCACAGAAACGTAAGATAAAGTACAGAGAAATGGACTGTTGGTAGTAGGTCTATCTCAGTCATTACTTATATTAATTAACACAAATACTTATGTAGATAGAGCTAGTCTACCTTAACTTGGACGAGTTCTTGGTAATCGTGACATTGATGTATATGTCACCGTCAAAGTATGAAATCCGTCATTCTGTAGGATGCCAGGCCCCTGACAACAGGCTTCCAAAAACTTCGTTTTCGTGCTGCTATCTACGGGCTATCCTATTTTGACCAATAATAGCCTGATTTCGTGAGAATAGAATACACAGTGTTACAAGCAAAAGAATTTTTAAATTTTCCGCGCTTTCTCACGTTTTTCTTAGAGTAGAATGACACTAGAAGTATATCTATAGCGGTTTGAACCAAGAGGTTCAAAACTTATGTATGTATGAACCTACATTTTCTGTGTAAGGCGCTTGTCTCACCGCCGACGATGAGCGAGAAGCGAGGAGCGAGTATGTAGTTCTGATACCTTTGTCGCTCGGCTCTATAGCGACTGTTCGAGTGCGACGGGCGATTACTCGCATCACTCGCTCAGACGCACGCAAATCCACGGTATACAGTAGAATGATCGCTTCGACGAGGCTTCGGCCGCCAAGCGGGCATAGTAGCGGGTGAGTTTTATCGTTGACAGCTTTTAGGTCGCTGCAATCAACTAGTGAAGAGAATTTTCGCCGGCAGCAGTGTGAACAGCCAGCGATGAACTATAAATATATCTCTCTCTTTTACCCACACGGGATCTTTATCGTATCTATTGTTCGTTTCTTGAGCGAGAAAATAGTCGATATTCCGCGCTCTTGGTGGGATCATTAATTCATAAATCATGTTAATTTTCGGTAAATTCAGTAAATAATATATATCAATGTTTTATTGCCATGTCCTTTGTGAAGAGCATAGTAGATAGGAGAAAAAGTTACAGAGGCATGGCCTGTTTGTTACAAAACAGCTACATTCACCGAAACCATCACAGATCATATCAATTGATTGTTTATTTACTAAGGTAATACAACTATTTTGTATGAACAAAATATGAACAATTTTGGATCAGAACTAGTAAATATGTTTATAAGTTCGATACTAAACGTATTCAAAATATGCCCAAATAGTTAGAAAAGTAAACATTTAATTTTCCAACTTCATATACCAATAGTTTCTGTAGATTACGCATCGTTCCACACACAGAGGATCAATTGTCACCCACATACCCTGGCAATAGAGTTGAAGTGATCACAAATAACAAGAGTGACCCGGCCATGCGAAAGTGTAAATAAAACGTCACAAGCATGTGCACAAAACTGCGGGCGGCGTTGTGAAACTGCACATAAGCGTAATGTCAGCCATCGATACGACACTCACACATACGATAACCTATACTGCACCATACTGCAAGTTATAAGTTCTTCTAATAGATTATGAGTTATTAGGGGGCAAAATGAAGCTCGAAAGGGGCTCTGTAAAACTTACCTTTTATTCTCTAGGCGTCGTCGTCGTCGCCCTCCAGTACTGGAGGTTTAGTTGGACACGACAATTACTGCCTACTCCGTAAAGGGAGTATAGTATAGAGATGGCACATCGTCAGAAAAAAAAGAAAAGAAAGAGATGAGATAATTCGAATCATTTTTGTGTAAGCGAGAAACAATAACGATCACCTGTCCCTTACCCGCGTATGCGTTTTTGTTGTTGGCCACAGAATTGTCAAATGCTTGTTTGCTCTTGTTTTGACAGATGAGTGGCAGAAAATCTCTGATTTTGAACCTTATGCTTATTGAGAACCAACTCTATCTCCATCTCAAAGGTGTACGCATGCACTCCGTCTATTCCTTTCTCTGTCTACGACCTACTCAGTGCGGGAGATAGTAGGATTATGAAAAAATTCTCATCTACTTGATTTTCAGTTTGATGTCTCCAAAATAGTGGACCGCATGATACGAGTACACTTTAGTCGACAAAAGCAGACCTTTGTTGGCGTGTATTTAGTGCCCTCGTCGACTGGATCTAGTTGGAAATTTGTTATATGCTAATTTCCTACCAGACTGATCGAGAGCAAATAGAAAGTTAAAAACGATGAATGTCGATTCCGAAGCGAAATATGTGTGTAAAATATTAAAAGTTTGATTGATTTAATTGCAAATAGTATGAAATATTTTACTAATGAGTCATCTTACAACATGGTAAATAGGTAGGACGAAAAGTTAGATCTGACAGGATACATACATCTGTCATTTTACAGAATTTGTGATTTATCTGTTCAATGAACTTTTTAAGTATAGATAGTGTGGGTTGGCAATTTATACACGAATATTGTTTTTTACAACAAGACTAAAATAAAATCTTAAAACCACTCTCAGTCTCAGACTTTAGTAAAACTTTTCTAAAAGGAATGAGTTTTTTTAAGCAATTTATGTGAAAAAAATCTGGCGGGAGCCCGATACTACATTCAATTCAATGTGAATTCATAAAGTTTATAACAATATTGAATATCTACTTTTGGGCTTAAATCAACAGTTAATATTCATTAAAACTGAAAGTAGGGCGAGGGAGCACGAAATTTTACCAAATCATGAAATGTCCAGCCATTTCATGATATGGCCAAACCATTACTGGCCATATCATGATATCGCTGGTTTTAATGAAAACATGTCTTGTTAAAAGCATTGTTATACGCTCTACGTGATGTTTTTTTGTGCTATACATGTCAAACTAACACGAAGACTATTCGGGGGCTTCGCTGCGCTCACCCCCTTTAGTCTTCACCTAAGCTACCGCAGTGTTTGCCTTAAAAGATTTCATCGTTTTATGATATTTTACGTTTGGTCATATCATGATATGGCCAGTTCGACGATATGGCTACGACATATACAATCGCAAATAAATAAACATCTACTCCATAGTCCTAAATTATTATTGTTACTTGTTTCAAGAAGTCCCTACATACAAAATTATTAGGTATTAGGCCCCTTAAACTTTATATACCCACTGTGTATAGACATGAATAAAGTTGATGCGAATCGAAACGAAAAAAAATATACGGAGAAAAGGAAAAACTTTGTTAATTTGACAGACGACAGAGAGCAAAAACGGGAAATTGATTGAGTACAGTTCGATACGAATACTTTTGAAGAAATCTTACTTCAGCCAATATTTAAAAGTAAAATTAGACTCAACACAAAGTTTGATATCCACTCATACATTTCTCTCTACACTTCACAAATAATTAATTCAGGGGAATGTAAACTTTACTTCACAGAATTAAGGACTAGTTTACATTAACAGGTAGTGGGGCTTGTTCAGCAACTTTTCATCGAAGATGTCTAAGCTGAAACATCAATCAGGGAATTTAATTACGTATGGAAAAAATATAATTTCTCTCTGTGAAGCAAAGCATAAAAAAAGGAAAAATCCCTTAGATGTTGTTACTCAAACCTATGTCACTTAAGGGGCTACCTTTTTGTGGGACTTGCGATGCAAAACTCTAGAGATACCTTCCTTTCATACATTAAGAATCAAGGATCGATTTTTATATAAAAACTCCCGTTTGTATTTTATATTGTTCTGCTTTCCTTTTTTCTGTATTAGTATGATGATCAGTTTCCATAAGCGGTGGCAGTGGCATAGCTTGTCCTGCGCTTCCCCAGATATTAAAATCGTTTTGTCAAAACGGGCGATAACCTCGAAAACAAAGATGCAGCACATACCTATGCAGTTATGCACGTCATATACATACGTAGATACGTATTAGATTACAGATTATAATTACATTCTTTAGATTTAATAGCAGTATAAGAGCTGTGTGTATAACTCTAGCATTCATCTGCCCGCTTTATATGAATTCAACAAATACACAAACATCACCTTAATCGTGATTGCCTAGGGCTCCACGCACAAGTAGGGTGGCCACGTTGTTATGCCGCTTCAGATACCTGCCTCGAGAAAGCTAAGTTATCCGTTAGCGCCTGACAGGGGCCCGATGCTGCTCTGAGAAACACACTTATATTGGATCGCTATCGCATCTAAAACACCCAAAATGGCGTCATTTGGTATGCTCCTGAAGAATCGCAAATAGATCGTAAATAGATTGCAAGCAAAGCGTCGATCCAATATAAGTGCGTTTCTCAGAGCAGCATCAGGCCCCAGGACTTACATGATTCAATCAAATTAAATGTAGTTTCGAAATCGGACTGCGTCGTTAGCAAGCTAAAAGTATTTGATCTTCAGAACACCATACAGCCCGTGTCTTACCTTTATCCCTTGAAATAGGGATCACGGTTCACTTGCCTTATTGTTATCGTTATGGTATATAGTCATTGATTTTGATATATAGTCCTTGATTTTGATAATGATGATGATATTTTCGGCGAACTATTAACAAGAGTATCTCGGCCAACGTTCGCCGCAATTCGCAAGCGAGTGTAGAGCCAGCTGTACAATCGCATTGTATACTGGTAATAATATTCCCGCGGGTATTTTTTCCATTCTCGGCTTCGGTAATGTTGCGAGGGATAACACAAAGTGAATATTTCATACAAATGGGAAGCTTCCTACACTAAGTATATTGCCATTATACCTTCTCCACTTATTTCAGACAACGTCTTCGAGACTTAATTTTACCATTATATAGACTCAATTTCAGTAACAGAGTATATTTAACAAAAACGCGTGCAATACCGTTCACGTTCTGTACAATTGAACCATGGTCACCGTCTACTATTCACGCGTAGCCGTTGGGTATTTACAATCGGATGACTTTATTTGCATTTTACCATTTGGTTATTGCGGATACACTTAAATTCCTTCCCGATCCTATTCCTATCTTTTGAAAGCAGGCAAGCCATAGTTGTGTGTTTTGAGCAGACTGTGTGTGTATAGTGTACTACTTGCTCACGCAAATTGTACTGTATATAATCCATGCAGTAATTTTTAAACAAAGAGTTTCATTGATCTGAGGAGTCGTCCGATACACGCAGAAGCGCTGCCTACGCATCAAAAGCACAGCTACAATCATTATATCTGCACTAATGGATAACCCGTTTTCGTAAATTAGGAATAATAGGCACACACTATTCTATCCCTATATTCAGCAGTAATTTGAATCAGGTGGGCATTTGGAGCGGATGTTCCCAACAATAGTACAAATACCAGCAGCCTGCTGTAATTCAGTTGGAGTTTGGCGCTTTCTGATTGGTTCGATAGTTGTATGAGGAAATGAAATAAGCCCGTGATACATCGTGATTTCCGGGTGCAAATTCTACTGAACACACGTTTGCTTACCTATACAAAGACAGATGCAGTACCTACTCACTTAAATATCGGCTATGATAAAACTACAAAAGTGTTTTTAGGGTTCCATACCCCAAGGGTGCCAAACGGGACCCCATTACTAAGGGAAATGATCACGAGATAAAGATTGAGGATATTGAACTGTCAACTTGTTTCTTGAACGATAGTGCGGAACCCGTCGTGTGAGAGGCCGACGCGCACTTGACCGATTATAATTCTAGTATGCTAAATGAATCTAAGTAGGTACAGGTGGAGTAGATGCCTGATGGAGTGGTGGTCGAAAGAGGGAAGGAGAAGCTTGGGTCGACCAGATGAGTCGAGGATAATACCAACATCGAGGAGAAAAACCTGGATTCCATTGGCACAGAATCTGATAAGTTCGCACAAATATGAGGAGGCATACCCAGCAGTGGATGGAATCAAGCTACCGATAATTAAGTACCTACTAACTTAAATTAGACTCGTTCTATACGAAGAAAGTCAACTTGCAAATGATTTAATAACATTCCAGTAAGGCTGGATTTTACCAACAAAAAGTTATGCGAGAATTTAATAACTATAATTTGTATGACAATGACAGTTCTAAATGAGGTCATTCTTAGGAAAAGTAGAAGATACTCTCGAGTAAACAGTTACTCTTCGTTGGTAAAATTCGCTCTAGTAGATTATTTCGTATCCCACGCGAGCAACTTTCATACACGGCACTAAATTCGTACTAAATAGTAAGAGGGGCCTATTCCACTACTCGTATCAACATCGAGGGTCACACAGCAATCATTCTTACTTAACTTGACAGGTGAATTTTCCCGAAAAATACACAAATACGCACCCGTAACTCACACTCGCGACCCTTTGAATGGGTCTCTACAAATGTGTTTTGTAGTCAGTATGTTTTGAGGGTATTTGGTATTTGTATGACTTAACCTCCCACCCACCAGAGACCCTTTTTCTGGTGTGTCATTATCTCGCAATTTGCGCAATATCTCGCAGTTTCCATCTAAGGTTATGGTTTCAATTTATTCATTTGTAAATCCTTTGTAGAGGACGTGGTAAGGACAAGGTTAAATAAACATATCACTTGCACGCGAGACTTTCTAAATAAATACGATCTTAACATAATGGTAATACGTTATTATTATTACATGTAATATTAAATGTTACAAAAAATTTTTTTTATTCTAACGCTAAAGGAAAGATACAGTTAACCTAACTTGTCTAAGTGCCGTTCTCTCATTCCTCAGATAGCGTTTATCTGTCTGTTTATCTGGGGCTTTCGACATTTCACACGTACAAAAAGTGTCCAAAAAAAGTTATTTGACTGTTTATCCGTCTCTTGAGAGACCCGGGCTATCCCAAATTAATTAATTCTAGCTTCACAGAACAACTCTTTTGTCCTCATTCATTAACTAAAATATCATCTTACATTAGAACTGAATATTATTTTAACGCTCAAGTAGTCTAGTTAGCTTGTGTAAATTCTAAGCATCCATATTTAAACAGTTAGCTGGAAAAGGGTATATTGAGTTGCGTGAGAACCACAGTGTATGTGATGGTGATGCTCACGATCTTCTGAATGGTCTTGAAGTTCAGGGTGAAGACGTTGCAGGCAGTGAATGTCAGAGGCTGGCGATGGACCTGCTCCAGAAACGAGGATAAGTGACGTTCCAGAGGTTTTCCTGTCAGAGGAGAGATAACGGGTTCGTAGATACTGCATTTTTCACAGATTATTTTCAAGTTGGCTCCACATAACTATTTCACTCGATACTTAGCTGCGCTCGCACGGGCTCAAAATTGGACCTTCTCGTCCGAGATAGCTCTCTTTCACCACTTGTGTAACAAACTACTATTCTAGATTTGGAGTCCTTTATAAGGAATAGTGCATTAAAGATTATGTGCAATGTCGGAATCAGCTTCGATAGCGGACTTAAAAGAGGTTATTTACCGAATGGACCAACGTCAGGTATGCGGGATATTTCGTTGTGATTAAATGAACTTTTGCAATATTGTAACTTTCCTACCAAATGTCGAATTGCCATCCACTGGGAGACAGAATCCAATTCGTTTGTTGGTTTTGTATTTGTGTGGTTGCTTGTTGGATGGATTTGGATAGTAGTAGTTTTACCGAATAAATTAAATATCTAATCCCAATAAAATAAACAATATTTTTGATCTATACTATAGCTGGAATTCGCTAACACAGCAACAAGCCGCCGCTTGGTAAAAGTAAATTGGTAAAGCTAACCAGTAAAGTGCTTTTACGACGTTATCTGGGAAAGTGACGCGTTACAGAAAGTAATAGTAGAATTGGAAAGGGTTGTTATTGTGAGGGACGCCATTCTGAGCACTTTTTACTATAAAACCGATTCGATCAAACATTTTCTGCCGGACCGTTAACTGATTTGAAGCTTTCCTTATTTCATTACACCTTTCTGATACACGCTGTACAGGTGCTCACCTAAATCTTGATCAACAACAACCGCCTCCAAATGCATAAGCATTTGGGTCCTATTATAGTTGATGCTCTTCATCTGAGTTGCCATGTACATCACCAGACCTCCACTGATCACCATCTCGAGCAACGTGGTCAGCCTCTCCACGGTGTCCTAAAGCAAATTAGAGTTTTGAATATGAATATGTGTTTCTGACCACCGTACCCAAGAGTCACTGATTCATCAGGGTTTACTAAGCAAAGGTTTTTTGAAGTAAAACTTCTTGGGGCACGGGGGTAAAATTTATTTAACCTCTCAACTGTGGGTTATTCATATATTTGCTTTTCACTTGCTACTAGCCGGGTGCTATCACGAGTGGCTAAGAAATGTAACGGAAATTGGAATCGGTGACGTCAGGGTCGGCTGAAGACTTTTAAAACCGCAACTATTTTCAATACGGTTTTTACTAATCAGATAAGATAATAATACATTCGTACAATAAAGAATGTTAATTAGTGAGAGAAAAACCTGATGAAACGTTAACAAATAAAAATTATTTTAAGCATTCTTCCACGAGTTCTTGATTTCCGGTATGGCCAAGATGGCGCCGCCGCCGCTGGCTGGGGCAAACACTGGCAAACAAAACCAGTGACGTGACCAAAAACTACTTCGTTCAACCTCTTTGTTGGAACCGGAACTTATGTTTGACAGCTGTGCGATGCGATCCATACAGTTTGTAAGAAAAGAGTTTCATCAATGTCACATACGGGTCGATATGGATTTCTAAAATGATGAACGAATCGTTTTGTGGCCGGTAACTATGGAATAGGTACCTAAAACGCGCTGCGTAGTCGCGCAACGGGCAGCTAGTAATCGCATAAAGTCACTTAGAATCATCCAAATGTGATATTTAGTTTTCAAGCAAATTCCGATGTGATGGATGGCTGCATTAAGACTTCTTGAAAACAATAAGTAGGTACCTAGAACTGTTCTAAAGCCACTTTTTATTATATAGTGCAGTTCAAGTCACAAATTAGCAGTTTAGCTACTAAGTACGTGTTATACCTACCTATTTAATGTTTATCTGTAGTAAACGGCCAAAGCGAGGTCTACAGTTTACAGAGCCATAAGTTTAATGGCTTATTGTTTCGCTTATTTGTTTGTATGTAATTTTTGTAATACATATTTTAAAGTTGAATTGTTGTTATAACTGTTGAAATTATACGATTTTGATTTTAATAAGCTTTTGTAATTTTAAAGTTAATGCTTCATGCCAGTCAATAATGTTGAAGTAAAATATAAAAATCGAGGTATGTCGTATGGCGGACTAAGGAAATGTCAAGAATAAAATTAAATAAGAGTTACGTCATCGCTTCGCGATGAAGTAACCCTAAAAAATCCTAGCAAAGTAGGTATGTATAGGTTAGCGGGGGTAGCATAAGGCACGCCAGTCACCCCAGCCACGCATTTTGTCACAATTTAATGTCATATCATAATGAATGCGCGCTATTTTATGGAGAAACATCATTGAGACGCGAAAGGAGTTGGCAATTTGGCAAAATGACTGCCCCAGACATGTACAAAGACTTCTCAACAGCCAATTAATAGCATTTAAATATTCTCTCATAAATTACTGCGTCTTTAGTTAGTTTGTAGAACTTGAAGGAAATGATTAAATAATTATGAGTTGTCACTTCATACTCTATGATTCCGCCATTGATTAGTGACTTTTGCCATCGTTAAAAATAACATGCAACATAATTGCCAACTAGCAAAACTGTTGAAAACAGGAGGTTTCCAGAGGAGTGGCTAGATGGCGTTATGTTGCATGTTATTGCAAAATGGTGCTTATTTCTAGCGACGGCAAAGGTCACGGAATCATATTGGAATCACGGAGTATTGAGTAACAACTCTTATTTACCTATATTTAATATATTTTTTCTTCAAGTTCTACAAACTAAATACAGACGCAGTAAATTAAATTTATGAATGAATATTTAAATGCTATTGGCTGTTGAGAAGTCTTTGTACATGTCTGGGGCAGTCGTCCATATATTGATTTAGCCATCTTCTTTGTCATTTATCTGCGCGACTGAGGTGAGTGGCAAGCCTTATGGTAGCCCCGCAGGTACACATTAACTTGGAATAGTTGAAAATACGTACTCGATCAATTAAATAAAGGGACTGGGCACAGAGACAAGCAAAGCAATGCATACATTTGAGCGAGACGGCTTAAAGACGTGACGTCAGATGGTATATAATCTGAGCGAGATGCAAATAGTAGTGACACTATTGAATGAGTTAAGTATATCACCACGAGCGCGACAAATTGTAGATAAGGAATGGTGGGAAATAAATGACATGACGTATTAAAAGTAAGTACAAGTATAAAATAATTTCAAATAATCGGACGTCTGAAACTTAAAAGTAACTTGAAGCAGAGATTGGATCTCAAAATTGGAAATTTAAATCTCTTTTAGTATAGGTAGGTATAGGTGTATAGTATAGGTACCACTTAATGATCTAGCTACAGAAGTTTTACTTCTAACACGTGTACGGTGCTACACGCGTATTTTTTATGTTAATACAAATTTATTATCGGTTTAATGGTTCATTAAATGTCTCTGAGTACGGCGATCGAACCCAAAAGGACTGTGTAGACGCATTTTTTTTAACCGACTACTTAAAGATTAAGAGTTTCTTTTCTTTGCGTGTGTATTTTTTTAATTATATCTGAAACGTTCACACATTCTAAAGATTGAATTTCCTACCCCAATATTTGTAAATCCGAAAGAGATTGCAGTAAACACAGCCAATGTCATGAAGAATAGAAGATACACAAGTGTCAATAGCAACTGAAAAATAAAAAATTGATAATTAACATTTACAATTTACATACAGACATACATTGATTTAAAGCTTATTGACTGACTGTGATTCCTTATCTGCCGGCCCAGTAGCTACTAGACAAAAGAGTCCTTTGACTTTGAGAGTGGGTACCAAGACGTCAATTAATGTCTATTGCAAGGGGATGAGGACTTAATTTCCCCTAATTTTAATGTAATTTTTTATACTTTATACTTTATTGCACAAAAACAGAATACAGACACTTAATAATGAAAAAAAAAACATGTACAACGGCGAGCTTATATCTAATAAGAGATCTCTTCCAGCCTTTTTTTTCCTTTTCGGCCAGGAGAATGACAATCTCTCGACTGAAAGGGTGCATGTATAGTATTAGTCACTAAATATTAATATTTGTATTCCATTGCGCGAAACATAGAGATACCACTGTAAATGTATTCCTAAGACCTTTGTACCTATGTTTTACAAATAAAGAACAGATTTTATTTTATTCTAAAGCAAGTTAAAAGTTTACCTGTAGTCCAAATAACTTTGCAAGAATGAAATTCTGCTTACAAAATAGTTGGTAACATTTCTGGTATTTCAAAACACGCGTCGGGAACAGCTCCACTCGAAGAACCGAATTCTTAGGAAATTCAGTAACAAAATTATTTGCGAAGAGTTTGAATCTCTTTTCTAGTATGAAAAGTTTAATTGCCATCATCAGAAGATTAACATCATGGATCCAACATGTGAGAGCGTGATCCAAAAACGATGAAACTTCTAATGGAGGTATGGTCAAATAAGACAATGTTGTCTCTCCAACAATTTTTAACCCAAACACTATTACTTGAACGAAGAACAACACATTAACCCTCCTCTTTTCACTGTTAAACTTTGCATTATCAATTTCAAGAAACTTGTCAATGAAATCATAGTTTTTGTAGTATGTTTTGTAGTCAGTGATATTGAGTTTGTAATTTTCTGTCAGTGCGCATATAACACTGGCTGTGGAGAACAATGAAAGTCCAAGTAGCGTAAATTGATAGAGTGTCCATTCAACATCCCAAACGGATAAAAATCGACATACTATAGATATAATAGTAATTATTATGATTATGGCCATTAATATAAGATACTGCTGTTCATTATCAATTTTCAGTATTTTATTCTTAACCCTAGTTGTTCCAGAGAGACACAATACTTTCGAAAATCTTTCAATGGTTGTAGTTACGTCGTAGGTAGATTTTGCAATCATTGTTTCTTTCAGATTTTCACACAACAGTAGGACTGATAGTTCAAAATGAAATGGCCGCTCGTTCATTGGCAAATGGATTGGATATTTCCAATTCCAATAGAAACGCAAGTTCAATTCCAGCGAAAGACCGTAATATCTGATTCAGTATCTGATGTTTACCGTAAAAGCAATAATGTAAAGAGTTTTGAATGAGCATATCAACTACTAACTTATACAAGCTACCTAGGTACTTACTTACTTATAATAATTATGTAACAGCCTACATGAGTTAATAAGCTTTTTGTAACAAATTCATCTGTAAATATACAAACAAAACCTATAATTTATATGTGTAATATAGAGCTTTTCTGGCAAACAGTTCCTAAATCTCCTTATAGTCTATTCGTGATAAGAATGCAGTAAAGTCATCACTGTCCGGCGGCCTAGCCACGCCCTGTAACCAATCAAATCGTTTCCAATTATCAAGCCAAGTTCACAGTGACCAGTTGGAGGCAAACTTTCGAACGCGAAGCTTGTGTCCTGTCCTGTGAGTGTGTGTTAACAGATTTAAATTTAAATTTCACTGAATTCTTATCACGAATAGACTGTAGAACCCTAACCTAAGTTTGACCGACACTCTTACACACTATCAATGTTTTTTACTGTCCTATGTGTCCTACTGTCCTATTCTGTTTTTTGTGTGCAATAAAGAAATTATGAAAATTATGAAATCAATGTTGGGCAAGTGATATGAAAACGGCACTTTAGTTCAGCAACAGTCCTTTCATGCAGCCAATTAACTCATTCAGGTCAACTACCAAGCAGTGCTATTATACGACAACCGTTTGTATGACGCATGAAACAAGAACGAACAGAAAAGGTGTTTTAACAACTTGCGCTTTTGCGAACCACTCAGAGCAAGTTTCAGAAGTCATAAATAAAATTATTAGACCATTTTAAGTTCCTGCGGGAATTGCGGCAAAGTTATTGTTCAACTCTTCGTCTGTTTAATTTCTGTGTGTCTCAAGTGCTGACTCCTGGTACAAGAAGTTGGGATGAGAGAGAAGTTTTGCTGTGGCGATATTTGGTCAAATCTGGGTATTGCGAGAGTTCGTTGGTTTTATTGTGGGGTAGGGCTATGACATACTATGGCTACTCCTTGGTAAGTAGTAGTCATAAACCGTATCAGAGAACCTAACAGGGTAGCTTGATAATTACTTCTGACAGCCCGACACCCCTCCATCAACCTGCACTGAGCTAGTATGGTGGAGTAGGGCTCAATCTTAGTCAAATCCCAGTAAATGCCCATGCCCCTCGTTGGGGACATTATGGGCATTCGATCGAAAATTTAAAATTATTGCTTCCAAAAAAAAAGGTGCAGGCAAGGCAAAACTCAAAAAAAAAACAACCAAAGATACTAAAAAACTTTTTTTTAAATGGCTATTGTATCTTTTGTAGAATAACTTTGCCAGCGTCAGGTTGTCGGCGAATCACGGTAATAAAACAATTTTCTACGCAAAACGTTGGAAACGTTTCAAAAAACCTTCATCTGATGGATTGTCATATAATCATAATCATATCATAATCATAATTTAACCCTAACCACAAATGAAATTAGATAAGAACCTCAGATCAATGAAAATCTTTGTTTTACTTCCTTCCTCCAAGCTCGGAACAATACCGAAGAAAGTCATTTTAATGTACAAGGATTAGGGGTTAAAACTTCATGGGCGTGAACTGTCAAAACGGGCCTTTTATTTTTTGAAGACTTTGATACAATAATATATTTTATGTGGCATGTAATGTCTTCCATAATACTCTGAAAAATCGTTCTGAAATAAATGATTTTCTTTGGTAAGTAGGTCGATTTCATAGACTCGTTAGTAAGATGAGATATTAAACTGCCGGTGTCCTTTCATTTGACGAGTTTTCTCGGCTTGGCTATGACTTCTAGCTATAAAGTTTAATTTTTCTTGTCTATTCCTGGTACAGTCCGAGCAACAAAAGAAGACGCAAAGCGTCGAAACATCGAGAAAAAAAAACGGAAAGTTTTCAGCGTACTATTTTTGTAGGTAGTTCCTAGTTCCTACATGGACAAAGGCCAGAAAAAAAGAACATGTTCCGTTCTGGGTCCGACGATAGTTATTTGGATAAAATTTAGAGCGCAGTACAATATGGTTTGTGGAATGACCATGAGCTGCAGAAAGTATTTATTTCCATATCTGTCCTGTACAAATATCCAATACCCATTGCTGCGGCGGTGGCGATAAGCTAGCCCTCCATCACGCTAAATGAAGTACATAAGATTATAGCAGTATAATTTGCCACCACGTATAGGAAAAGGCGTGACCCTATATTGCTGTTTTTAATAGTTACGTAATATTTATCAAACCCAAAAGTCAGCCACTATTTTTGCGAAGATACCTCCGATCCCCATACAAAAGCACCGCAAGTCCGTAATCTTTACGAGTGAGGATTATTTTAGCAATAGTTTTCCTTCCTCTGTCTCTTATTCCGACAGCAAGCTTCCGGAATACTCCTGATAAGTTGGGCGCTGAAGTGAACGGACGAACCTACTAATGCGTTCCGAATAAATAATGAAAGTACGACAACAAGCACATGAATCGGAACGACACGCTTCGGAGGTCAAGGCGCGATTCGGAACGACGCGGTTGGAATCGATACACGTTTGGCAGGTGTGCCGCCTGAAGAGAAATAGAATAGAAATAGAAATATAGTTAAAGTTAGAAAGAAGAAATTAAATATAATTGACAAAAATCATACAGATTACTTAGTCAACGTCAATATAATATTAATATTTTTGTATACTACCGCCCGTTCGGAAGTTGTGAACTTAGGGATGGAGCAAAGAAGGGCAAGAAACTCCCCCGAATTAAATATAATGTTTGTGTCGCTGTAATGGCACAAATACTTTTTGATAATAAATAAATAAATAAATAAAGGTAGGCAAAATAAATAACAATTGTATCGTAGATGATAAGAAAACCCCAAAAAGTGGGCTACTAAAAATGGCTGGCAGTGCAAAATATGGGGAATTTTAATAAAACCTTTAAGCCGACGACGATATCTCGAATTTCATGTTAGGCTTAATCGATGCATTGTGTGCCGATTGATGCATTGTGTCTTGCGAATTCTGATGAGCGAACTAATCGCGTTGTTCGCGCGTCGTCCTCGCGGCATAATCTACCGTGTTCAGCTCTATCTAATGGGCCTATTAGACTACGCTGTCGGCAGGGCCCTGTCTGACTCACTGTCTCTTTCTAGTCGTTCTATCATGAGTGAGACGTCTATACAAATCGTGCCCTGCCGACAGCGTAATGTAATAAGCTCTTAAGTACGGGCTGGCCTTAAGGGCACGACAAACGAATGGGGAAGTTTCTCTTGTAATGTTATATGGTTTTGATCTGCCACGAAAATGTCCTATCTCAAAAAACACTCAGAAAATTCAAAGTCAAAGTCAAAATTTATTTATTTTCTGTAGGTATTTACAAATATTCTTAACACGTAATTTTTTGAATCTTCTCTACGTTGGACAACTGTGAGAGAAGTAAATGTTTCGGTCCGAAGCCTCATTTCAAAATAACTAGTATTCGCAATCAGAACAATTAGGATACAGAGAATCGGCAGAATAATCTTCTGGCCCTAATGCCCTAATGGTTTGATGGAGAACATTCGTAATTTCAGCGTAAATGTATCTACGTCGGAATATCGATTGAATTGAATATGACTGATAATGCGATAAGAGGTTGTTCGGAAAAAAGGAAAGAAGGAAAAGTTTATTTTCCTAATGTAATCATATCCCGGAATTTTTTCTGGAGCCTAGACAAGCGTAACTGTCACTGTTTGTTTTTCCCTATTTTCTTCATAGCCATTTCTCGAATTGCAGGAACATTTTAGGAAAATTGTACCTTTAAAATACGTACCTGTACGTTCGAAAAAATTTCATGGAAATTTATTAATTTTGCTCATGTTACTCAATCACCTAGTGTGAAAATTTGTTCTAATTTTGTGTTCCATTTCCTTACTCAACGCGGAAACAATAGTTATCATTCAATTATAAATCATTAGATGAGTGGAGTTTCAGGCGGGAGGCGGGCAGTATTAGATTATTTTTACGGGAGGGTCTTAGAGAAGTTAGTAGGTATATTTTCTCGTTTTGTGTAGAAATCGGGATATTTTCGGACAAACTAACAAACTTTTAATAGAAACTGCTTTACAAAATAGAGACCAGCTTGTATTCAAAGCGGGATTTCATTTCAAATCAACCCTTTCATACAATAACTCCACTTGAATCCTGCATGCGACTTTCAGAATCGGTCATGCATACCATACCTGAATAATTTAGTGGGTTTTCCATACAAGGCTTTTCAAAAAGGTTCTATACTCATTTGGAGTGTAGCTTATCCGTGGTTAAAAGTAATAACCGGCCAAGTGCGAGTCGGCCTCGCGCACGAAGGGTTCCGTGCCATTATCTATAAAAAACCGCAAAAATAATGTATGGGAGCCCCCCCTAAATATTAATTTAATTTTAATTTAATTATTTATTTTTTAAGTAAATAATATACTCAATATATTGTGAACATTTTAAGCGTCTACCTGCTACCATTATCAATATCGAGCAAAAATGAGCAAAAAAATCACGTTTGTTGTATGGGAGCCCCCCTTAATATTTAATTTCTTTTGATTTTTAGTATTTGTTGTTATAGCGGCAACAGAAATACATCATCTGTGAAAATTTCAACTGTCTAGCTACCACGGTTCATGAGATACAGCCTGGTGACAGACGGACGGACGGACAGACGGACAGCGAAGTCTCAGTAATAGGGTCCCGTTTGGCACCCTTCGGGTACGGAACCCTAAAAACGTGCCAAACCACTGCCTATATCCACAAAATCAAATTGTAATTTGTGTAACATTGTTGTTAGAGAGACTATTTACTAAAGAATATTTCGAAGAATAAAATGAAGTTATTTTCTTTTTGAGTGGCACCTTGTAAAACGTATTTCATTAACAGCTATTTACACTTAAAAAAGAGCAAGAACAAGGGGAAAGCCACCTGCACGCTGGTGTAGTGACACGCAGTAATATTTGCAGCTTGGTCTACACGAGGCAATACATGCAGGCGGACAGAACAATACCCTGGAAACTCTGGTCAAGCCCCGAACCAACAACCATGTTGAACCATGACAGTTAAGATCCTCAGCCGTGTGGAAAAGCCTAGACAATTATCAAAACAGTTATAACTGGCAAATTCACTATTGCTGCGACGCCCGCCGGCCGAAGGCCTTACCTGGACTGGCTGGTTTCAGTACAACAGCGGTACAGGAAGAAAAACGCACTAAGATAACACTAATGCGACCAAAATGTCCCGAGCTTAACGGGACAGTCCACATTTAGATACAAAAGCAGTGTTGTTTGGCGCTCGTCCGAGATTTTGTCTGTGCGCACACGTCTGGAAATCCAGCCCAGGTTCAGAATACTGACTATAAAACTATCTCATTAGTCATTACTTAAACAAGTGTCTAGGGCACGGCACACTTGTTTTAAAAAATCAGCTTGTTCTTTTGTCAGTATTCTGAATCCGTACTTGAATTCCGGACCTGCCTGCACACGTCCTTTGAAATTTTACTTTACAGGCCTTGAATTGAGATTTTACTCGGCGATTTATGATTGGCTGACTAACGCCGATTCACATTCAAGAAATGACAGCGTCAGTAATTGTAATATAATAGTAATTGAGCAGCATTCGGCCATAAATTTTGCTAATCTACGAGTAGGTATCACAAAAACGAAAATGTCCACTATATCAAAAAAATAACTGTATAATTGAGTATTTTAAACAATGTTTACTGTATTGATGTCCATCATACCTTTAAGCATCCAGATACCTAATTATATTTCTTCGGTATTAAATAATAAAACAAATATATATATTCCAATATGTCGCATAGTCGTCCATGATATCTAATCACATGTGTTCATTTTCCCATGCCCATTAATAAACCCGAAATACCCTCTGTATGTTCATTTATGGGTTAAGGGGGTCGTAAATAACCTGAGTAGACATCGGGGATAATTTAACTGATATTTATCTTAGGGGTTCTGAACTTCTGAAAAATATATTGTGTTTCGTATGTTGAATCAGAATATAGAGATATTTAAGGTACATACAATGGCCGTTCTTGCATGTACCTAAATAAGCACGGAAATATGAGTTTGCATAAGTACATAAAGAAAATCTATTCCATACGTTGATTCCTTTAGGATCGCACACATTAGAACGGGCCGTAGCGTGCCGGGTTGAAGCGCAATATCACACACTCTGCGTCGCAACGGGCCGCATGATTTTGTATGCGGTGGTGGCGATGCGGCCCGCCCCGCCCCGGCACGCTGCGGCCCGTCCTAATGTGCGCGATCCTTATCACTTATATTGTAGCTGATAAGGTGAAAGTCATTTGCGAAGTCTAATAGAGTATGTATTCTTTCAGACAAGTCACTGTCAAAACGATTTGTTAGCAATGTGTCACCTTGTGTTAGGTGAAATCTATCTGCGGCAAAAAAGCACCTAGCTATTTCCAACGTCAACACCATTTTATTAGATACGTTATCCATTGGATAAAATCTTAGGTAACAAGGTGTATTCATCCATCCACATCCATCACACGAGGACAAAGTCACCAGTCTTGACTTGTTGTGGTTATTGGGTACGAGTCTGTGGCAAAATAATTTGCGGATAGTTTCCAAGGAATAAGTGAGTGGACGATCGATCACTTCGACATGGCTGGAGCGACATTACAAGCAAGCTGCAGCATCAAAAGCGAGCTATCTTCTGTGAAAATTGATCGTCTAACTAATGGGTAATGAGACAAGCCTTAGAAAAATACTGTCTCCAAGATTTTCTACATTGTATGGCACACACACACCGCACCGCCTGGATGTCCTGTAAGTAATGGATAACCTCGGAGATATTGATATGCCTCATCCATCATTCTGAACTAAAACTTTATGAAACTGATTTGATTAGAGCAACTTTATTTCTGACATCTCCATACATTTTGGACCATCAGGCGTAGGAGGTCAGCTGATCTGTACGGAGGAGTGAAAAATAAAGTTGCTCTGATCAAATTAGTTCCCTAGAGATAGTTGTTCAAATTATGAGGCCTATCAATTTCTCCGAAGTTATCCATTACTTACAGGACACCCTGTATTTTATAACAGAGTTTAAGTAGTCATAAATGGCAGCACTGAAACAAAATAGTTTTTTCGGCGGGAAAGTGCGACCCCGAGGTTTGCCTGAAGACGATGAAGACGGGCACCGGAGGGTAACTACCAGTACAGTACAGTACAGTTCTGATTTTTGATAGTTCCGTCAGAGAAACAGGAACCCTTATAGTTTCACATCTACGGAACTAATTAACGACGGACAACAAAGTGTTCCTATGAGGGTACCTTTTTTTCCTTTACCCCTAAAAAGCAGAGCTGTACTGTTTAGGTCCCGATTTAAGAGTAGGTCGTAACTCTCCAGGTCTTCCGGATTACTATCTGAAAATGACACCGCATTTTGCCGTATCTTCATCGTTGCCGTGTGGGTGAGTGGTTTTCATTTGCCATCATTGGGGCTGGTCTTCGGGACATTTGTCGTAACTTAATACGGGCTCACGAAGGTATATTTATTGTAATCCTATCAAGAGACGAACGTCTAATAGCGGTTTTACTTTAGTGTGTATTAATAAGGTTATTCCCGGTGTTTCTCAAATCGCTCAGAGTAGCATAAGGAAATCTTTTACACAGTCTCCACAAAAGTCCATAAACTCCATTGCTGCATTGACGGGGTGTCTATTTATGCTGCGAAATATTTCGGTCCTTCCGCAATTAATTTTCGATGTTTCTTCCTCACAAACGCATTGTATAACAAACTTGCGCCAGCACGTTCCCGGACTGTGGATTAAGCGGCAAACTTCCTTCGGCTGTCAAAACTGCCCCCGTAAATCAATATCAATAATAAATCTCAGTTTGGTGGCGTCATTAAACGGCCGTTTTTATTCTCGGCTACATACGTGCTCAGTAACCGCACGATATTTGAGAAGGCGCTGTCTTAACTGATTCTGGTTGCACGACTATAGTCGCACGACTGTTTAAGGGCCATATTTCATTAGATCACCATGGTAGCGCTACCTGGGTCGCGCCACCAACAAAATGTAAACAGTTGTATGGGCCATAAGGGGCCATATGTACACGTTTTTGTTGGTTTTTTCTTGGTGGCGGGCGCGACCCGGGTTGCGCTACCATGGTGTCCTAATGGAATATGGCCCTTAATTTGTATGGGCGCGGGGCGGGCGCGGAGCGGCGACGGAGCGGGCGCGTCATCGTCTGTCCACGCCGTAAGTGTTCAGTGTACAGAAAACGGGTGAGATAAATAACAGCGCTTTACTCTCCGCACTACACTTGAAACTATGTGTCAACCTTTTTGTCCCTGTTTCGCTTGGAAAACGAAATTTGCTTTAAATACCCTTATTTTCAAGTGTCGTCGTCAGTCGTGCGGTTATAAGTACAGTTACTGTGGCAATAATTACGAGTAAAACGGCCAACGGGTCCCCAAAATGCATAGATCTGTCTGTCCCTCTTTATGTGTCGTCGTGTGGTTATTGTGTAGTTACTGTGCTGTGGCGAGTATAAAAACGGCCAAGCGTAGCCCAACTTTGCTCGGTAATGGGGTGGAATATGAAATGTTTTCCAGTCGATAGTTTTGTGAAGGTCCCATAAATGTTTTGTGTATGCCCTACCCCTAGTGCTGGCGATTTTCATGATTCGTTAGATGTTTCCTTGTTGTTTCGCCCTTTGTTCGTTCAAATCACTAAGAGCTTAATAACTGTTTCGGATTGGTTGGTTGGATTGTACGCCAGCCGCAGCCTGTGACGCTCGCGGGCAACACCTGGCGCTGACTGAAAATCAGCGCTGAAGGCTTGGCCTTCAGCATATCTCTGAGTCAGTTGCAATTTATAATGACAGTGACACACCACGACCGTCATTCATGTGTTTTCAACTATTGATGATAGTGTCTCTAACTTTCTGTTTTTGATTTCTTTTGTCTAACTGTAATGTGTTCACTGTCCTTGTAATAATCGTTTATTTCTTTCTTTCTTTCTAATTGGATTTTGAGACCTGCCTAGCGTAAACGTTAGTTAACCGTTAACACAAGTTAAAACGTAGACAATTTGACTGGTAACTGCCTGTAGCGAGACTGAGTGGGTTCTATCTTGATTAGGACCACCGTAACGTTGGATAAATTAGATGAGCATGCTAAACTGATTTCTTTAAAGTATAATTTATTCTATGCTTTAAAGTACAGTACGGGGCCATTGTTTTGGCGCGTCAGATCTCGTCTTGCTCTCTCTCCCTCTCTCTCTCCCGCCAAGTCAAACACCGAGTATTATACTCGATTACTCAGGGCACGTACCGGGTCCCGCCCCGACGACGACGACGTGCCAAAACAATGGCTCCGTACTGAGGTACCTACCTCATACAATTTTGACAGTTGCTAAATCGGTCTAAGATGCTGAACGGGATCGTACAGAGGGACTGTTGCTCACATGAGAAATACTTGGATCCCATCATCTTACAGGTACACAGGACAGGAGTGCTAAGAACAACAAAATATTTTGAAGATCTAATTTGCAGGTTCTCGCGAGAGAATCGGGCCAAATAGTAGTATTTAAAATACACACAAACACACACTGACAAAATAACATATAAGAAATAAATAATAATAATTCACCAAGTCAAAAACTTAAAAAAAAACGACTTCATGATCTTTTACTTACCCCCAGTTTCTGAGACGCTGATCACGGGTCACGATTAACTAATCGGTAGTTAATTAAAAATGGCGGCACATGATTGGCTGATGGCGGCACATGATTGGCTGAAATCAGTTAATCGCTCTGTTAGCTAATCGTAACCTTTGATCAGCGTCTCAAAAACTGGGGGATAGCCCTGTCCGCGTAGAATGCGAATGACGTACAATTCACAATATTACACAAAATAAACGAAATCGGTCCTTACAGCCAGAATTCATATACACCACATAGTCACAGAATGGCAAAAATATGTAATTTTGGATACCTGGATGACAGTATTTTCTATGTAGAAACCTAAATACTGGACGGATTCTTGATTTTCAAAGAATGGGACCAACCTGCAGGTTCATTCTTTCATATAAAAAATAATAATTTTGAAATCGGTTAACAAATATTACCAATTTCGAGGTAACACACAAAAAAAAAATACAACCGAATTGATAATTTTTTGAAGTCGGTTAAAAAGAAGTGCAAGTGGCAGGCAACAGAGCACAGACAGAAAATTCCAAGCAGTCGCACGAAGCCACACGACTCGCACGAGGGCTCCAGTAAAGTTTGCACAGAAGTATAAAGGTAGATTTGCATCACAAGGGTCGGGGTTCATTTCCTGTCTATGACCGGGGTCTCTGTGCTCGGGGGCAAGTAGGTTATGTCAACTTTAAATGCACACAAGCTATTGCAGCTGTGAGTTAAAACAGATAGAGATACCTATTCTCGTATAAGTTATCTGAAGTATCCAAGATATGCGAATGGAATTCAAATTGTATGCGTGATAGGGGGCAAGTCCATTGCTGCTTTAGAAAATGAACCAACATTTATGTTACCTCGTACTGTACTTGCTATGTGCTAAAATACTTCAAAGATTCAAAGAGATTCAAAGATTATTTATTTCCATAAAAAGTATAATACATTTTTGTGGTTTGTGCATTCTGTAAAACCAGAAGTGGTTTGTCTCAGCTGCACATAACAAAGCTTAAAAGGTAGTACAGTCGGTGTTAACAAATAATACAAGTTATTTCTTGACATAGACATACGTGCTTACGAAATGAGGTGAAAATAGTTAGTCACCCATTCTTGTTGGCGTACCATAATTAATTGCGTAAAAATGAGAATTTTATTGTTTATTGTTAAAGTTTATTGTTTATTGTTAAGAATGTATGAGCACATACTTTATACTACATAAACGGTAACTTTTTTCCGGAAAAGCAATTTTCACTGATATAATATTTATAAACTGTCTAACTGGGTATAAGCCCTCTCCGAGAATGTTTGTTTTGTTGTATAAACAATCAATACTATACCCTCCCTTAGGATTTGAGCGTGCAGATATGGGGTTCTATTCAATCTACTTATGTTTGCATTGCTTGTTTGCAAAAGTTAAATACCTCATTTTGTGAGATGAGGGATGTGGGGAAGGCTTTGTGGCTAGCACTATTTTTTCTCGCGTTTTCGTTGTACAATATGTATTGTTTATTACCATTTATGCACGGTGAAATTTTGTTGCATTCGGGAAATGATAGTAACAATCAATATTAATAACTTTTCTCAAGATAAATATGGTCGCAAACGGAAAATCAATTTCGACCCGCATCTAAGTACCTTATCATCTGGATCGTAAGTTGCCTTCTACCCATAGTAGAATAAAGTAAAGTTGTAAGGTAAACTTGTAAAGTTCCAAAGTTTCCAAGCTCCAAAGTTTTTTTTCGTTCGCGACCATTGTTTCTCGGGGAAAGTTGTTCATATTGATAATTACCTGAAAGTAACAAAATTAATAAATTTTTACCGTGCATATGTCGGCGGCCGATCGTAGAATTGGGCACATCATGATGTGCCTCGGCCTCGCCATTTCATGATATGCCCAAGCCATCACTGATATGGCGGGTTTTAACGAAAACATGTTTTTAAAGCATTTTTATTCAGCACTACGTGATTATTTTCTGTGTTATACATGTCAAACGAACACGAAGACTATTCGGGGGCTTCGCTGCGCTCGCCCCCTTTAGTCTTCACCTGAGCTACCGCAGTGTTTTCTTCGCTTCATGATATTTCACGTTTGGGCACATCAATCGGCCGCCGGCATACAGCAGGATGTAGTCGAAAGGTGAAGTCAAATTGTATCGGCACAAATAGTTTCCTACATTGCAATTATATGTACAAGTAAGTATACATTTATTAATTTAAGGGGGTTGTTACGGATTAAACCGATTTTTTTACTTACTATTAGACGGAGTACTATTATCTCTTCTGTGCTATTAGCGCCACTTGGTTTTTAGGGTTCCGTACCCGAAGGGTGCCAAACGGGACCCTATTACTCAGACTTTGCTGTCTGTCCGTCCGTCCGTCCGTCCGTCGTCCGTCCGTCCGTCTGTCTGTCACCAGGCTGTATCTCATGAACCGTGGTAGCTAGACAGTTGAAATTTTCACAGATGATGTATTTCTGTTGCCGCTATAACAACAAATACTAAAAATCTAAAGAAATTTAATATTAAGGGGGGCTCCCATAAAACAAACGTGATTTTTTTGCTCATTTCTGCTCGATATTGATAATGGTAGCAGGTAGACGCTTAAAATGTTCACAATATATTGAGTATATTATTTACTTAAAAAATAAATAATTAAATTAAAATTAAATTAATATTTAGGGGGGGCTCCCATACAATTTTTTTTTGCTGTTTTTATATATAATGGTACGGGACCCTTCGTGCGCGAGTCCGACTCGCACTTGGCCGGTTATTCACTTCTATCGTAGGAACGCCCGGCCTAAAAAGTATGGAAGCGTGAAAAAATATTTCTGCACAACCCCTTTTTAGGACAAATCTATTAAGTATCTACTGAATTATTCAGTCAGAACAATTCGGTCTGTAAAGTAAATTTGCTAGATCCATATGAAATTACAATGGAAATTTTAATCACATCGGACGTTTAATCCATGGTGGACGAACTTTTAATCCTTTTGCCTGCCAAAGCATTTGTTCGTATAATTCTATTTATTTATCAACGTAGCCAAAATGTAGGGTATTATGGACTAAAATGCCTTCATGCATAAATAACCCTATAGCAGTGATATTGAAATAGAAGCGTAGAATAACTTTGTCAATATTTTTTTGTGTATATACCTATCGGCATAATATTTTGTTAACTACATACACAGGTATTACATGTGACTTATTTGCACATTTCGGCACATCTTTCGGCTTTTTAGAGCTTCGTTACTCATCTTTGTGGTATTATCTCTTTTCAAAGACCGAAGTAAGTACGTTGTTTAGGTTGCGGTTGGTTGTCAGATTATTAAAAAATATTGTGACCCCATTTCTTGGCTTCCAAAATTATTTGGGCATGCTCCCGAGGATTAAATTTAAACCCCCAATTTCGCAATGATGAGAGAAATGTATACCCGTGATTTAAAATAACGAAAATTTCAGGTAAGAAAAGGTCGGTACACGACGGTTTGGTCCATGACGTCTAATTCCCCGAGTATCTATTTCCGCGAATGCCTACGATGTTGGCTTTTAGATAATGCGTATACAATAGGGGATTTTCAGACAGTTCTAAAACGCCCGCTTCAGCTTCGTTTGTGGCGGCGTTTGTGGCTGTGGCCAGAAGCCCGTGTGCGGCGTCACGTCACTTAAAGCTGGGACAGATGGCTTTGGAAAGAGTGATCTGTAACCTCTAATCTTAATAATTTACCTGCGAGGGAGATTTGGGAGGCAACACGAACAAAACTAAGGAAACGAAACTGTGTGTTTGAAAATGGAATCTGTGGGCACCGCGCAAGAGCTGTCGTATTTACAGTTTAGTGCCTTTAATTTAGTGGTTTTGACACCTCCCAAATAGAATACTCCCGAATATTGATTCAATGTTAGTAGATAATTATTTCCAATTTTAAGTAGTAAGGTTTAGTGAGGGAAAATAAAATCTCGAATTAAAGTTAAAGTGCTTTATTTCATACTTTCTAGACATAATTGCCGATATTTCGCCGACACGTTAACAACTCGAAATAATAATTTAACCACAAATAAAATAAATATCTACATTCCACGATAACTAAGCTAAAGTGTAATTGACAATAATGACGAAAGAAAAGGCAGTGACAATGTTGAAATGTGCAAACTATAAGCTTCACCTGTAGCCTTAGCATGATCCACCACACTACATCCATAGCGCTTATCGTCCGTTTTAAATAACCTATCTAACCATGATTTTCACATTACTAGAGTCAAATTTGACAGTTGCGCTATGGAACTGATCTAACTGCGATTGAGGATAGATAGGTTATTGAAAACGGACAAATGAGTAGGTTCTTCTTCTCTTCATCATCATCAGGGGGTCTAGAGTGCCTCCACTTGGCATTACTATATTGCATGTCCCTGCTGGAGTAGGTAGTAGGTTGCTTGGAACTTCCTACGGTATACCGTATCCAATATAACAGGTAACTTGACAGCTTACCAAAAACTTTATAAAATAAAAATAATGATATCTTTAAGTGCTGATAGCAGTGATGGCGATTACAACTCTTCTGTTAGTTCAACTGAATAAACAATTTCGATTCTTTTCGATTATTTTGGTAACATCCCTAGTGTTAAAATAGATTTTATGAAGTTTTAGGTTAGCTGTCAAGTTGCCTGTTATATTGGATAGAGTATAGTGTTTCGGTGCGGCAGCATGCGGCTGTATGGAGGAAGCTTTTTATTCGGAGTTGACATAGTATATGTATAATACCACCCCGCCCGCCCGCACCTCTTCCCGGAACCTACTCCGTTCGGCGCCATAGATGTTGTTTTTTTTTATCAAAGCGCGGCGCGACATAAGCGCGACAAAGGTTATTATGCTAGGGCTTCAGGCGCCATCATCGTGCGGTTTATATAACTCTATCGCCACTCTCGCACTATTTTATCTAGACAGCGAACATCCGAGTATTTTTCACATTACCAATATCAGTCCTTACTTAATATCTAAATGGTAGGTATACTAATTAAGGAAGGTCTAAAACTGTTTGAAGTAACAAGGTTAATTTCGGATGTATACTTATCATTAACTTCACCATTGAGATGTAATAATTATTTGTACACAAAAAAGTTTTAATGTCATGTAATGTAATTAATGAGGTAATGATAAATTAAATAGGGTCACTTAGGTTCTAAGGTTGCGGGCACATAGGCAGGTTGTAAAGAGAGCGTAGTCTAGTAGGTAACAAGTTTAATTCTCAACAACGAGATAAGGTTTTTCTTTGAAAAACATTCGATCTATAGAAATATAAGGAAGAAATACATTTTCATAAAGCCTCTTACTGGCTTTGTGCAAATGAGTCAACACATACCTCTCTACAAGAGTATATCCGCTTACATGCCAGAACACACAAGACGATTCACTGGAAAATCGACACGGCTTACACATATAGAGTAGAGAGAGACTGGTGTAATATCTCGTGTTAGGTGACACAGAGGGACTCGCAAATGCCAGCAGTATTGTACATTAGAGTAGATACCTTGAACAGTCAGCATAGGTGCTCTCGAGATGCTCACATCATACACAAAGTGTAAAAATTATGTCAAGCCCCTCTGTATTAACATTTTAAGTGTAAATATTTCTGGTTGTCTAAGATGTGTAGCTATTTTTGAGTAGGTACCTAACCTAGCTTGCGTGCTGATATGTGTATATTTCATGCTGAATGTGTACCTACTCGTATTATAGACCAGGTTACCATGACAACAAGCACGTGAGAAATGTGAAATGTAAAGACTCAAAGGTGATGCAATAGTTCTGGAAAATTCACGTTACAGTTGGCTTAACTGAAAGTGTTCACAATTTCATAATTTCTATACAGCAAACGTCACACAGAGAAAAGTTGTAACATAACAAAATATCACATTTCAACCTAATATAGGCGGAGTATTTCGTAATTTTGACGAAGCGCGTTGATAAAACATTGTTCTTGGTGATCTTGCCATAAAAGTATCGGTATCGCGTGGTAAATCCATGACGATTTTTTTTTGCATTCCATAGTTTTTGTAATCAATGAAATAGTGCCGTAGGTAGGGATGAATTTCCGCTACAGTTTCACATTAAACCATTATTAATTAGGCTATGGTTCTTGCAAACGAGACTTTGACATCACGTTGAAACATCGAAATAAATTTTGCCAATGTTGGTTGAGTTTGCAAAACTGAACCTGTGGAAACATCCTCAATGAAAGAGCTCAGGGTTTAAGATGAGATTGGAATTTGGATTTACTTAATGAACAGGGCCGAGTTCTGTTTTAAACCTTTTACTGTCTTATCTACTATTGATTTTTATGTCGGGATACGAATAATTACGCACTGAAAAAGTAAGCGGAACGATCTGTCAGTGAGTCCTTCGATGGTTATGTTTCATTTCACCTCGACTCAAATACTTTTTGGATTCTATCAAATATTTATGCTTCCGGCTCTGATTCTAGTCTAGATTCTTACATTAGACGATGCTAAGAGATGAAGAGTGGGAACTTTGACTCTACACTTTTTAGGTTGATGTTCCAAATAAAAAATAGCACTTGTGTGTAGGTAATTGTAGGATATAATTTTTCATATTAATATCCTGATCATAAGAAATATTGAGGACCAATACAGTTAATGAAATATGATTCAGTGTTAGTATGACGAAAATTAGTTGTAAAATTTTCTTTTGGCCTTGTCAAGCCTAGAGCTCATTACATGGTTAATGTTCCACGATGCCCGCAACCCGCAACAAGATGCTTACGATACGATCACGTCATCGGCACGACACCGACACGACACTACGACACGACACGCCTAGACCGCGTTCCCGGCGTTGCCGTTCACGCTCAGCGGGATCGTGTTGAACTCGTCCTCGAGATCGTCCGTTTTTCTGAAAGGTAAAGATGCAAATATGTAAGAAAATTATAAATATACTACACATACACATAAAGATTAGTTACATAAGACGGATACATTATTCTCCGTTCACTCCTTTATTTGACTCTTGATAGTTCCGCATTACGTACATAATAAGCAATGTTTTTATGAATACTAAATACTATATACTGGACTAAATAACATCTTGCAGCAAGTCTAGAAATGGAATTTTGGCCCACTCCTCGTTCGTCTATCACTACAAAACTTGGTAGGTGTATGTAATTCAGATGACAATACAATAATATGGTACAATCGAGCTGGTCTGATTATGGAGCTCGAGGGAGGAAGAAGGAACCCTAGGATGCTTTGCTTACTTGTAAACACATCGAGTTTGCATAGATTTACAGAATATTCAAAAACAATACGCTATCTATTACAGAAACATGTTAAGAACTACCAAAATAAGACTACACCCTACATATCGAAGCCATCGAAAAGTACATACCTATCCGCTGGACTCTACAAACGAGTAATAGTGTGAGCAACCACGATCTAGTTACATATCCGGACGGAAACGGATATATTCCCTATATTTACCCTACAAACATATACACTGGAATATATCAGTTATACAAGTGACGGGCACGTCGTAATTACAGCCCATAACAGCGTAGTTACGCGAAAAATGCAATATTCCATGTACGACACGGAATTCCAGGCAATAAATAGGGGAGCGACATTATCGTCATATTTGGACCGAGTGTGCGAGGGAATTTTTCCTGGTAATTTTCCTTCTGAGTGGGGGCAAAGGAAATGCTAAGGGCGCAAAATGATATGAGCATGAGAGCGCCTGTGATATGAGAATCCAATTGACGGCCTCTGTGGCGCAGCAGTTGTGTATCATTATGAAAAAATTTCCCCAAGGAACATAGTCGCTAATGAAAAAAAATTCGTCCCCCAGAAAATTGCCCCGGCCCCGATCAGCTGATTTCAAGTTACTATGGAAGACCCAAAAAAAAATTCGTTTGCGACCATATGTTTCTTGGGGAAAGTTGTTCATAATGATGGGTACTATCATTCCCCAAAATAAGGTCAGCTAATTAAATGTCACCTGTATAATGAATAGTACCGTCTATCTATATTTACTGACTCAACGACTACGATACAAGAAAAATAAAATAACAATAAATATATAAATAAACCTCATGTCTTGTCATTTCAACTGAGCATTTCTCCCAAATTATGTTATTGAATCCACTAATGATTTCTGGTTTCGGTGAACATAGCCCGTATATTGTAATCATTCCAGTTTATGGGACACCGGCACTGAGAACATGAAAATAAAATGGGTTTGAATTTATTCAGCCTTTGGTGGCTAGAGCGTTCTCGTCACACATAAAGCTTCACCAGCATTTGGGCATACTCTTACCCCCAGTCCTGTAGTTACTCCCGAAGTAACTTTTTAGGGTAGTTCAGCGAACTAGGTTAAACATTCCTTAATCGAGGAAATTCATTCGTAAGGTAAGTCACGCCTTGTAACTTGATTCTGTATCTCCTAAATCGTTAATGTGTAATCGTTAAACTAATAATAATATGTTCGTTGCAAGATTTGACTCGAGCTGTCATTTAGGCTGGATTTTACCAACAAAACGTTATGCGGAAATAACTATCCCGGGGATAATTTGTATGACAATTGACAGTTCAAAATGAGGTCATTCTATGAAAAAGTAGAAGATATTCTCGAGTAAAAAGTTACTCTTCGTTGGTAAAATTCGCTCTTATAGTGACTTTAATTATTTTGGAGTTTAGTCGAAATCGTTTGTTTGGCGTTGTCATTTCAAAACAGCAATCATGTTCCGAATCGCAATACCTTTTAGTTAAACATAATATAGGTACCGCCATCCACGATGACGCGCGACGTAGCTATTTGCATCTTTGTCTTTCAGCAGAGTGCCTCGATGAAAAAGAAAGATGCAAATAGATACGTCACGCGTCTTCGTGGATGGCGTTACCTATAATCGAGTTTCAGAATGCTCTAAATTAGGTGTACATAATAGGGGTTTGAAGTCGCAATTATATTGATGACACCATGTACAACAATTTCACTGTAATCTTTAAGTTAGAAGTAGTAGAGAGTACAAAATAAACTTTATCTTATCTTATCTTATAATGTCAACACGCAGTCTGAAAGTGTGAGTGTTTGACAATCGGCTTCATTCAACATACACTTACCATTCCAGTATATTCAAAACTGTATAGTGTTGTATGATAGATAACACGGGTGTGGTCACATCAATGCGTCATTTCCGACCACTTAAAAATAATATCTATTTCCACCCAAGCACAAGCAGTCAAGCATTGTACATGTACATAAACCCTATATTTGATTAATCTTTCCACCACACTATTAAAAATACAGGCTTTGTTGTGAGTTAGTTATCATATCATAGATTTTTAAATGGTCGTCTCCAGGTGTCTGAATCAAAAGTCTGTCATAGCAAGCTCAAATCCGTGTACAGCGGTCCAGGGGGGCGTCACATCTACTCAACCTCATGCAATGATCCTGTCAAAAAACGTTAGTTTCTACCTGTCACCGCCACGCCAAAAGATCGTTGGACAGTTGTAAGTTCTATGTCAAAATCATTAGTCAGTCACTTATTGTCCTCAACAAACACCAAGATGAAAGTCGCAAGATAAATAAATCTCCTTACCGTTTCCTGTATTTGTATATAATAAGCACGATGAAGGCATTCCCAATGAACAGCGCCGCTATAAGTAGCGACGGAATCACGATATCTGGGGACAATACAATATTGGTTAATTAACAAATAATTCTGATTCCAACAAGATTTTAAAGCTATCTTCTAGTTCTTGTAGTATTCCAGTGTGGATTAATTGGAGTGGACTGATTGGCAGTCAATAATGAAGAGAAAATTCAAGCCATCTGGAAATCTGGCTTACTGTAATTTTCCCTATGCGATATGTATGGCGCAAATAATCTCTCAGTGAAGACCAAAAGAATAAAATGCTACATTTGCGCACACAAAAAAAATCAGCGCATTTAAATTGAATCGATACTTTTGGTATAGCTATCTATATCTATTGAGTATCGAAGCGGGTAGAGTATGTACATTGTACACAAAAGTTGTTTGATTGGTGGAATCGAATGTGGTATAGGTTTATTTTTAAATCCACCTCGATTGAGTCGTTGACGAATACCTACCAACGAATTCTAAAATTATTCATTTATTCGCAACGCTTCTCGCTTATTTTTATGGAGTTGGCTGAATGCACAGTCCGCTGTTTAATATAAATGGCAGCTGAGTTAGAGGTTAGAGTGTCCGTTAAACAAAGAAGAAGAAGAAGAATGAATAGAAGTCAAATGAATTCAATTCAATTCAATAAATAAATAAATTGACACTTAAGCCACAGATTAATAAAGAGTTAGGCTTGAGCACCCGGGCCAAAGACCCAGGAAGAGTTGAATGAACCAATTTCCACTCATACTACCAAAGGATACTATTTATCATACAATGTCGCACATAGGTACACGTACACTTGTACGTAAGTATTATATCTAGGGAATGCATTCAGTAGCGATACTCATTCATTATGTAGTTGTGCTTTCTTATCTTATCTTATCACCTTATCACTTTTGGAGAGGATGGACCTTACAAAATACAATCGCGTTCAGTTCAAGCCAGCAATGGCAGTACGATTGTAGTCCATATGATGCACAAAATAAGAATGTTACAAAGTCCAAAAGTATTCTCACGAGAACTGAACTGTAGCCGGGGTGCCCATAGCAGGCCTCCGTCACTGAATGTACTCGCGCGCTATAATTACCTACCGCCCGCCCGAGCTCTCGGAGCGCCCGGCTATGGCCCGGCGCCCAACGTCAGTATGGTTGTCGCAAGCCAAGCGCACGCACGTCTTGAACTGTGTTCGTATCGTACGAGTATCTGCGATGTCTGCCAGCCCTGCGATTAGTGTGAGATCGCGCGGTGCGGGGCGATCACAACTGTACGCTTGAGCATTTAGGCACATTTTAGCATGCAGCGGTTGCTGACGCGACGGAGTAGGCTATTATAGCAGTAGGTATTGGAAATTTCCTACTGAGTGAAGTATCTGTTACGTAGTAACTATTTAGTAATCTGTGCCCATAGTAAAGAGATTGAAAGCTCGGTTATGACTTTCAGTCATAGCATAGACGTATGTCAGTGTCATAGTCGCCTCTCGTGATGGCAAGCATCTTCGGGAGGAAACCTTCACCGATGGGAAAGCCTCCGGCACGCATGTCGCAGTCATTGAATATGAATATCTAGGTATACGTGGGTGTAACTGTGCCGCTGCCACCCCGTATGGGAAAAGGCATGACGCTATGTTTAATAATATCTACAGGGTACAAGTTTCTCAAGAAAATTTACAGAAATTCGAAATATAAGAAAAGTAGGGAATAAACTAAACTCTTGGAAACCCTGTTGGTACCCTAATTACATGGTCCAGACCATTAAAGACAATTAGGGCCCCTACAAGGGGACCCACAAGTTGTGTGATTCAATTACTGTATGTTCAGGACTCGCAGTGTTATTTAATGGAGTGTGTGTGTTGTTGTACGGTTGTACCTCTGTATACTTTGCAGTGAGAGTGGGAACTTATGTAGTAGATATAGTACGAATCGTAATAAAATCGCTGCTAGTAACAAATCTTTATTTTCATGTATGAACCCTAAATGAAGTGTAGTTTATATGATATGACTCAAAGGGACTATGATATGAATCATATCCTTAGCCTTTGACAAAAGAAGTTCGTCATGCGACTCTGCGATATCGACTTTAAACAGAAAGTCAAACGGCTTCGTTAGTCTGAAGAGTTGTAATTGTAACCTGGATGAAATCCAAATTTTCAATCAACCATTAAAACTTTACTACCAAAGTTATAATTATTCGGCCGGTATTCATGATTTCAAACGAAACCGCTCGAGAAACCGAACCAAGTTTGTGAAGACTATGAAACATTCTGCTAGGGATGGTGTTGTAGGTTCAAAGTTTCATATTTCACGTTAAAAACTACTAATAATTGTGATAAAATTAACGTATAAAATATTAATAAAGCCTAACAGTAATCATACATCAGTATAGCGTCAACCTCAAGCGTCCGACGACCCCAAAGAACCCAAATCTTTTATTCTGTTTCTTCATAAGTTTTGAACTTTATATCGATGTCGGTAGGTTGAAAATCACGGACCGCGGACTTTGGAGGGACGGTTGTGTAGTTAGTTGATACACATATTTAATTGTTAGGCCTTTATTAATATTTTATTCTATGTACACTTACGGCTTGCAGTAAAATAGACTGCAACACTCTACACTACACCATGTCACTTTCGACAGACAATTCACTGGACGATGTCGCCAAAATGAAACCCGGTTTCAATCAACAAGAACATGGCTAGATACCTACTAGTATTTTAACAGAATTGTGTCGAGGACATAGGAGGAATTGTCTAGAAAATGATCCAACCTATGCCTCAGCTGATGGTGTTAATTTCGCGAAAAATATTGTGCAATCAACCCGCTACCACACAGAAAATAAACAATGTGTCTACACAGGCAATCGTATCGGAAAAGGGGATACTCCATCATCAATTCATCACATTACACACGCTAATGGAACCCTTTACCAAAGTAACCAACGATCGGATCAACTTTTTAATCACATGGTAACATTCGGGCCCGACCGGTGACCCATTACTTGCCCCAAGTCCAAAAAGTTAGACAATCGTACCCTATCGAATGTACCTTACCTAAGAAACGCAGACAGATAAACAAACGGACGGAAATTGCAAAAGCTCTACTGCTCGCAGAAGCACAAAATAGTGCTCGACTTTGACAGTGACTACCAAGACGTCAATTAATGTCTATTGCAAGGGGATGATAACTTAATTTCCCCTAATTTATATGTAATTTTTTTTTCCTTTTGGCCAGGAGAATGACAATCTCTCGACTGAAAGGGTTGTTTCGAGAAGTAGGTATGACGCTGTGATATCTCTAAAGGAAGCGTCCATGATGGCCGAGCCGTATTCGCATTTCGCTCACCGAAAACTCAATTTTACTCATATTCGAGTGAAGGCCATTTCCCCTCGGTGGGAACGTTAATGCGCTATAGGCTATATTATTTTTTTATGATAGATGAATCGTGGCCGACCCAGGAAGAGATGGAGTGATGAGTTGGCTCTATGGGATAAAGAGTGGAAGGAGACCGCTCAGGATCGAATGGAGTGGAAGAGGGGGAGAGAGGCCTTTGCCCAGCAGTGGGATATTACAGGCTCATAAAAAAAAAAAAAAAAAGATGAATCTATCTATCTCATCTATCTTATAGAGATTTCGGGACATAAGCATGTGTGCAGAGGCACAACTCTTTTAGCCAGTGATTCAATACTCCATTTTGCGTGACAGGGGGTTAGCAAATCGCCGCAGCTATGGAGATGGAGTATAAGAGTATAATGAAGATTCCCTCACGGTTCGGTCATATCGAATCTGTAAAATTTTCACGCGCTTGACATCGTTTTATGAATACGGGCCTGAGTTTCAACTACTAATATGTGTTTTCACTCACCGACTATCATGTTGGGTTCGCTGTGCGGCAGTTTTGTGGCGCCCCCGCGAATGGAGGCCGAATCGTTCCTGAAGGCGTCGCCTGCCGCCTCCTCTGCAGATAAATATTTTGGCTTGTACTTTGCTTTTTCATTGCTTATAGCTCACAGGTTTATATTATTATAATCCTATTATACAGAGAATTTAGATATCCACATTATTCATTACAAAAGCAAACAAAATAAACATTTACAAGATTCACACATTGAAACTCTTTGATTGACTGACATTACAAGACCTACTCTGTGATGCCCTCAATACCTCAGAACAATAACTAAAGCATAGAAGGAGCGTTAAAAAATGAACAAATCCCGTATGTCTGTCTCGTCAATTTAGCAATCAATTTAGCAACGTGATAGAAAGAGAAAACAATAGTTAGTTATTGTTCTGAGCTCAATACAAAACCTCAGAACTCAGAACAAATAAAACAAGGCAGAAAAGAGGATGCAAACTCTTTGAATAAAACCCTCAGATCAATGAAACTCTTTGTCTACTTCCTTCCTCCAAGACAACACCTCCAGAAAATACACTCGGGATCTCGGGAAGCTCGGTATATGTACGGGAATATAAACGCTCGGAGCAGAAAACATCAAACATAGAATCTAGAATTTAAAAAATCAGAAATCATCAAATTAAATTCTAGAATTTAAAAAATCAGAAATCATCAAATTCATAGATAATGAAAGGAGGATGCAAACTCTTTCATCAAATCACACATGAAAGTTCTGTAAATATTCGCGCCTTTTTGTGAATCACTGCCAAACCAAAGGATGTGCGTGGAACCAGCAGGCCACTACAATATATATTGTAGTGGCCTGCTGGTTCCACGTAAATGTAAAACAGGTGGCGCCACCTGTTAGTACTAATCGATGAAATAAAAATACTAAAGATTTTATGAAGCATTAAGAACGTTCGAAAATAAAAGGTGCTCCTTAGTCATTTCGCGGTCGGAAGTTTGGAATGAATAATTTATTATGGCACATCGAAATATTTCATAAATGTAGTGTTTAATTAAAGAGAATAGGATACAGAGTGTTATTTACAGCGTAAGTTATCGGTCCATTTGCCTGCGGAATTGGCAAAAGGATCTAATTTGCAGCATGTCAAGGGTCACCGAAGTCAGTAAGTTCAGAACGGGCAATTAAGCCGACTGATGGGCTTGCTAGAGACTCCTTGACGCGTAGCGCCTGAATTATGTATTGCCATCTGGTTTCAGGGTGTAGGAGGTAGTAAAAGCACTCATCAATATTAAAAGGCTCAGATTGCGTATCGTGTCGTAAGATTGGTTTTATATTTTATCGTGGATGAGATGAGTAATTAGCTAGCGAAAATTTTTAGATATTATTTTTATAATAACATACTTTTTTACACACTCTTATGCACGAGTGCTTGAAACTCAAAATGGAAAATGAAAATAAGCAACAGTAATTGTAGCATAGCTTTATTTTTTTAAGAAAGCCGGAAGCATAATTCATAATTCATAATTTCTTTATTGCACACAATTAGTTGAAATAAAACAAAAGTAAATAAAAATAGTGTACAAAAGCGAGCTTATCTCTAAAAAGAGATCTCTCGAAGCATTCATTTTTAAGGCAAAACAAAATAATTAAGTGAATACTAATCGTATATTTAACTGTAGTGATTAACCCCTCCAAAACTGAAAATAAATAAAAAGTCAAGGTAAAAAGGTTGACCTGGATAAAATGTTTGCCTGTCGGCGTTCTCGCGAACACAACGATAAATCACACTATCATAATCTTACATCGTTAATGATGACAGATCGTGCTATCGAGCCCTGACAGGACCAAATGCAAACAAGCAGGTCAAGTTTAGGAATTACACACAACTAAGGAAATAAATAATCACTTTGAGAACATTTCAAAAGTAACTTAAACCGATCCGGAGAACTGTACCCATTGTGGTATGATCAGCTTTCATTGACGCAATAATGCGCTAGGGAAAGGATAAATGGAGTATGTGAAAAAAGCGAAGAGCCCGAATAAATCCACTAAAGCTGACATAGCAGAAGATTGATAGTACCGAAAGAAACGAAGCTTACTGAACCTTTGTGTGTCAAGACGAATAATAGAAACAGCTCAAGCAGCCAGGTCGTGTCAAGCAAATACGTGTGAGACATGCAAGTTTGCTCAGCTCGTGAGTAGTTTGATCACTAGCTCGCTGTATTTGAGTTGGTTTACGACCCCTAACTTGAACAAATTAACACTCAAATCGGTCCGAGAACCCTCTTGAACGACGAAATTTGAATCGAAAGCTGTATACCAAGAGTTAATGTTACCAAAGCGAGTTCTATTCGGTTTATCCGATGTAGCGTCAGTCACATTGAGCATATTGTGTTTTGAATGGGGATAGCATTTCGAATTACTCGTATCATGTTAGTACAAGCTCGTGGTTGAGTGATTGCCGCCATCCGTTATCAATTACTATGGAACTGAGATGTGTTGTTGTTTAAGTTGCAAGTACACTAACTAACTAGTCATTTAGATGTAAATCTTAATAATAATCTTAATAATAAAAATTAATATGTAAATCTTTACCAAAATAATAACTAGCTTTAAAAATATTGATATAAATCTTATAATAATTTCTTGTGAAATTGGGAACGACGTAAGATTTAAGAGATCTAAATGTTTTCAAAAGATTAACACACAAATTGAATAAAGCAAAAGTTTGAGGCTCCCGGGATAATCAGTTTAAGTGTAGTGTCCTTATTTAATTTAAAAGGGTCTCCCTAGGCGTCATTGTCCCCAAGCGTTGTATATCCGAAATGTAATGGTTTTCCGCTCGAGGGTTTATCGGTTCTATAGACTTCTGATAAAGTCATGTCAAACAAACCACTTGTATCACAAATTAATGGATATCATAGAATTTTAATTGAACATTGATATTTAAAGTAATTTTTGATATAAATTAAAGCAAACATGACATTAAATGTTTACATTCGACACTGTGAAGGCATTCAGTGTCGAATGCACTAGCGCTGAACTGTAATAGAATTACATAAACTGCTGGGAACGCTGGCAACAATAAGTTCTCACGATCTCACGAGTATTCGTGACTATAGCGATTTACATTTTATGAACTTCACCTTTTATAAAGGTTTCACATATTAATGCGTAATGGTTGATGACAAATAAATCTAGGGAAGGGCAAGACAAATCTGAGACTATTTAAAATATTTTCTTCAAGATGATCGTATTTTGTAGTTTTAACTCTTCTGGTATCTAAATGAATTGCACATTTTATGTGTGTAACTGAATCCATTCCATTTACCCGAATTCTCGTTCTTTAGACATACGGCCACAAAAATAATAACCAGAAGAAAGCTTCCAGCGTTTCTCACCACAACAAGTGTAGCAACAAATGGGCAAAAGCCCTCCAAGGGCAACGGAGGAGATAATTCCCTTTACAGGAGTGGGTCCATAACTAATGTGACGGATCGCTGTCTTGGGACCAACTACCCGGTACTACCCAGCCAGTGTTGTCAGAAGCACGATGATAGAATAAGTCAGTCAATTTGTATTAGATCAATATATAGGTACCTTTTGGTGGAACATTTTTGACGCTTCTTAGAGACGCCATCAATTTCGGACGGAAAGTAGTTCATTTGTCTTTGGAAGATGGAGCAAGCCAATTTAAGAAGATTTCCTCATTTTTAATAGCATTTGTTATGTGAACTATTGTAACTTAACGATGTCTTAAATAGATAGATTCAGGTTTTGAAAAAAAAATTACTGACCTATGTTTTTAGAGTTCCGTACCTGGTGGGTGCAAAACGGGACCCTATTACTAAGCCTCCCCTCGTTGTCCATCTGTCCATCTGTCCGTCTGTCCGTCTGTCCGTATGTCCATCTATCCATCTGTCCGTCCGTCTGTCTGTCCGTCTGTCAACAGGCTATATTTCTGATTATGACCTCACATGATGTATTGACCTCACAGTTGCCGCTATAACAAAAAATACTAAAGAATAAATTATAATAAATAGTAAAGGGGGCTCCCATACAAGAAGATAGATAATGGTACGGAAACCTTCGTGCGCGAGCCCGACTCGCACTTGGCTGATTTTTCTTATTCGAAAAATTTTTGCTATGTTTTCTGTATAAAGAATCTGTTTATTTGGGAACTGAGTCCACACGCTACAAAATTTGATTGGACATAGGCCAACTCTAAGAATCCTAAAAAGGGGCCATAAAGCAATTAGGATATAGAGTAAGTTCAAGCTTTTTCCCAATAAAATGCCTCCCCTGATCAATATTTACGATCAAGTCACCCTGACGTTTACAGGCAATTATTGTCGCCCAATACAAAACACTTCGACCAAACATCCCCCTAGCAGCAGTAAATGAAAAACTATGGCTCCCTAAAGTTCTCCTTTTGGCGATAATCACAATGGGAATGTAGAAACTGGGGTAGTCGCAGAACGCTCGTAAAGCGATTCATATGCGAAATTCCCGAGTTTTATTGTAATGAAAACTGTATGGGACTCGTTTCACCGTTCGTCGTACGTGTCTTTAGCACACATAAACGTTACATTGTGCTTTTATTTTATATCTATCACTAAAAGGTCTCTTAACTCCCGTATGTTCGGGCATAACTTTTGTTGTCTGGTTTGGTGCTCTTTATGACATCTTTGTTACTGATAGTCATTTTTACCTGAGCGTTAAATGCACCAAACTATAACTATTTTAAGATGTTAGTATCAGAAATATATAAATATTATTATATAATATAAATATTAAATGAAAGCGTGAGTCCTGTATGTATGACATTCTGCAACATGTTGTGGCAATTATCGAGTTCACAACCTCGAGTTTGAACCCAGTACAGGGGTCAGCTAGTTAGTAACTTGCTAAATAGCTATTTGCTCTTCTTTCATCCACGAACGAACATTGAGCGTAACATGTGCGTGATTATGGATAATTGCCAGATTTTCTAACATATGAAATGGGTAAGAATAAGCTAATTTACCGTATCACGCACGCAAAAAGCGCTGAACAGAAATTTCCCCCTCAATACTCCTATACCTATAGTCATTAATCAAAAGTACCCAAAGCAATAGCTTTGCCGCATTCGGCTGAAAAGGCTATTTTTCAGGTTGTTCAACCTACGTTGTTCACAGTTTTTGGTCGGAATAGGTAGGTACCTACGTTCATTTCCATTGAATGAATTCACGAGGAATTAACGTGCTGCTCCACAATTTTAGTTGTAGCAGTGGGTAAATAGGGATATGGTGAATTTGTATGATATACCTACTTTAAAGAAAGCATTTCAGACAGGTAGGTAGATACATACATGCTACATGTACCTAGGTCTAGGTACCCTAAATGCATACGATACTGTGATCGTGCAAACCATTATATTTATTTAATTAATCAGCGATTATAATGATTTTTACTTCACCATATAGTAGTTTTTTTCCCAAAATGAAATGAAAGTTACGTTACTTAGTACCTACTTATGTACTTATGTAGTGGATATATAATATAACACACAAAATACCTACTAGAAACTACAGACAACAACGACGTGTGTGTATACCAATTATAATAATATTGTATTGAAATAAATTATCAAAACCGTTCGGTGTATTAATAACTCTCGTCGTCATCATCATCATCCTCAGCCCACATCGACCCACTGCTGGGCATAGGCCTCTTCTCTATAGCGCCAATCTTCCCGGGCCCTAATGCTGCTCTGAGAATTTCACTTATATTTCATTACTATTTCATTACTATTCCATTGCAAACACCCAATCAAGGAGGATAATAATTTAGGAGAATACCAAATGACGCCATTTTGGGTGTTTGCAATGGAATAGTAATGAAATAGTAATGAAATTCTCAGAGCAGCATTAGGCCCCCGGTCCTGTGCCAATTAATAACTCTTATTAACTAAAATAATACCCATGAACTGTGCTGACATAATGATAACGATGAGTTCCACGACATTTAATACCTACATTAATGGGTACCTATAATTGTAATCAACACGATTAAACAACGTCAATATAAATTTATATCCAATAAAAAAATATGGCTCAACTTTAGTTCCTGACCTATTGACTAGGCTGTCAAAACTTTTTTAGCGTATAGTTGGGGTCATTTAATCATCTTCCTGAAAGTTTCAGGTAACGGAAATTAGTAGTTTTTAAGATATGATTTTTTGAAAATCTGAAAATATTGTAAAATTATGTAACAAAACGCAAAAAATATGTCAAAATCTATGGTCTGTGGTCAAAATACATTAGTTACGTTTCGTTGTATGCATATTTGAAAAGATGAATCTATTTTAAACGTAAAATATCACTTTTGATAAATTAAAAGTTGTAATTTTTCTGAAACGAAGTGCATTTGGGGTGTTGTCTGTCCGAGTTTTTGTTGGTTGGGCGGCCATTTTGAATCCGATTGGATCAATTATAGGTTACTTCCTGTTTGAAAACTAAAGATAGGTTTGTTAGGTACACACTTATAAGCAGAACCGGGAGCCGGAGCGAAGCGGAGCGGAGCGAGGCGACCCCCTACTTCTGGCAACCCCCCCTCCAACCCCTCATCCCCTCCAACTCCCCCGCCCAACAATGCAAAAAAACTTCAAAACTCAAAACTTTAAAAAATCATATCTCAGCAATTAGGCATTTCCGCGGGGGGGGAGAAGTAGGGGAGGTATCTACCCCCCTTCCCCTTCCCCCCCTCTCCCCCTCAATTTCAAGGTCAGTAGGTCAGGAACTAAAGTCGTTATATTATGTAACCTCCAAAAATTAAAAAAATCATATCTCAGAAACTATGCAGTTCCGCGCGGGGGGAGTAGTAGGGGGTGCATCCCTCCACCTCCCCCCTCCCCCCTCCCCACCTCCCAAGGTCAATTTCAGTAGGTCAGGAACTAAAGTCCTTCCAAAAATATCTACTTACTATCTAATATAAATTACATAAATCAGATAGCTAGCCAAACATTCAGAACGAAATAAAAACTAGATCAAATTAAGTTCCAAGAGCCAAAGCATAGTGAGAAACGGTACGATCACGATGAAAAAACTTTTTTCAACCACTGAAAACTATAAATAAAAACGTCCGACTATAAACCGGCGAGAAAGCAATAAAAATAGAGAATAAAAATTTCTCTTAACTCACTTAGCACAATATCACACGCACGTGCTCAAACACTGAAGCGGAATATAACGAAGAAGCACTCGAAACCGCGCGAACCCAAACACTGAGTGGGCCTGCTAGCTTCACGAACGCAACATGTCTGTTGTGGAATGAAACCCTTCAAGAAAAAAAAACAACCTATCTAACCACAAATATAAATCTTAACAATTGGACATAAAGTAGAAAGTGGTCTAAAACCACCAGTAATATTGCGTTCTCTTTCTTACTTGCTGGTCGAAATATGTTAAAGAGAGAGGTAAGAGGGAGAAATTCGAAATGCGCATGTCCATGTTTCCCCCTCACTGAGATTATGAATAGTGAATAACCTCAAAGTTTTTGAAGCAGTAACAGAGTGGTTGTTACTTTACTATCGATGTGGAATGCATATTTTATGATAAGAAGTGTATCGACGTTGTATATACGTTACCTATCAAAAAAATGATAAGCCAAACAAATTGGGCACATCTTACTAGTAGATTATACTTAGGTACTTACAAGTCTTACAACACTCAACAAAACTGTTTTTATAAATACTGACTGTGCAGGCTATTTTAATAAGTTTTCAAAATATCGTGAATAAACTTACCAATACACAGGGGCACAGAGTCATTCCACCTGTTATCTTTGTAGCACCAAATGAGTCGCGACCTCTCGCGGGAGTCTGCGAAGACTCGGTTCACGTTGCACATGTAGTGAGCTACGTCTTTGTTGCGGTACACTAGGTAGCCGTTAGATGGCGCTGGAAGCGTCACGCAGCCTACGCCTGAAGAACATAGATGACGTTAGTAAAAGTTTTCACGCTTTTGTTCTAGATGACAGCACATGTATTTTAGGGGAAAAAGATGGTGTTAGTAAAAGTCTTCACGCTTTTCCTCTAGGTGGCAGCACATACATGAAAGATTTTAAATAAGGGATGATTTTGTCCGTTACAGCAATTTTTTTTCCGCAATTCTGTAACACGTTCAGACACGTTCAATCGTATAATAGGAGTAGCCGCACGTCGCGCACTGGCGATTTTTTTTCCGCAGTTTTCCACGGAATAAAAACCGCGCGAATAATATTCGTACGAAAAAAAAGCGCTGTGCGGACAGGCCCTAACTATTTTGTAGGGTAAGTACTGTACCAATTTTAGTATTTTTTGTCATTGACGCGAAATTTTGTCTTCTTTGATTTACTCATACACATCTTTTATCATCATTATTTATGTATTTTTTAAAACCTGAAACAAGAGACAGAATTTCGCAGTTTATCGAGCACCATGTTTCGTCACAAAATTTTGTCCGCAAACCTGGAGCATGATTCTCGCGCATTCGATATACGATACTTATCTACACCTATATCGAGTGATTTCGTATGGGAATCTGTCAATATTAGCCCCGATATCCGTATATCGAAGGCGCGAGAATCGACCCGCCGAGATTCGGTTCGGATTCACCCTAAAATACATCGGTATACTAAAAGAATGAAATAAAATATGTAGTAATACTATCAGTATAATATTATAGTATATGTTGTGGTAATACCCCAAAACTTTCCTAAAACATATCCATTCTCAATTGTTTAAAATCACTAGCTCTTTCTCGCTGCTTTGCTTGCATTTACTAAATTGATTATCGAAGCGGCTAAGGAGTAAGTATCTAATTAACCGTCCGGTAGTAATAGATTTCATATTCATTAGAGCACTAGGTATCTTTAGTAGAGAGAGAGTAACCAAAGTTAAAAGTTTTTAAGTGTGTCGTCTAGATCCAAGTAAGTAGGTACTTAAATTATTACTCACTTTTATAATGAATGAGGATGCCCCGTTTCGGGAAGGCTCCCTTTGACCGCACCACCACAGTCACGTTGACAGAGCTGGTAGGGGAGACGACACGGAGAGGCAACTCCACTTGCTCGCACGTCGACATCAGCTCCTCTCCGTCTGAAGATGTGATCACTGCGTAGTCTGTGCACGCCGTCTCGTACGGTTCTGCTATGCCTGGAAGTAAGAGTAAGTAAAAGTAGTTTAATTTAAGTGGGTACATTGGCGCCTAATCATAAAAACTCATCGGCATTTGGGGCTGGTGTAATTGGAGTTGTGAAGGTTGTCCAATATACTTGGTACCTACAGCCCTTTACGCCCTACCCGGGTAATGCTAACGAGAAACAAATCAACGCTAAAATATCCAGGTTCACTTAAAGGGAACCTACCGAAATACAGTGAAATCCACAAAACACGTGACGTCGAATTTAACCTCAGTTGTTAGACAGTCATTAATTAAATCGGGCCTTAATTTCTACTTGAAAGGGCGTCATACTTACTTCTAAAGCTAACATCCAATAGTGTCAACTGCACTCTCTGCTCCCCAGCGACTGTCAGCCTCCAGTTGCAATCCCCCCCGCTATAGTAGTTCGGGTAACCCGGCGAGCGCAGGTAACCCTCGCTGGTAGGACCCGAGGAACCGATGCGCACCTCGCCATTGCAGTAGTGGCTGGACAGGTTGTCTGCAAAGAGGATTTATTGAAAAGGACTGGCCACACTGATAGCATGAAAAAGAGGAAGAAATACCTAGTTGTATTTGTATTCCAACCTATGTTCATTTTTCAAATGGATGGCTGGGTTTCGTTGTTTCTGAGTTTTGGAGGGCGTTTAGAAAGAAGGTTGTAAACCAGGTTGCAAGCAGGTTGTAAACCAACCAACCTGTTTAATGATTTATCTATCTAATACCAACTTGTTATAGATGTCGGCGGCCGATCGTAGAATTGGGCACATCATGATGTGCCCAAACGTGAAATATCATGAAACGATAAAATCTCTTAAGGCAAACACAGCGGTAGCTTAGGTTAAGACTTAAGGGGGCGAGCGGAGCGAAGCCCCTGAACAGTCTTCGTGTTCGTTTGACATGTATAACACGAAAAACATCACGTAGTGCTGAATAAAAATGCTTTTAAAAAGTAATATTTTCGTTAAAACCCGCCACATCATGATGTGAGCAGTAAATGTTTGGGCATATCATGAAATGGCCGGGCACATCCTTTCACGATCGGCCACCGACATAGATAGATGTTTTAGAATTTGTAAGCATATTATTATAGGTAGGTACTGTACTACGTAGAACAGAGTTTATAATGTAAGTACAGTAATACAAGTATGTAACCATAAAATAGAGTGTTTGATGCATAGAATAAATAGGTACCACTTCTCCTTGCCCTATAAAACTTTCAGTGAATTTCATAGCGCGCTATAGCGCTATATGTATTTCCACTTCCTTATTTCAATTGTTTGTAGTTATGTAAGCCGCTTCCTTTCGCAAATGTAAGTATACATTACTCAACATTTAGCTGCACAAAGAAAATGCTGTAGAAGATTTTATTTAGGGCGTGTTATAAATTCACAAACTCTAACTAACTAAAAAGGTATTTTACACACAAAACTATTTTACAAACCAATGGGCTTATAAACTGCCTACTGCTCACTTCAGAGGTCGCCACTGTGGACCGTCTATAAATTTGACAGTTCTTCTTAGTAAACATGTAAACAAACTAATTATTTTATGAATAAATTCTTTCAATGCCTCGTTGTGCAGCTGTTGATTGCAAAAATGTGGGGATTCATATATTCCCTAAAGACGCTAAAAGAAGAAAATTGTGGGAGAAAGCTCTTCGTATAAAAAATTGGCATGCAAGTACTTTGTCAAGGTTATGTGCTACCCATTTCCTACCTGACGATTATTTTGGACCAAATTCGTATACAGGTGATAAATCTCTAATCAAAGTGTTGAAGAAAACTGCTGTACCGTCTTTATTTTCACATTCTAAGGTCAAAACAATCACACAGACAACACAACAACAACAGCGATCGGATAGACAGCTTTCCAAGTCAGGAATGACCGGGATCTCATCCTCGAGTTCATCTTCAACTCCGAGAAGGTTATTCTTGTCGTACGCCCTTAGTCTACAACAAGAAAATGGATTTTACAATAAAACCGCAACATAACCTTTATATCATAACAATGCCAGTTTATAACTTACCTTTCAATTAAAACTGCTTTTTTACCAACGATGGACGCTTTTCTTTTTCTCAGCTCGACTTTTAATTGAATCACACTCCATGTCGCATACATTGATATAGTTTATTTTGTTATTTCAATTATTCGTGAAACAATAACAACTAGACAATATGGCAGTTCTTAGACACCCCATAGTGCTGCCCTCTGCAATTGGCTTTCAGTTTCAAAGCCCATTAACAGCAAATAATTCTCGACCCAAGTAATAGGTTGGTATCATCAGCAGAGAAGACTAGAGGAACTCTGAACCCTAGCAGAAAAAGTCGGAAAACGGATAGTGATAGAGGTACTTGGCTAATAGTACCTAAAGTATCGTTTTCCCTCCATTTCCCTGCTTATTGATATTACAGCGTCAAAAGAAATGCCTCGTATCGTCTTACACACGCACTCAAGGAGATAAATATACATATAGCGAAGATGCAGGTACTAATTCCAACACAGTATCATTAAGAAACTGAAATAATCTATAATCAGCTGCAATAATGTATATCAATAGAGTAAGATTGAGCCTTATTCCACCACGCTGGCTCGGTGCAATATACAATGGTGTAACATTTTTCACTCCACCACCATACAGATCAGCTGAGCGCTAGGCCCGAAAAGTAAAGAGTTAATAAAAATAAAGTTGCTCTGATCAAGTCGGTCCCATAGTGAAAGTTGATCAGAATGATGTCCCTAACAACCTTCTTTCGGATTGTACACCCCTTTCTGTTACACCCTGTATTCAATGAATAGTTCCTTCATAGTAACAATCATCACAAAATACTATTTCATAGTATCCTTGCTATCTCACAGTATGAATGGCCACAAAATCTAAACGTACCTATACCTATATACATTAGCTAAAACAATGCTTCGATAAACATCCAACCTACAAATCAATCAAGAAATATAGTTCTGAACAACTGTGTTTCCTCTCCACGGCGAACTGCCGCCCGCCGCCCGCCCAGTAAAGGCGCCCGCCCGCCCATGAACATTTCCCGCCCGCCATGTCTGCACGCACCCAGTCACCACATTATAACTACTTGCCACGTCTACTGCTTAACCTTTAGTAAACCAAATAACCATGTAGGTAGTTTTAGCAGAAGTTACGTTTTAGATAGAGGTCATTGGGAAAGGTAGATAGATAAAACAAACACCTCATGCCTTTTCCCTTACGGGGTGACAAGGCACAATATCATCATATCATAGCATCATACTCGGTGCATGTAGTCGGGTGGCCCCGTACTGTAGGTATATTTTAATAGAAAATGATTTTCACATATTTTAGGCGACTGCCCTCGTTGAATACCTTCTATAACATTATTTAAAAAATTAAAAAAAGATTATTAAAATGTTCTGAAGAGTCCCAAAGATTGCTATTGCCCCATAAAAACGTCTTCGCATAAAATCACAACAATTAGGTACTTTAGAAACAAATTGCAACAGCAATCAATAAAAAAAGTCTATAAAATACCCAATAACAGCCAGTAATCACGGCCACTAAATTTACTACTTCTACTAAAGATTATATCGATACTGAAGAAAGGATTGTGTGGTTTCGTGACCCATAAGATAGCTGATACTTACGTTTCTGTGACTTTTCGTATGGCCAATTTCCATTTGTGACAACACTGGCAACACCGGACGATAAACGCTGAATGGCCTTTTCATTGCACTCAGATGGCAATTTTATTACAGCTCGTAAATAAGACAAAGAACCAGACAAGCAGATAGATTTTTCTTAATAAATTAACTAGTTTCAGTACTTCCTTGAGTTGCACGAAACAAAAAGTAAGGCTATTTATGTTTCTAAGGATCCAAGGGGCACATTGTACATGTAAATGTACATGAGCTTATAGTAACATACACATGCACATTGTTTCACCCCTTTCCCCTTATGAGGAGGCGTGGCAGTCGCAATCACAATCACAATACGAGATACTTTTTAGGAAATTTTCTAGGTAATAGGTCATGAAGTCGGCTTTTTAGTATATAACTTGGTGAATTATCGTCTGAAATGTTGGAGAAAATTTACGTGTACGCTTTCAATTCGCACGGGCGAGAATTGGGTCCATGATCGATCTTAGTTGCCAGAATAATCTGATTAATCACGCCAATGCCAATCTCCCTGATTGTGATCAATTTACCCCAGTTTCATCAAATCTCCCCTACGGAGATTATCATATTCTATGATCAGTAAATGCCGATAACAGATAGGTATGATGTCCAGATAATTTTACCATAATATAATCCAAACCACAGAATTACTAAGTAATAGGGTCTGAACCAACTGAACTAACCGCCCAATGTCACGGACGGCGGCTTTCGGATATTGGCCTACGCTACGTTACAATACGTTTTAGAGACAGACGGCATCGAGTGTCGACCCTTCCTGGTACATAATTGTACACAAAAATGCCGCAAAATCATGCAGCTGAATACATACAATCTGCAAATTCTATTAAAAAAAGACTTAATTTATTAAATGCCGGTTTATTAATTAATTATAAATTACAATCTGATGCCTTTTTTAAGCGTTCCCGGGAAAAAGTCTCCTAACAGACAGAGACAAGACGGACCGTTTTTCCTTACGGATACAATCTCTAAATTCACGTGCATTCTGAGTGCGACACGGGAGGTCCAAACAAGTACTTAATAATAAGGTAGCATGCAAGTTTGGGGTGCATTGATCCGTTCCATTCATACTGCACTATATTGGCTATAGTGATTAGTCTGTACTATATCCCGATACGGCACGTGCAGTGCAACTTTTTTTGCGCTGGAAACGCTTTTTGTATGCTGTTGACAAAAGACAATCTTTGTTGGGGTTGTGTTTGTTGTATTTTTTGAGGCTGCGGTTCGGGGGCGGTAGACAAGTAGAGTTTATGACGCAACTCCGCCAAAAGTATTTTTCATAGGTTTTTTATTATAAAATCATAAGCGGGCGTATTATAACTCTTCCTCTTTTCTATATTTTTATGATTTTATATATTTTAATTTCAATAAGTTTTTACTCCTGAGGTGGACACTCTACTTTTCATCACCCTCTACATCGAAATACACAAAGGAATTCAGATTTGGCACAGTTTTCTAATTTTCCACAACTTTTCATTATTTGGTCCGTGTTTCGATATCAATCTCTATAATATCATATTATGGATTGACACCGACGAAAAAAATGTTGGGATATTTAGTGAGTGCGGACGACTTCGCGAATAAAAAATACTTCAGCACAAACAGCGCGGATAGCGTGCCGCCCGCCCCTCCGTACCGAATTTTTAAAAAAAAACTTTTATTCCCTAGGGTAGGGACTAAAGTTACTTTTAGTCCCAAGTGAGTAAAAGAGCTAGAGTAGCTCTTTTCGAATGGATGTGATTAAAATAAATGTACAAATTTTTCCAAAATTCCTATTTCACGCATTAGTTCCTCATTTTATTCCCTCATGTCAAGTTTTAGTTACGCTACCCCCTGCCCCTGAGGGGTAAGTTCGCCCCCTTCATTTTTTCCCCGGGTAAAGTGCGCCTATTGTTGTATGGCGACGCTATGCTATCGATTGTATGCGATCGGAATATAAAATGGCTCCATTCAAGTTAACCGACGACGACGATAAGTTGATTTATGATTTTCTCTTGCCAACAGCTGGACAACTGGATCTAAAACGGCGCGTTTATGAACGGCTAATGTGTGTAACTATACCCTATCCAACATAGGATGATCTCTGACAGCTTGTCACTGTGACATTACTAGGCATGGGGATAATGTCGATACAAATTATCGAAATTCTAACTAAAGTTTCTGAATGTTTCAAGCAAATCAAACAAAATAGAGCAGTTATAATCAGTTCCTGGGTAGATTGGTCGAATCGTACGATTATTCGTACATACGATCGTAGTATTTCTATTTCATTTACCTTGTTGTTTGCAATCTATTTTATTTACACAATATCATCAATATTCTATTATATGTTTAGATTCAAGATCGATAACTTGTCTTACGATAAGTGTAGCACGTCACTATTTGACAATAAAGTATGTTAATTGTCTCTATACATTTTACCGTCGAGAAATACGATACGTCATAGGCGTGTTTTGACACTGACAGCTGTCAGAGATCATCCTATGTTCTATTTCATACTGACATCTAACATCATATTTCATGTACGAATTCATAATTTCATTGCGAAAGATTTGTGAAAATTGTGTAAAACCACAGATACTATAATATTATGTAAAACATGTTTACTTTAGCGAACATAATATTTAGGCCAGTAAATTTTATGAAGGGCGTTCTCACTGATCCAAATAAACAAATTGAAGAGTCAACCGATAAAATTATGTGTAATGAAAAATAAACATCGTCATCGAAGAATTTGGATGAAGGATTTCATATTGACCTTGCTTTGCTGCCTACTACCCCAAGCCACCCCAAGCCGTAGCCCAAGCCTATAACTTGGTATAAATGTCGCAGTTAGTTTGTTAAATCAGACACTTAACTAACACCCTAGATCGTTAATTAAAGACCGACATTTAACCAAGTCGCTAAAGTTCCGTCAAAAAGTGAGTGAATGAATCGTTTAACGAGTTGTCTAGACGTTCCTAGGCAACAAGACGCATTTCTACTTTGGTAGGGTAAATATAATCAACCAATTCGGTTTTGTGAAACTAGGGGTCGCCTCGCTCCGTTTCGCTTCGCTCGGCTCCGAACACAACAATCAAACATTGCACACCGTTTGCCAAAAAGATATACTTTGAAAGTAATCGGCTGTTGTCGTGACGCCATCTTGTTTTAACCAACACGCTGACTTTCGGTAAGACAGATTGTTAAACGTTTTCGACGATGCCTTATTTAGATCAAAATGCTAGTGACTTGGTTAAAAATCGGTCTTTAATTAACGGTCTAGTGTGTTAGTTAAGTGTCTGATTTAACCAACCAACTTCGACATAAACAAGATAATCCAGCTCATGAGAACTCGTTTGTTTTTATGAGCACGAGTTATTCCCAGACTTACGTGTCGGACAGAAGTTTTCCGACGAAATAAAGAGATTACTGCCAGTCATTTGTGCCGCCTGCTGTGAAGTGGCCTATTTGTTACAAAAACAAGTAACAATGCGTAGATACAAGTCTCACTCAAAGCAACATCGGCAAAGGTCTTGGAGGAACGCGGCCGTTCCTACACCGTGTTGCTCGAAGGCAAAGGTATTGGACATTAGCAATATCGCCAGTCAGGCTTGTAAAATTGTGACTTATTCTTCGAAGAAACGTTCGAGGGAGGGTTAGGTCACGTTTCGCTTCGGAACAAGGTTTTGCTGAAACGTCAACCTTTTCGTTGGTAAAATGCGTTTTAGGGATAATAACTGTGGAAATGAGGCTAGGACATCTCATTTAATATTTACGCTACATTTGGCTAAAATGGTGATATAAACATACCCAGGTTAGCTGGCTCGTATAGCCCTTATTACGTCTGTATGAAGGGAAAAGGTTTGATAATAGGGTATGGGGTTGATATGGGGGCGACTTCGGCTTAGTGGCTAATGGCTAGCCAGAAAACGCTTGGTGCAAACAACAATGGTTAAGTTAGGTAGGTACAGTAAACATCAAATTCATATAAGTAAACATGCAAGGTATGTACGCAAATATCAACAAATCATACACAACCAAAAGTATTATTAGATAATCTGTGACAACCAAAAATATCTACACAGACAAAATGTCAACCAACATCCTCTTTGTGAACATGGATGTTGGTCAACAAGGATCCTCATTCTCTTTGTCAACCAAGGATCTGTCATGGGACTCCCTTTTTAACCGACTTCCCGAAGGAGGAGGTTTACAATTCGTCCGGATGTTATTTTTAATTTTTTTTTTATGTCTAAACCCCGATAGCGCCTAAACGGATGGACCGATTTGGAAAATTATTTTTTTGTTTGAAAGGGTTTACCTTCCCATTGGTCCCATTGACACCAGGTCAGGATCTGATGATGGGATCCTGGAGAAATCCAGGGAACTCTTCAAATATTATAGGCAGACCTATAGTGATTTTTGTGTTTTTCATAATAACTCGTGCAAATGCACATGGTAAGCATAATATTGTGATGCGGAACTGCTGATGAAGACCACATATGACCACCAGATCTGCTCAATACTAGGTACAAATACAATGCGTGGCTGACGGGCAGGCAACGCATAGCCTAAACCGGTGGACCTAGAGCCATGAAACTTTGTACAGAGGTTCCTTAGTAGCGTGGGGTAGCACTGATATGGGATTTGACAAAATTAATTCCCCAAGGGGGGGGGATAAGGGGTTACAGTTTGTATTAAACTCAATCTAATCAAATAGGTTTTGTGGAAGTCGGTTTTTTCTAAAGTTTACTTTTTGTTTCAATTATCATATAGGGTATAGCGAGCAAGTGACAGGGGAGGCAGTCGCTCACGTCCGAAGGAATTACTTGGAACCCACAGCCCTTCACGTCCTTCCCGGGCAGTGCTAACGAGCGACAAATCATCATCATCACAGTCATCAAAGAGTCGTCTCATCACTCTTGACAGAGTGGTCGTGGTCGTCATTTCGGTCGGATGACCCGCCTCACAATTCGTAGCCATTCTTCTCTGAGGGCTGCTTTTTTAGTGCATTGGTACATTGCTGCCTTGATTTGGTCCGTCCATCTCGTTGGTGATCTACCACGCATTCTGGTGCCCTCTACTCTGCCCTGTACCACCAGTCGCTCGATGGACATACGGCCGCGTCGAGATACGTATCCAAAGAAGGTGAGGATACGAGCTAGGACTATATACATATGACGCGCTGCGTAATTTCTAGTTCTTGGAGAATGGAGTCATGATACGGAACTCTATCCAAGATATCCCAAGCTTTTTCCAGTAAGTGTCTTACTCGACAAGAAGCTCGTAATTGAGAAGTTTCCTTCATTTTTTAACCTCACAACCTAATTAACCCATCTAACATTGTTTAAACATGTCTTTCACATTGAGCAACTTCCGTGCTCCAAATTATATCCCAAAACGATGTCAAACATATGCTACAACAATCTACAATCCCCTCTATTCTTCATTGCACACTTTTATCTAAGATGCACTTAAAACTAATTTGATATGGTGTTTTATAAAAGTATCTTTTACCATCTAAAAAGAGCTGTAAAGTTGCAAGTTGTCCGGCTGCTGATCACTTCCGTCTGACAGTTCGGGTTGGCCCTGATACCCCTTCATCGACCCGTACTAAGTAAGTAAGCCAGCGTGGTAGAGTATGGCTCAATCCTACTCGTATCCGGGTAAAAGCCCGTGTCTCTCGGTGGGGACATTAATGGGCTACATTTATTATTATTATTTTACGTAAATTGAGCATACCCTGCGACGTTGATAAGCGTGTCGTCACACATATTGGACATCTGCTCTATATTACGTCAGATAAATCATCCAAATGTGTTGTTTGGTGGAAAGGGCATGACCCAGTGACTTGCTGAGGTGGCAATAACTGATAATGGAACCACACAATTATTCCGTATATATGTTGTGTGTGCAATAAATTTATAGTCCACGCTAAGTTTCTTTGGGTGTGAACAAACTGTGACCTCTCTTTCTCGCATAACATAAGGTGGGATAAGAGAGAGAGTGTGAGGTAACACGTGACAGCTTACTCAAAGACAAAGAAACTGGCACCAATTATAAGCGCACTGAGAGATACCGATACGCACTGATATACGATAGTACGCCGCCAGTCGTATATTAGTCAATATTACACAAAAAGTCGCTAAAATCGCGCGAAAAAAAAAATTCAACGAGATCAAGTTTGTGCACATTACCTAACCGCTCTTAGAGGAACGCGTTACCTTGGCAATAGAGAACGTTCATCTTAACTACCACTCTAAGTGCATTTATTTTGGATAGCGATGTATCGCTTTTCTTAGTAAACGTATGCGACATTATTTATCGCTAGAGTATCGGAGTACAAGTCGAGTTCACTCCAAGGTCTTGACTTGTACTCCGATACTCTAGCGATAAATATCGCATACGTTTACTAAGAAAAGCGAAACATCGCTCGCTATTCAAAATATAAGTACAGTGGTAGCAAAGATCAACTCTCTCTATTGCCAAGTTACCGCGTTCCTACTATAGAGCGGTGAGCTAATGCGCATAAACTTGATCTCGTTGAAAATCAGAGTAGGTACAGAATGTTATAAAATCATTTATTTTAACACAACTTTTTTATTATCTACTATTGCTTTGTGTAAATAAAGATCTTCTTCTTTGTCGGTCCCTCAATGCTGACGATCGTGATTCGTGACCGCATGCTCTCCTCCATTGCTGACTGTTCTGCGTAGTATCGTACGCGCTGTGTAGCGTACCCCTTGTCTCCTCTCTGTCATAGGTAAAGATACTAACCGTCAAAACAAGCGTACTTGATGTAGACAACCCCCGGCATCCAGACTTTTGAAGCTGGGAAGTCTTCTTGCAGGATGAAGCTGCAGTGGTTCACACCTGTGCATCTGGAACAATAACTACAACGTTTTATATCAATCAAGTTATTTGGTATTTGTGAAAATAATTGGAAGGCTAGATTTTACCAACAAAAAGATCCTGGGGATAACTTGAATGACAAATGACAGTTCAAAATGAGGTGATCTGATCTAGGTGTCACTGATGTCTATGAAAAAGTAGAAGATAAAAGTAAAAGTAAAAGTTACTCTTTCGTTGGTAAAATCCGGGCTAAGAATAATTGCAGAATGACATTTTACGAGTACTGGATGAACAATGAACTCGAACTAAATTGGACTCTTGACAGCAGCCCTCCACACTACAACTCTATAATGACCGGACCTTTATAATATCTATAACCTGAACATTGAAACCCAATCATCCATTAAAAAAAACCTCGAAAACCCCGCCGTCACTCCTACAGATGCTCCAAAAACAAGGCAATAATTATGCGCACGCGTACCCGTCAACCGGAACGGGCTATTATCAAACATGGCGGCACTTCCGGTGGGTCACGTCACGTGGTCACGTGGCAGGTGGAGGGAGCTAAGGACTTCCTGTCGCAGGAGCCCTGTGGGACATAGCGGTGTGAGGGCAAGTGAAAGTATAGATTTGATTTATCGAACGGGTACGTGTACAAAGATGCCCTTCAGGTAGGTACGTAACAGACTTCCACCATCCACTAAATTAAGTCTCTATATTGCTTTTCGCCATACTGATTTACATATTCCGAGGCTTGTGGGATTTTGGAAAACACGTAAATCTAGCTTGACTCAAATCTACTATAGAATCACAAAGTTTTCTACGGTGGTTTAATGATTCAAGCTACCTGAAAACAACACAACATTACATTCACTCCATTATACCGTGGCCATACTAACTACTTTTCACTCTATCTCACTCCCATAAGTGAGATAGAATGAAAAGAAGCCAGTACAGACTGTGTCAGGATCGCATTCTCTCAGCGGCCACGGTATAATACAGTAAACGTCAGTAGTCAAAAGCTCTAACACATATTATCCGGTATTGAAAACAAAATTGTATGTATGTATAATTATAAATTTCCTGTCCTCTCCATTAATGAATCTAACCTATAATTGTCATTAATATAAAAGTTTGGGTGCCTGCCCTATCCCCGTTATCACGTTATTAAAACGTTATTCCGACAATAAGCAGGAAGCTGCTTGTCTTGATTTGCTCAAAGAAAACCCTCCATAGAGATAAGCTCACCTTTGCGTATAGAGTGTATTGCTAAATTCGTACAGCCTTCCGTGCAAGAATAAAAAGTATAAAAGCATTTTAAGGGGAATGTTATAGACATATTTTTGAACAACTTTCCCTATAAAACACAAAATATTAGAGCAAGTTAATTTTTCACAAATCATCTGACACCACGTTTCTGTAACACCCTGTATTCTAGGAAATGCGCAGGCGCTCGTTTTTCACCGCGACATGTCGTCACGGGGCGTGGTGCTTTGACAAATTGCCTTTTGTCGTAAATCGCTTACGTAATTTAGTGTAGAAAATATGATGGATTGCTGTTTTTTAATCTAAAAGGCCTGGAACACTTTTCTCAATATAACTTTAACAACTTTGTACAAATAACTTAACATAACATAGCGTCACGCTCTTTCAATTATTTCATATAGTTTCCAATGACACAATGTTTTTGAACACTACGATAGAAGATGACGGGATGTCTGAATATATTTTCTGGATTTAGGAAGTGCTCTCCTTTAGCTGGAATAATTCTTCAAAGATGGGCTTTTGAAGTGTACCAATCGCCCTAATGAAACCCATAATTGTTTTTTTCAACAACAAGTAACATTTTTCTTTAACACCCTGTAGCAATCCATTTGAGACGACGACGACGACCTGTCTGTGTCTATTGCCGAACGCATTGATGTCGCTTTTAGTATAAGGAAGCTCAATAGCTCTCGAAAGCTCTCTTGCTGCAGCCGTAGACGTATTGAAAGGGGAGCTTAGGTCTAAAAGGTTCCCGTTCCCTAAGTTTAAAATGATCCAATAATAGTGAGTACTTAGATTGGTGTCAAAAACCCACCTTCAGCACCATAAACGTGTTTGAAGCGAATAAACGAACCACAAATCTAAGAAACGAAAAATCAATAAGAATTGGCCTTATGGTCGGAATTGAAGTTTTGTGCCTTTCAGAATAAAAGGCGCTAGCGTTCACAGGATGATTTTTTCAAAACTTGACCCTCACCCTCACCGTATGATAATGGCAGGTCAAGACTGAAGATAATATCGATGATCTAGTTGATAAAACGTCAATGGGCCGAAAAGCCAAGTGCTTTCAAGAAGGTCTATCTATCTGGATTCCAGACCTTTAGAAATAACATTTGAAAAATATAATCTTTTGAGATTTAGTGCCAGCTTTAGCGAAGCAAAACGAAGTGGATTTGATAAATCTTTTCTTGTTCTTTTTTGAACAGTGAGTAATGTTCTTTGAAATAGTGTTCGCCGTGAATTTATGAATCTAGTTGACTAATGTGAATTGTGAATAAAGTCTGATCTTAGTATACTGCCACAGAAGAGATAATAGTTGATACTGCTACAAACAGAAAAGGGAGGACAATCAGCGATGTTTCGTATAACCCATACTTACCTGACGGAATTCGCATTAGTCAAAACTCGGACGAGTCCAGAGGCTACTAAATATAAAAATATGAAAACTACGTTGAGTTTTAACGCCTTAGGATTATTTAACAATTACGCTTGAATTTCATACCTTTGTTAATTTACAATAATTTAAATGTAGGTAAGTACCTACTTACTTGTCACAACGCAAAATATCAGAAACCAGACAATATCAGATGCCAGACAAGCATAACGAAATAATTCCAGAAAAGTTCCCCCTGATTGACCGAGCGAGCGAAGCGAGCGAAGCGTCTCCGTTTCAGGTTTGGGCAAAAATGCTTTCGTATGTCCGGTTGTTCTCCTCTACAGGTCGCATTTATGAACCGATTCTCGTGAAATTTTGTGAGCAGGTTGGAAAAATAAATATAATTTTTTACTCGAGCCAGTTTTTTGTTTTTTTTCAAAATGGCGGAGATATGGGGTTTTAAAATGTAAAAAAATCGCTACAACCCAAACGGCTCGATGGATATTAACAAATGAGGTGTCGTTGGATTCGTAAAGACCATGAGAGTGAAACAGATTATATAATTTTAGTAAAAAGTCAATATGGTTGTATTAAAGATCGCGAAATGTAGTTTACAAAGTTATTGGTGCGGCTACTTTCATACTGCATGTACGTAACCAGGTACATTCATAAGTTTGTATGTGTTATTGAAAGAAAATTATTTGGGTTATTTTTTTTATGTGTGTTAGCAGTTCAGCTTTCCCACCGACATACTCGCGAGGTCTACAGCTCACAGAGCCACTAGTTTACTTTTTCAAGTCACAAACAATAAAAGAAAAATAGATACAGACACAAACATTGCTTCTGGCCTCACACTAGGATACCGTGTGTCGTGGGAACCAGATACAGTAACATCACAAACATGTTAACATCCAAGACCTGGGGATTCTTTTTTTATTTTTCTTTATCCCCAGCTGGGAATCGAAGCCGGGACCTCTCGCATGGTAGACAGAGCCAAAACCGCTGCGCCACAGAGGTCGTCTAGTGATGTCACAAGTGCTGTATGAGATGTAGCTGATGCATTATTTTAATGGATCTATGGCCTAAGTATATGTATGTATAAGTAGGCAAGTATGTAAAATAACAGGTACACAACGATACCCAAGGACGTAGCTTGGATTAATTCGCGTGTAGCAAGAGAATGCTAATAGAATCATTTACATAAATAAAGCACGTGGCAACAGCTTACAGAAACTAAAGCGTTTCGCAGTTTATTTATAAAGCGCTGATAGTATTTACATACTTCATGGATACCTGCATATTAGCCAGCTGTATTAAAAAACCTGAGGTTACCTATTTTCAGGCAAGCGATTTATTTACATAGCCCTCTGTCACACAAAATGGAATATTGTCACAGGCTTAACTGTGCCGTATGTATAGATGGGCTATCACCCGGAATTTTTCCAATTCTTGTAATAATTCCAATATCCTTCCAGAATTATTTCCAAGTGGGAAGGGTTCGGAGAAGGATTCGTAATAATTCCGGAATTATTCCAATTTTTGACCGAGCGAGCGAAGCGAGCGAAGCGTCTCCGTTTCAGGTTTGGGCAAAAATGCTTTCGTATGTCCGGTTGTTCTCCTCTACAGGTCGCATTTATGAACCGATTCTCGTGAAATTTTGTGAGCAGGTTGGAAAAATAAATAGAATTTTTTACTCCAGCCAGTTTTTTGATTTTTTTCAAAATGGCGGAGATAAAATCGCTACAACCCAAACGGCTCGATGGATATTAACAAATGAGGTGTCGTTGGATTCGTAAAGACCATGAGAGTGAAACAGATGAGCGAGCGAAGCGAGCGAAGCGTCTCCGTTTCAGGTTTGGGCAAAAATGCTTTTGTATGTCCGGTTGTTCTCCTCTACAGGTCGCATTTATGAACCGATTCTCGTGAAATTTTGTGAGCAGGTTGAAAAAATAAATAGAATTTTTTACTCGAGCCAGGTTTTTGATTTTTTTCAAAATGGCGGAGATATGGGGTTTTAAAATGTAAAAAAATCGCTACAACCCAAACGGCTCGATGGATATTAACAAATTAGGTGTCGTTGGATTTGTAAAGACTATGAGAGTGAAACAGATTATATAATTTTAGTAAAAAGTCAATAGGTTGTATAAAAGATCGCGAAATGTAGTTTACAAAGTTATTGGTGCGGCTACTTTCATACTGCATGTACGTAACCAGGTACATTCATAAGTTTGTATGTGTTATTGAAAGAAAATTATTTGGGTTATTTTTTTTATGTGTTTTAGCAGTTTAGCTTTCCCACCGACATACTCGCGAGGTCTACAGCTCACAGAGCCACTAGTTCTAATTTTTGCGAGTTGGGTGGTTCGGAATTTTTACCAGCGCCCATTTACAGCCGTATGGGATAGTTTAGATTTGTTTATTGAAAAAGTCTCGGTTGAAAATAGTTAGACGTTTTCCAGCAACAACATTCCTTTGTCGACAATCCATCCGACTCCCTGACTTGTTTATGCCAGGAAACTCAACCCAGTTCACATTGTCTGTTGAAAATGAAAACTTCACTGAAACGTAACGAGCCTGAATTCGTTACAACTTGACCTGGGTCACGATTCTACTATTTCGTTACTTGACATACTGCCTTTTATCGCTTACCTGTTGTTGTAATCGTACTATCTATGATGTCTCTTTTGTTAGCTAGAGCTACAAATATTTAGTGGAATAGACACCCTGCTCGCACTACCCAGAGTTTACTTATATAATATCCAGAAAAATACAAAGACTGTTATGATACAACAGAATGTACTCTCCATATCGTACATTAAAAAGCTCTCTCAGATTATGTGGAAAACTTGCACGTGAGCTAAGAGCTAAAATTTGCATTTACAGGCTAAGCTCCAGGTAGGTAATAAAACTTTTACTTCATTCACTCCTACGTAGGTACAAGAATCTTGGATAAAGGTTAGTCGTGTCCTAAACTACTAACGTAACATTTTACTTTATTATTTTATGTGGTTTACACTTTTGTGTTTAATGTTTTATTAAAATACTGATGTAGATTAACGGGTTTATCACAGTGAATCACGCTTACTTAGAACCAAACAGTGGTTATGTACGTTTAAAAAGACAACTCTTTTTCTCATACGTTTTGGAGGCGTTTACACCACACCAATTAAAATTGAAATATGAGTCACAATTAAGAACAATTTCGGAGGGCAATTTCATCTAAACTCGAAAAAAAAGAACTCTTTTTTGCGCTATCAAAAGAATTCGAATTGAAATATGAGTGACACTTATGAACAATTTCGTAGGTTAATTTCATGTAAACTCGAAAAAAAAAACGAAATAGAGAACACTTTTTTGCTCTATCACACTTGGCGCGATCTGTGCTCTACGTAATTAAGTAAGAATTTTACTTTTCCTCTTCACCATCGTTCCAAAATTAATTATTTTGCTCTCATTCGGTTTTGGCACGAGAAAATGTTTTTCAACTGAATACTGAATGTTGTTTCATTTTGTTTGTTTTCGTGCTATAATATAATAATTGAAAATCTGACGAAAGTATCGTTTGTATTTGTTTTGTGAGCTAAAACATATTCCATGATACATTCCGGTGTACGCGTGCACTAAATATAAACACCTATTTTAAACCCTTTTAAACAACTATATAGGAACTTAGCGTCACAACTTTTCCCACACGGGTTCGAGGCACACCGCACGTTCCAATACTCCAAACGTGCATAGAGTAAATTAAAGTTCCTATATTGGAAATAATTTTTCATCTTTTATTCCATAAATTCTAGACTCGACGTAGAGTCCCGTCCCGACACCTTTATTCAAACATTTCGTCGCCTACCTGCAACATATCAACTTCAAAACCACACCTTATTGCATTCGGAATAGGAGACGTCCATACTATAGTATAGACAGTCTCAACATTCATACGTCAGTTTTGGAAGGTTTTGGACTCCAGCCAATCGGATACTAGGCGGAACTCCGCGGAACCCTATTGTGCTCAATCTATCCTTAACTGAGCTGGTGGCCGTAGTAGTGCTTTTAAGGTTTACCTGGTAATATTTATTGTCTAAATCATGTCCTCTGCAGTAGAAAACAAAAATACTTACGATTTATTTATGACAAAGAGAGGCCAAGAAACGTGTACTGTCGACTCGTAACATAGTAACTTCTGTCAAGTAACGCTGTAGTTATTTCTGCGTATTTTTTGCAGCTGATCAGATTAAATGAGCTCGGCATTGGTAGCAGTTCTTTTAATATATGTGTTAAGGGTAAAGCTATATTGAAAAATACTTGGAGACTGGCCGAGATGTCCTTCCGAAAGAACAACGTTTCGTATCCATAAAATTCTCAATATTTATCCCCTTAATAAGAACATCTGCAAAACTCATTTAACGAAGTGGTTACAAACTCTCTGCTATGAAGAAACCGAATGTCTACTTAAATCATAGTTACAATTTGCTTGTTTTTTACATCACACACAAACACACTATCATACAATTACACACCCTGCATTTAACTTTCATTAGTTTTGTGCAGACACAACTCAACACCTCAATCACTCACCCTGCTTTTCAACACCTTTAATTAAGTGTATAATACTACATCCTACCATTTCGGAAGAGCAGCCACACTCTTTACATTCCTACACAACATTCCTATTTTTCCTAAAAATTTTTTTTCCAAATTCTATATCCATAATTTTTGTTTTCCGCCCCAGTACCTAGCACCAAACACAATCTACTTGAGAAGTAAGTTGCTCATCCCATCATGTAATTTATTGAGCACCATTTGACAACCGAGATACAGTGTTTTCACTAGTTCGGTTGTCACTGATCCCTCCTATTTTACGATAAATGTTCCTAATTAAGTATCTCCTTATTTTAGTTAAGTAGAATCTGTGTAAACCATGTTATCTGTCAGTAAACAAATTTCATTTCTGCCAATAAACAAATTTCATTTCATTTCATTTCATATAGAAGAACAGACTTCACGTTGGATTCGTTCTCAACTTGGATCATAAATCTTACTATGGTGAAATCAAGAACAAATAATACCGGGGCGCGGGGGACAAAACATGGTGGCCGGGAGTCGCTGCCGGTTTGTGATTGATAAACATCCCAACCATTATTGGGTAAACCTAGGTTTATAAGGGTAAAGCTCGAAGACAAATTGAAGTCGCTTTTACCCAAGATGCTTGGGTAATACTAAGTTTACCCGGGTAAACCTAGGTTTACCTGGCCTCCTAACTTTACCTTTTTTTACATATGTATTGTTTAGATTTGTTTATATCACAGTTTCTTTTATGCATTTTTGATCCATTGAAAATATTATTAAGAAATCAGGAACCAGTCCTCAAACGGAATAATTTCAACACCTTTCTATTCATGTATAAAATAAGAACCACCATAAACTGCGCAGTAAATGCATCGAAGTGCACGTGTTCAAAACTCCAAACTTCTTTCATTCACGCCCCATGCTGTACTTTGATTGACCTATATTTTGTACTAGTGAATGCTATGTTTGCGATGGTTTGGGTATCCCGGGATAGGTACCTACTCTCAAGCACAATTTTTAATTACAAAGCAGACATGCTTCGTACTCGAGTGTGTTTTCGTTTTTCGAGGCATTTTCGATTTGGTTATTTGAGATGTATAATCAATCAATTGTCGGTTGACTTTAGTATTTTATTTGGCTGGAAGCATACTGGTCTTGCCCGCACTATTTGAATTTTAAAAGTGCTATAAATTAGTTTATTACCTAGTCATCATTGATTAGAAATTAAATGTTTGTATTCAGAATTATGTGTCTCTTTGTAGGTACTTACGTCGCGTCATCCTCTATTGGGAAACTAAGGAATGGTATTGAATGCACTTTTGGTGTATCAAAGGCAGGATGTAACATATTAATCTTGATATTAATACCATTGAGTCAGACAGTTAGTTTACCAGAATTCTAGCAAATGCTGGAACAGGCAAACATTGTGTCAGTATGAAGGAAGCCAACTGTCTCAGTAAATATCTACTAGTATCACCAAAAGCGAAGATGAGATATTAGTTCATATTTTTGATATTTTGTATATGTATTTCAAAATAACATTTTCAATTCTCATGCTCGTAAAGTTCGTCTATAAGTTGGGTATAGGCTGCATAAAATCACTTTTTACGTACTAATACATAGAGTAAAATCTTCGTCTAAATCTCGGACTCTAAGACAAAGGTCGTCAGGTAAACAGCCACACACACATAGGCTAAGTGCCACTGCCACGTACCTATAAAAAAAATCGGTTAAGTGCGGGTCGGTATCGCACACGAAGGGTACCGTACCATCGTACAACAAATCAAAAGCACTCAAAACAATAAAAAAATAAACAAAAAGAAAATTTAAAAAGTTTATGCCTTCACGAGGTTTGAACCGACGACCTCCGGATTGAGAGTCTACATTATACCGGCTGAGCTACCACAACCATGTGGGTTGACGCGAAATATGCTATCATATTTAAATGTGTAGTATATGTGTCTATGACATGGTTGCTATGACAATAAATAAACAGTTTCAGTCAAGATCTCCATTTTGAAATGCGTAAGTGTATCTTTTAACACGTCTCTTGTATCGGGGCCCCCTTTAATTTAATTTGCAATATCTCTCGTATTTCAGTATTTGTGGTTGGTGCGGCAACAGATATACACATTCTGTGAAAATTTCAGCTTTCTAGCTATTACGGTTCGTGCAGACGGACCCGGTGACAGACAGGACGGACGAACGGACGGACGGACAGACGGACAGCGAAGTCTCAGTAATAGGGTCCCGTTTGGCACCCTTCGGGTACGGTACCCTAAAAAAGTATATTGGCGGGAAGTCCTTATTTGTTCTTTGTGTTGCAATTGCAATTGTTTTCGGCAATATTGCTGTTTAATTTCCTCACAATCGAAGTGAAAAGCAGAGTACTAAAACCCATTTTAACCTCGCCTGCGGCTCGGATGGATAATTTACGTCTCAGTGGTGGTGGCTAAAATGGTGCGATTTATGGACTTGTTGTTCAATCTACTATTTCTGTGATACAGAACATAATTTCATAAACAAAACAAAAGCTGTCTCTACAACTGATAAATGGACGTATTTTAGTTCATTTTCACTCTTGGCCAATGGTCTAGGAAACTCAATATCTGTGGGTAATAGATTGATTCAGTGGCGACAACAGTAACGTTATGACGTAACACATTATAACATACTGCAAGGACATAACTCGTCGTCACCTTAATTTCCCTACTGAACCCGTTATTAGAATTGAAACCCGTCCCTGGATAAATTATGCAGTTATTATGCAGGGATAACTGTCCCCGCTGGCATTATATTATGGGGACCTAGATTCCCGATTTGCACGAATTTGTTAGGGAGATTCATGCCTTCATTTTGAGAATGCAAATATACCATTACTTCAAATAAGTATAAGCTACTTTTCGATCAATTTACGGATGCCCAAAATTCTAATTCACGAATCGAAAACAACGTTGTGTGTAACACTCATATCACCAACGTTGTGTGTAACAGTCCTTGTAAAGTGTGTCAGTAATGCTGTATACACATGCTTTTGGCGTTGCAGACGGAAATGTTTGTTCTAATCTTAATGTTGTAATGTCTGTCTGTACTGCTGTTTTGTGTATTAATAAATAAAAAAATAAAAAAAAAATTAAAAAAAAAAAAACACTCATATCACCAACGGAAGTATTCTATGGTAAAGTAAAAAGGTCAAAATATTATTTTTTTTATTGATCATAAAATCATACAGATTGCTTAGTCAAAATCAATATAATATTAATATTTTTTGTACACTACCGCCCGTTCGGAAGTTGTGGGCTTAGGGGGGTGGAGCAAAGAAGGGCAAGAAACTCGCCGTAAAGTAAATTTAGCCCATTAATGTCCCCACCGAGGGGCACAAGTCTTTACCCGGATGCGAGTACATCTTCGCGTAAGAAGAAAAAACTATTCGAATAGACAACAGCTACTCGTATATCGTACTATTAACTTTAGCTGCAGCACAAAAGAACAACGCTTGAAACAAACACTAGAAAATTGCGAGAACTTCAGAGCTCGAGTTGATATGAAACGAGAATAAACGAGAAGTTCTCAACGAGAATGAGGACAATTTGTCCGAGAAACTGAGAATTTCACACCGACGACAGATGGAGGCATATTTCCTTGAAACTTGTTTGAGTTTAACCGTCTTCGCAACTTTATAAAAATCTAATAAGTATAGAAACGCAAGTTTTCAGGGTTTGAAATTAGATTGAGATGAGATCAATGACTGTCAAACAACAAGTTCCATAACATTATGAAAGCAAGGATATCATCGTTTCATCTTTGTGGCTAAGTGTGTTAAGTATCTCTGTATTATTGATAAAAAAATAAAAAATAAAATTAACTCTGACAATTCATTGTATTCTTCTTGAATCCTTGTGAGATCATGCCGAGGTCGGATGATTCTATGTGCGTGGCTTTTAGAATACTATTCTATATTGAGATTTTAGCACACAAACTTACTAATCAAATCAGGCAAAGTCGTCAGGCAAAAACCTAACACTTCATTGTCACTAATTAGCTCTACAATTTAACTTTGTAACTATATTGGGGACTGCGCCAAATGGCCCAGGGAGGCGTAAGTGCAAAATATTTATTATTCCAGCCAGTGGCACCTTTTATGATGATTTTAATAAGTTTAGACTGAAATGAGTCTCGTATTATCGTTTAAAATGAAACCTTGCTGTTACGTAGATAGTAACTATTATAGTTATTCTGTGCTGATACTGAGATGTAAAGTGAAAATTCTAAAACGTTACGTGGGCTTAAGTTTGTTTCTGAGAACCAGTGGGGAAACGTAGTGACGATATGTTATTATTATTTCAAATATTAGCTTATTGTACCGCAAGGATGTCGTATCTAAAAAGCCATAGTAATTGAGCAAGGTATGATAGTAAACACCGAAGAGTGTTATAGTTACGCATCCAGCTTCATTCGGTCCGTAGACAAACCGGTGGGTAATTTCCGTGATTTTCTCCGGAATTGCAGATAATTTTCCGCTTAATCGAGTTTGTAACCACGAACGGAAGTTACGTATGAAGTATGGAATGAGTTTACAGTTTTTCACATTAGATTTTGGCTTGCGATTTCCTTCTATCACGGACTAAAATCAGTTTCTGTGTAACTATTATTAACTGCGCAGAAATATGTTTATTTAGTTACATAGCGTCAAGCCTTTATCCATACGGGCTGGCAGAGACCACTATGAAATTGCATAATAAAAAATATAAACAGATATAAGTAAATAAAGTAAGATGAATGTACATGATACAATCAGACATCGAACTGAAACCGCACAGGGCTGCGGTCGAGTCGACCTCACTTGTCTGTCTGTTTGTGTGTCACAGATACTGGAATGTCCGCTAATTAATGAAACAAGTGGAATTAATAAAATCCAACCTACTGAATTTTCACTAACATTAATTAGCCTATGTCACTCCCACAACTGTGACGAATCCAACAACACCTCATCTGTTAAATCTGTCTAGCCGTTAGTGACTGCTAACTGTTAAATATATCTTCTACTCGTAGCAGCGATAGTCAATATGAAGCTCAAATAATAAAAGAAAGATCACTTTCAATTTACAATGTGAAAAGCACCAGCAGACAGATACCAAACGGTAAAGTAAGTCGTATCACAATGCGAAACGGCTCAATATTGTTTAAAGCTTTCAAATAAAGATATTGAAAGAATATCTGCAGTAGCATTGAGATATTGGAGAACTCGTCGAAAATGTTTCCTGCCACTTTCTTGGCGACTATTCTTGGAGTGTGTGACGGACGACTCTGTACCAATATTTTATTGAAACATACACTTCCATTAGTTTCAGAAATGCAAAGTTTTGCAAAGTGCAAACTGGCAGCCAACATGTCATTTCAGTTACACTTACATAGATATATATATAGTATAAGGCTTCGGCGGCGGCGGCGGGGCCTTTGGGCGGGCAGGTGCCAAATATTGGGCGGGCAGGTGCCAAATATTGGGCGGTTCGAAAGCGGGGCGCGCCGTTGTGTTACTCTGGCAGCCATTTCAAAATGCAGTCATGCAGCGGCTTAAGCTGCGTCCCCATTTGAACTGTACGGTGTAACCTCAGACTAGTTGATTCCTCCAATGGTGTAACAATACAACGTCGCGAACATCGACGCGTGTGATTTCCCAAGTGCCATTTACCTATAACGTGATCAGATCATGTTATAGGTACCGCCATCCACAACGACGCGTGACGTAGCTATTTGCATCTTTGTCTTTCAGCAGAGTGCCTCGATGAAAAAGAAAGATGCAAATAGTTATACGTCACGCGTCGTCGTGGATAGCGGTACCTATACACCCCGGTAGTCAATTCATTCGATTAGACAACATTGACAACCGCCCGAGCCATTGACCCACCGGTGATTCCATTCGGCCATTGGTGACCAATCTTTGCGAGCGCATAAAAAGGTTGCTCCACGATTTCTCCTAATCGATTGGATGCCTACACGCCCTTCAATCAACAGAATGGTTCATCAGAGTATGTACCTTCGACCAAGTACAGTGGCCAATTGATTGCCTTTCCCCATATCAGGGCAATGGTCCGTGACAACGACGTGACAACAACGTGACTTCGTGACAATGGCACAACTTTATTTACTTTTTAAATCTTTTTTGGTGCGCTTTAATGTACACGGTGGTTCTGTAATTTATTCCGCGTCTGTACAGTCACCGTCAATTCAAATGACCCAAATCGGTACAATTGTAGTTCTTATGACTGACAAAATAAGCGTTATACAAGTCTAGAATCTACCTATAGATGGAGGCGTCGAATCTGTAGCACAGAATATGTAGCTCCTATGCTAGGATAATCTCTAGGTGAAAGCATGTGAAAGTATGATGTATCTTTAATGCTCCAGGAAAACTTTCCGAAAGTTCAAAAGTTCTACACCATGTCTTTGAAGGCGAACGTTAAAAGTTAAACTGCAGCGATGCTGTCATAATTATAAAAGTTTCTCCAACTTTCAAAATTCTTCTTCTTCGGGTGCTATCTCCTATCGGAGGTTGCCGATTCGGGTGCTACCTCCTATCGGAGGTTGCCGACCATTCCAGCAATCTGAACACGCGATACTGCGGCCCGGAGCAGGGACATTGTGCTCATCCCGAACCATTCTCTCAGATTTTGGAGCCAGGATGTACGTGGGCGACGGTCTTTGTCGTCCCTGGAAAATTTTTTTTTCTTATTGCAATATTAAGATCTTTTTTTGCCTCAAACACGTTTGTAGCACTAGAGGTTAGTCCAGTCTAGGGCTTTGCGTTGCGTACAAATCGATCCAATACAAATATGCACCAGAAACTTCACGGCGTAGTTTCTTGCAACTTAGATGGAGCACAGGGAACCTATGTAAGATGTACTGTGCAGATGTGGTAAATACTGGATCGTCAATTTTGATAACTCACCGAACCTTAAAAGCTGAAGTCTGGAATACTAATTGAGGTCAAGATAATTGACCGAGCGAGCGAAGCAAGCGAAGCGTCTCCGTTTCAGGTTTGGGCAAAAATGCTTTCGTATGTCCGGTTGTTCTCCTCTACAGGTCGCATTTATGAACCGATTCTCGTGAAATTTTGTGAGCAGGTTGGAAAAATAAATAGAATTTTTTACTCGAGCCAGTTTTTTGATTTTTTTCAAAATGGCGGAGATAAAATCGCTACAACCCAAACGGCTCGATGGATATTAACAAATGAGGGGTCGTTGGATTCGTAAAGACCATGAGAGTGAAACAGATGAGCGAGCGAAGCGAGCGAAGCGTCTCCGTTTCAGGTTTGGGCAAAAATGCTTTTGTATGTCCGGTTGTTCTCCTCTACAGGTCGCATTTATGAACCGATTCTCGTGAAATTTTGTGAGCAGGTTGAAAAAATAAATAGAATTTTTTACTCGAGCCAGTTTTTTGATTTTTTTCAAAATGGCGGAGATATGGGGTTTTAAAATGTAAAAAAATCGCTACAACCCAAACGGCTCGATGGATATTAACAAATGAGGTGTCGTTGGATTTGTAAAGACTATGACAGTGAAACAGATTATATAATTTTAGTAAAAAGTCAATAGGTTGTATAAAAGATCGCGAAATGTAGTTTACAAAGTTATTGGTGCGGCTACTTTCATACTGCATGTACGTAACCAGGTACATTCATAAGTTTGTATGTGTTATTGAAAGAAAATTATTTGGGTTATTTTTTTTATGTGTTTTAGCAGTTCAGCTTTCCCACCGACATACTCGCGAGGTCTACAGCTCACAGAGCCACTAGTAATTTATTATTGATGTATGTATTTAATTACTTTCACGTTAAGCTGTATTTCCCGGTAGGTACTTGTGGTAGTAGTAATCATAAAATCGCTGAGCCAGCCTGATGGAGTATGGCTCAATTTTACTCATATCCGGGCCTGTGTCCTTCCGCGGGGACATTCACGGACTACAATTTTTACAACATACAGATCGTGGATAGATTAGCTATCGGCCATAAACCCCACTTAAGTTAATATCATCGTCGACAAAAGTAGCCATTACCTTAATTTATGGCCTGCCCACTATTACGTGACAATTCAGGATGTGAATTATTGGTATTGTCCACTAGTATACCGCTATATTGGGATTTATTGTAATTACCCTTAATTTCGTGGGATATTTATACTAAAGTGTGGTAGAGAGAGAGACAGACATAAATTATCTACGTTTAGCAACTCTTCTTTGCGTGACAGAAGTCCAGCCTTACGTCACAGAAGAGATAATAGTACCTTACGTTCAGTTTCAATAAGCTATCTATCCATGGTTTTTACATTACTAGAGTAAGATTTGACAGTTGCGTTAATATGGAACTTATCGGTCAAATTTGACCCTATCTATCTGCAGATTGAGGATAGATATGTTATTGAAACTAGACGTTAGATGCACTCCCCACTGGACAGACAAGGCAGAGACGAAAACGGACAAGACCCGCGACAGAGACAGACAACACAGAACAGAATGAGAAAGCATGCATGGATGTCTTGTTTCTTGACCGTGTCGTACGTGTCTCTGTCTTGTATACTAAGATTAACAAAGACCATGAACTCAGGGGGGCAATGTCCGTGGTCGAAATATCGATTTTGAGATACCGAAATCTCCATTTAAAACAAGAAAAAGCCGACCCGAAATCTCCATTTAAAAACAACAACCTCGACCCGTTTACGATCGACATAAATATGAATCGAGATCGTTTTTGACGGATTTCGGCGATTTTAAAACCTGTATCTCGACTAGGGAGATGATCTCGATAGCGCAAGAATCGGGGGCCAGACGATATATTTTGTTCCATTTCTCATTATTGGACTGAATGTTTATGTAAGTAAGTACCTAAATACTCAAGCAAGCAAGAAAGAAAGCTCCGTTTGATGCAGATGATCCGTTCCTTGTTAATTAGATTAATGACTCGTCGAAACGTTGATTGGATGAGTGAGCGAGACGGACTGAGTTTGTTATAGTTTATTTATTGTCTCTTCCCCTTTAATTGGGTGATAGACAAGTAAAGTAATAAAATTACCCATACGTTTTTATCGGTTATGGCTATTTTATTGAATAAATGTAAGGCGAGGAGACCTAATCACAAATATTTGAGCATCGAGTAAATTGATAGACATAACAAATAACACTACTCTTTTTCGTTGTGGGTGGTTAAAAAAGATATATCGCTAATCTTTATTGCTTACCCCGTGCGTGCGCAGGTAACTGGACTGTAGTAAATGCATTCAAAAGACTATTATTTTATCGGAATAAAAATACCATGACTAAACATTTAACTAACTACCATTCCAAATCTGTATCCTACTTACCTACTTACAATTTTAACTGTATTTTTTGCTAGACTTTTATTTTATATAATTATCATGAATGAGTTTTCGATTGATCCTTTTCTAAAGGGACAAGTTAGTATTAGAATATAACCATACATCCATTAATCACCTTATTCATACCTATAGCACTTCGATAACTTATTTGACGTACCTACCCAAGCTGTTCTGGCTGTCACCTCGTAATGTATTAGAATTATGTCGACGACGGACATTACAATGTGTTTTTATTTTAACTATGTTATCACGTAAGTGACCTGTGTCTTGAGTGATACCTTCAGTTACGCATCAACTGAGTATATAAGAAGAGCTCAGTGCCCCCTATGTGCATCAAACAATATTATACAGGGTGTAACAGAAAGGTGTAGTCATATTTTAGGGGGTTGTTAGGAACATTATTCTGAGCAACTTTCACTATGAAACCGATTTGGTCAGAGCAACTTAAATTTTTACTTCTCTATACAAATCAGCTGACCGCCCGGATCAAAACGTATGGAGCAATGAAAAATAAAGTTGCTCTGATCAAATTAGTTTCATAGTGAAAGTTGCTCAGAATGATGTTTCTAACAACTCCCTAAAATATGACTACACCTTTCTGTTTCACCCTGTAGTATCTGTGATCAAACTAAGATAATTTCATCTGGACTCAAATGTTCGTGCTGGCTTTTCCCCCTCAGCAGTGGTGGCAGGAAATCCGACACCCTTTGTGCCCACTGTGACGCAAGTGCTGCTCCATACAAAGGCAAGTGTTTGAGTGGCGCTTAAAACACATTAAACTTAATTACATTTGAAGAAAAGGCGCCTGAAGATAATTAAACAAATGCTTTATCTGTTCATTCTGTGTTGCAGTCTGTTGTATGGGAAATGCAACAACGAAATGAGGAAATGCTAGACATTAAATGATGCCAACATTTTGTAGACTACTGCATGTTTTTTTGGTGACATATTTTGTTTATCAATCAAACCACGCAGTGGTGCACTAATATGTGACATATGTTGCCATTATTTTGTCTAGCATTTCTTTCCAAGGATAAATGGACTGAAATAAGGAAGCGAATTATTTATTGATGACTTGTGTTCGATTCCTAAAAAAACATAACAGTAGCTAGCAATATCATTATAAACCTAAGGTGAAAACAAATTCAGTATGTTCGCGACCAAACAAATATGGTCCGTATTCCGCATGTCATATTGTACCGTATGATGGAGCTCCATATTATAAGACTACTACACTGTGTTATTTAGAAAAACGTGTGTTCCGGTAATTAAAACTACAAATATCTACATGGTTGTAACAGTGAGCAATGAAAAAGCCAACGTGTCATTTATACCACACATAATACGAGTAGCAGACCAATTCGAGTTAAAATAGTACGCGTGACTTCGCAGTATTTTGATCAAGATATTTACTTAATTTCACCCTGCTGTGAGGGCTGTGGTGTAGACCCATCAAATTCCGCTAATAAGAAAAAATAATGACGTCACGCCCCCCTCTTTGGTGACGCGTACTTGGTGACGCAAAGGCCGGAGATTGCATGAAATGGCGGCTTATTGGGGAGGCATAATATGTCCAGCAGTGGACGTAAAACTGTTAAAGAAGAAGAACAAGACTTGGTGACGACCTCTGTGACATTGTGGTTCGAGGCTGTAGGTTGTAGCTGTTTGAGAATAGAAAAAACCCCAGGAGGCCAATTCTCGTTTCCAACTAAAGTCGAATTAGACAATTGGGAGGTGGTTCGTCTTTTAATAGGCCAAGGACCAATCGCGAAGGACCTTTGCCTATTGAAAGACGAAGCTCCTCCCATTTGTCTAATACGCATTGAGAGTCTAATGGGTGGGAATCGGCCTCCTGGTCTTGGATCTTTATTTGCGTGGGGCATCACTATTATAATTATTATTGTTGTGCCAGGACACAGGTTCCCTAGTGTATGGCTCGAAGCAATGTTTATTTTATGCATGTATGTGTACGAATGTTTATTTTTCCCTAGAAATGTGATTTCTATTTATGCACCAGAACTCTACTTATCATTACCCAACCGTTAGCCAGTCTGATGAAAATTTATTATACTTAAGATAGTAAGGTAAGAAGATTTAGTATAAGGAAAAGTAACGTGAGTCTCCCATAACAAAGAGCCGACCACACAAAACGTAACCGTCGTAACACAAGAATGTAACTAATTAACCGACCGCCAAATAACATGAAACTGGAGTTAACTAAAGTTTAAATTAGCGCCACTCTACCGTAGCTAAGTAATGTTTACAAATATTTCCAAATTGGAAATTTTCCGAGGGAATTTGAAATTCCTGTAATAGTAACTCGGCGGAATATTGGAGAAGAGTAAACTTTTAAGATACATTCAGAGTCAAAGTCGTTTCAGTTGATGCGTGGAGTAAAAATATACTGAGGTTGTGGGCTATACTCGGTGTTGAACTGTTGAATGATATACGGTACAAATAAATCATGTTGAACAATCCTTACAATAGCAACAACAACCCACAAGTCAAGCTTTTCCCCATATTAGACTGGCGGTTATTTCTCAAATTGCTTCTAATTTCAACGGCTAACGGCATTTAGTGAAACTTTTTGACAAAGGGTTTTTTAGACTAATTAGACCCCGCTAAACACGATTCTGCCCGGTGACAACCTCCCTTACCCTCTCTTCCCCCCCCCCCCCCCTTTCCCCCATAACGTGTCCCGATCTGCGGTTTTTCCAATGTATCTCCGAAACTATTAGAGATAAAAGAAAACTGTCCATGACAAAAATAAACAACATTAAATTCTCTACAACATATCCAAGAAATGAATTGATGTTCATACATTTACCTATAACAAGACCTTATTTACCGTCGTACAAGTATTCGTTCACAACTTTCAGGTTGTAGCACAGACGTTGACCTGCAATGACAGTCGGTAGTGAGTGAGTGGTGGTTTAATTTATCAAATGAATTTTATTGACGTGATAACGTCTTATAAATCGACGAACGCCGGCTGCAAGCACGAAAAAGTGTCACGTTCCACCTGATGTATCAACGCACAGGCCAAACCCTTAGGGCTAGAAACTTAAAATTTCGCACACGTTTTTTGTTATGATGTAGGCTTTTTTGCTAACTAAGGAAGGGTTTTTCAAAATTTAACGGTTATTCAAAATTCGGTGAAATACGGGATGAAAGATTGTATGAAACTTTTGTACAGGTAAATCTTACTTAATAAAAGTACTCAGTCTTACATATTTTATGTACCCAAAATATGAGATTTTGAACATCCTTCCTTTTGAATCATCATTGATCTGTTTATTTCTTCAACCCATTTTCTAAACGTAGTCGGGTATAGGCCAGAAAGCAACTCACTCAACCTGAGTTATGTAATTGATCTAAAAATATCATGCGGCGAAATGAATGACCAATAGAAAGGCTATTACCAGACGTTGAGACTAAATATAGAAGAAACATTGTAATTAAGAATGAAGAATGGAAATTGAATGTGAATGATGGTTTATGATAACATCGAAGTAAATAATTGAACGTAACGTAATGTACATGATGGAGAATTCATTGTACTTATTGAAGTAAAACTTCTTGGGGCACGGGGGTAAAATTTATTTAACCTCTCAACTGTGGGTTATTCATATATTTGCTTTTCAATTGCTGCTAGCCGGGTGCTATCACGAGTGGCTAAGAAATGTAACGGAAATTGGAATCGGTGACGTCAGGGTCGGCTGAAGACTTTTAAAACCGCAACTATTTTCAATACGGTTTTTAACTAATCAGATAAGATAATAATACATTCGTACAATAAAGAATGTTAATTAGTGAGAGAAAAACCTGATGAAACGTTAAGAAATAAAAATTATTTTAAGCATTCTTCCACGAGTTCTTGATTTCCGGTATGGCCAAGATGGCGCCGCCGCCGCCGCCGCCGCTGGCTGGGATATACAAAACCAGTGACGTGACCAAAAACTACTTCGTTCAACCTCTTTGTTGGAACCGGGACTTATGTTTGACAGCTGTGCGATGCGATCCATACAGTTTGTAAGAAAAGAGTTTCATCAATGTCACACGGGTCGATATGGATTTCTAAAACAAGCAAAGCAATGCATACATTTGAGCGAGACGGCTAAAAGACGTGACGTCAGATGGTATATAATCTGAGCGAGATGCAAATAGTAGTGACCTCAGAACAATAGTAGTGACACTATTGAATGAGTTAAGTATATCACCACGAGCGCGACAAATTGTAGATAAGGAATGGTGGGAAATAAATGACATGACGTATTAAAAGTAAGTACAAGTTTAAATAATTTCAAATAATCGGACGTCTGAAACTTAAAAGTAACTTGAAGCAGAGTTTGGATCTCAAAATTGGAAATTTAAATCTCTGTTAGTATAGGTAGGTATAGGTGTATAGTATAGGTACCACTTAATGATCTAGCTACAGAAGTTTTACTTCTAACACGTGTACGGTGCTACACGCGTATCTTTTTTTTTAGGGTTCCGTACCCGAAGGGTGCCAAACGGGACCCTATTACTGAGACTTCGCTGTCCGTCCGTCCGTCCGTCCGTCCGTCCGTCCGTCCGTCCGTCCGTCTGTCACCGGGTCCGCCTGCACGAACCGTAATAGCTAGAAAGCTGAAATTTTCACAGAATGTGTATATCTGTTGCCGCACCAACCACAAATACTGAAATACGAGAGATATTACAAATTGAAAGTGGTCTCGGTACAAGATACGTCTTCACAACACGCTTGAAAAGTTTATACCAAGGCCATTTTGTTTTGGTAGGTAAGCCTTCTTTTAATGAAACTAAATTTAAATGATATGGCAATGTCGTCCCCGGACTTCTACAAAGACTTTAAATATTAATTGAGGAATTACGACGTCTCTATTTATTATGTAGAACTTTTAGAAAATAATTATAAAATTAATAGTTTTTAATTACTTTTGTTTTCATACAAATCTCAGAGCTCAGAAATTAATTTTTTCCTTTTGGCCACTTCAAGTTTGGCTGCCAGTGATGTTTTAATTAAATACTCTTTGGTGCGTTGAAATGATGTTTTGCAGTCTGCATGACATTGACATAATGAGTGAGTGAACCTCATTTTACGGAAATTGTAGATGGGTGTCTCACGTTTTCCAGTAGGAGTAGGTTGTAGACAGTGCTGCTTACGGCGGCGTTTAGTAGGTACTAAAGGCCCTAAAAGCGCGGCAAGCTTTGAATCAATTCAAATGTTATTTTTCAACTAGCTACAAAGTTATTCTGACATAAGATGATAATTTGAACAAAACTTTTTGGGTATTTCATGAAAAATACAGTTACAGATCACACATATACAGGGTGGAACAAACGAATGGGCCCTGGAGGGAAAGTACCTTAAAATCTCAAGATATCCGTCCGTCCGTCCGTCTGTCTGTCACCAGGCCGTATCTCATGAACCGTGGTAGCTAGACAGTTGATATTTTCACAGATGACGTATTTCTGTTCCCGCTATAACAACAAATACTAAAAACAAAATAAATTTAATATAAAGGGGGCTCCCATACAATTAACGTGTTTTTTTGCGGTTTTTTTAACCGACTTCCCAAAGGAGGAGGTTTACAATTCGTCCGGATGTTTGTTTTTTTTTTTTTTTTTTTATGTATGTGCCTCGATAGCGCCTAAACGGATGGACCGATTTGGAAAATTAGACCGATTAGACCTATAGTGATTTTTGTGTTTTTCATAATAACTCGTGCAAATGCACATGGTAAGCATAATATTGTGATGCGGAACTGCTGATGAAGACCACATATGGCCACCAGATCTGCTCAATACTAGGTACAAATACAATGCGTGGCTGACGGGCAGGCAACGCATAGCCTAAACCGGTGGACCTAGAGCCATGAAACTTTGTACAGGGGTTCCTTAGTAGCGTGGGGTAGCACTGATATGGGATTTGACAAAATTAATTCCCCTGGGGGGGGGGATAAGGGGTTACAGTTTGTATTAAACTCAATCTAATCAAATAGGGTTTGTGGAAGTCGGTTTTTTCTAAAGTTTACTTTTTGTTCCAATTATATAGATAATGGTACGGAACCCTTCGTGCGCGAGTCTGACTCGCACTTGCCCGGTTTTATTTATTGTAACTGAAACCAAACAGATCAGCTTTCACACAAGCTACAAAACCTATAATCTAAAATATTCTCACAACTTTCGCATACATGAAACGAGTGAACCCTAAAACCAATTTATTACTCCGACTAGCGATCATGCAGCAAATAAATCTTACAACAGAAAATACTTGTTTATCTCTATTTCCGTTTGTCCGTTGTTTTTCACAGAACCTTCCCCCGAGATAAAAACAGTGTTTCCAGTCAAGTATTTGTTGTGGAGAATGGGTTGAAACGATACTGAAGTTATTGAAAGTTTACTGCAATAACAAACTATTGTGTTACCTACTCATTTCATTGAATAAAATATGAGATTACTATGGAATGATATAACAGAAACAAACTTAATAAATATATAATATATAATAAAATATATACGAGTAATATATATAATCAAAATGCACTTGCGTAAAATAGTTGTATGCTATAATATAAACTTTGTTTCATGATTTTCAACAAAAGAATAATCCTGATTCTTAAAGTAATCCTAAAAATCCTGTCTCCGCGTTCTCCTATCCATTCTTGACATCAGCAAATAAAATCCAGAACGAATGGCACCACTGGAGAGGAGCTTGTACGTTACGAGGGGAATGCCCATCGCCCATAGTAACTTAGGCCCCGAGTGCCCACTTTTGAAATATTGTAGATATGATTTATTGTATCCTTACTAAATTATTCACTAACAATTCGATTCAAAAAAAGTTTTCAAGATATTAACGACTTTTATTTTACGTGTTCATGCCGTGGGGTCGCGATGAGAAACGGGAACAGGTCAAGGGATGTGGATCAATCAGGAGTTGGACAAGAGTGCGTCCATTCCCATACTGAGAGAGGCGGAAACAAATTTGACAGGTAGGCATTTTGTCGTTCTATGGTATTGCCAATAAAAAATACTTGTAGTACCATAGAACGACTCGAGACTACCGTCAAGTCACCCTTCAGGCGGACCATAATCCTGAACGCACTCTACACAAAACAGACAGAAAAATAACTAATAAAAGGAAAAACTAAATAGGTACAAAGACGAGCATCCCTATCAGAGAGATTATCTACAAACCATGATGGGTAGGAAAGACAATAAAACTCTGAACCTAAACTAAACTCAGTTTCTAAAGACGAGAATTGGACACTCATAAAGAAAGAATGTTTACAAATAAAATCACAGGAATGACTAAATGTCATGATGAAAGGCCTCCATAAAGAATAAACGAGCGCCGCTAATGATTTAATCAATTTTAAAATAGCTCAAAGTGCATTCCGATACGATTATAAAATTAAATTAATATGTCTATTTGAACAAAGAAACAGTGTTTTCCCATGACTAAAGGAAGCCAACATTAGATCATAAGGTCTCTAGGCACGCTTCTGTGTATTTGTAAACAATGGTCTTGGCTAAGATGCAATAAGTATCTATTATTTGCAAAGATTTATAAATGGATGGGTGATATTGGAAAAAAATATCATATTTTGGTGGTGGTGCGTGAGTTAAAAGAATTTAGTTTCTAAAGCAAGTATAACATTTTGTAAAAGTAATTGTAATTTGTAGCTTTTGTACTTTACGTTGTGAGACAACACATCAAGAAACGATTAGATAGGTATGTAATTGGATAACAGAAATAAGTCGTATAGGAGCAAGCAATTTGGAAAATAAAATGAAAAAACCCTGGGAACATGGAATATTTAGACCAAAGTCACGCAAGGGTCTTACCCAATTTAAATTCCCGAAAATAATCAACGTTTATTTTTTGTGCCACGGTCTACGAATAAGTAAGATTATTAACCACTATCTTATCTTCTTTGTTTAGAATACCTATGAGACCTTACTAGGATAAATGGAACATCTTTGTAGGAATAAACGTAAATTAAACCCGATTGCAGTTATTAGATGTGATTCAGTATGTCTACTAACCGATAAGTGACTGGAGCTCTCAAATTAACAGACGTCTCAGGAATCACTCTTCTCCGTCCAACCTCTCCTCTCCAGCTCACAGAGCTTTTCAAAAAGCTCAACCCAGCACATCCAGCTGAACTGTTCACATCCTCCATCAGATCCACGAATGTTTCATTCACAAACTCACTCACTGACTCATTCACTGAACTGTCGTTGGACAACACTGGCCAGTGGGTAACATTTTCAAAATTGGAATGGTTCATTGCCTCATAAAAACCATTGTGTTTTGGACTAGAGTAAACATACACTTTGTTCAGTTCCGAATCGCTCTCGAAGGCGAGGCTACGATTCATAGTTGCACTTTTGTTTGTAACGGTATAGTTTTGGTGGTAATTTTCTATGGAGGTGTACCAGGCTTCTAGGACAGCGATGTGTGTTTGTAACTCCCGACATGTCAATCGGAACTCTGCGTCGTGACATTGCTGCTCCTCCACGATTTCTGAAACAATTGAATAAATTATAGTTTAATTTGAGTCGATATGGATCAGAAAGGATATGCTTGGGCGACAAACTGATCGCGTTCATAATCAGTTTCATTCCTTGTTGGATCGCATGCTGTGTTTTGAATAGTTAGTGGCGTCCCCGTATTTGGTTCCTTGTCAGTAACTATGGGTAACAGAATATAATTTCTTCATACATATTAATGTCGGTGAGTGTTTATAGCGTACTGGCTGCCCTATTGCATGTAACGTCACAGATGGTTAAAGTCCAATTAAATATTTTTTATAAATAGAAACTTCACCCGAATGCATAGTTGAGTGTGATTGATTTGTTGATTCGAAATGACACTTTTTGGGACATAAATGTTTGTTCATCTATAAACTTATAGCATAATTGAGATACCCTTTTATGTCAATGTTAATTAGGTCACTAATTATTACTTACTTTAAGATTTAGTTCTTTGTTAGTTGATTAGATTTGTTTTAGGAAGTACTTGTAATGTTAAAGCAAGCTCAATTTACAATTTGGGAATTCACCTTTACGGAAACACGTCTACATTGTAGCATAGCGATTCAATCGATTCGCTAGGTTGAAATGGCCCTTTTAACATCTAACTTTTATACTAAAATCTATGTTTCTGTTCTAATCAGCATAAAAACTTGTGAAATAAAAGGGCGGCGGCAGGATTATACGTCTAAATAGCATTCTTGCACGTTGAAATAATTCGGATCCTTGCATTTATATGAGCCCTTTACCTTTGGGTTCGATTACAAATGCGTGTGACGTCCTAAGGGCATTCAACTTGATGTTTTAAAAGCAATGGATTAGTCACGTCATTGACGTGGAAATAAAGATTTTGAATGGTCGTAAAATTAAGTAACGATGAATGTTGATTTTATGTTGGTTAAAGGAACTATGGTGCGGTTGGTTGGTTTTGGTTTATACTTTTATAATTTACAACGGCTTAAAGTTCTACACATTTCCGAGGAATAAATAATCCTATAAGTCCTAGAAGTTTGGATTAACGGTCCGCCACCGGGATGTAGAGATGTCATCGTTGATCCACGATACTCTTTTTTGAAAATGTCTGGAATGTGAATACGTGTCATGAACGCACAGGGCGGTAAAAAATCAGCTCAAACGAAGAGTCCGGTGGATTGAATCCTCTCGCAAACGGCTAATGCAATTTGGACATGCACAAAGGCAAATGCGTCTCTACAACATCCACCCCTCTCTACCTCTCTCTCTAACTAACACTACCTATCTATAATCCCTCTCTTTCCAACGGACGCACCCCCAGCTATACCAATTTGATTCAGGTGTAACCATAGCAACCGCCCAAACATCGCAACAATACCACCACCGCCTGAACTAGCAACAAAAACAAAGAACAAACTAACGGAGGTCAAACTAAACTGGTGCTAACCACGTGAGACTAACAGGAGTTAACTAGGGATGTTATTGAGGGAAAGTAAACGTTAAACCGACGGATCAAAATGCGATTTAGATTAATTAATGATGTCGCTTACAACTAGGTTGGGTTACGTTAACATTCGGGGTTCCCCGGGCAAGGAGCTAACTACCCCCAATTACTGACAAGTAATGTAGAATGGGCAGAATTTTCGGAATGTTGTTTTTATTTTCCTGGGTTAAAGATAGTCATCTAGTTGGAGGTGTCAGAGAGTTTAACCATAATCAACTAATTCAAAAACCATTCTCCACAATTTCCTTTTGTATTTAGTCACCTTGACACATCCACATACACTTGTCTGCTTTCTTAGATCAGATAACATCAATACAAAACAGCTATCTATACCATTTTAAGAAACTCACAATGCAAATCCACTCGCTTCGGGAAAATAACGAAATAGGTATTTAGAACATTGCAAAGCTGCAAAGCTATTGTCTGAAGTCGCCGGGAATGTCGAAATGTCTTTAAACAGAAGGGAACGGGGGAACAGAATATGAAGGACCAATAAAACGCGGGGTTTTGGGGACCCCGAATCCTGACAAGGTTGTTAGGGGGCGATGCAGACCTGTCGTTTTGGGAAGCGAAGCAGATCGAGCTATTGATGTTTCTTTATTCTCTAGGTACAAACAAAAGTGACATCTAGTCAAGTTTTTCCGTACGGGGTGGCAGGAAAAATTTAATGAACTTATTAATGAGTTCAAGAATCCATTGTGTTTCTTGTGATTAAATTAGCTTATTCACCACTTTGATGTGTTTCGAACTCAACATTTTTGTCAAAGATTCAGGATGAAATCATTTTAATTCCATCAAAATGTATGTTATTTTGATTGGCCCTTCAAGCCGCATCGATAAATAAAGCTTGGAAGAGACTTTAAAACCACCGTTCAATAGAAAACACCCCGTATGGCTTCCTGGATTACGATAGGGCACGTGCTACTTACCTGTGAAAATTCGCGATACCTTACCTTGCGTACGTTACGGTTTATCAGATGACGCAGGCCCCGCAGAAAAGTTTTTGTAAGGCATGGGAAACTGACGCGTCAATCATAAGATGGGACATTATATCCTAGATTCCCAGACACCATATCCCACTTGTGCCGTCAATGCTGGGATAAACTAGTACCATGGTACTGGCCAATGGTACAACTCGTTCGAAGGGAAGAAGTCGCCTGCCCTGCCTTGCAAAATATTTACTGCGCTGCTGCCTAATACGAGTACGTCGCCTGTGCGTCTCAGCATACGCCCAGACCTATACTCTACTTCAAACACATTCTTCTCCGAAAACAAGCCTTGATCATAAATCTAACTTGCTTCACAGGTCGCACTAAGTGTCTTTGGCTTTGAGTGAACTATGACATCCCCTTGTCACGTTGGGTCTGGGTGGGTTGATTGATAGAGAGAGAGAGAGGTGACAGCAAGCTCACAGCCAAAGAAATATGCGCGAGTTGTAGCCGGCAATCCCGACCGGGGTAAATAATTAAGCGAGAGGTTGAAGGAGGTAGGTAGGTACTACGATTTACATTTGCTTAATACAGAAAGCGTTTCATAACGTGTATGTACTTATAAGCCTCCACCAAATTACAATATCATACACACGGTACTTAATAGGTACTTAACGCATAACATAAACCTTAGCGTCAGACCTTTTCCTACACGGGGTGCCAGAGACACAATTGTACTTTTATCAGTTCGGTTGTAAGTTACATTGGTATTATTTATGAACCGATTTCAACAATTCTTTTTTGTATGAAAGGGTGACCCTTCAGGAAAATCTAGAATCAGTTCAGTACTTCGGTTTCTACATTGAAAAAGTGTCATTCAGGTAACCAAAATTACGTATTTTTGAATTTCTGTGACTTTGTGGTTACTATATTATTTGATTATTATTATATGATATTTGATGAACAAAATGAAATAAAACAGACACTGGGATAGGTGAAACTAAAACAAGGCTTATAAAAAAATACAAAGTTAAATATTTCGGGTTTAAAACTATTTCATTATTCATTGTTACGCTCATTTATTTATTCATTATTACGCTGGTGTTGTATTGGATCGCATTGAGACAATTTATTGCTCCCAATTCACTTATCGCCTCCCACTCACAATAGCACTAGTGTTGAGATCAAAATTCAAGGTCTTAACTAATTCTTGGATGTTTCTAAGAAATTCGCTATTTCGAACACAAACTAAGTGTTCTATGTTCTATGTTCCATCCAAACTAAAATAAAGTAAATAAAAGGAAAAATTTCGTTTATTTGCAAACAAATGTACATCATGGATGGAGACAGTTTCTTCCCAATAGTAGGTAATCAATATAATGTTACATTTTTGAGTACGATTCTCACTTTAAGGCCACAGTAGAATATTGTAACGAAATTAAGTTTTAATTTAAGGAAAAACTAAAGTTAAGGGAAAATTTAACTTAAGGAAAAACTACAGTTCGATTTTGATCAATACGCGTGAAATATTTTTCCTGACGCGTGAGTGCCGTCAGCATAAAGTAGTCTGATCACAATGTTTGTATTTAAAACCGAACTTGTGGTTTTTGCTGAGATTTTTGTCTGATATTCGTTTTGACACCTCCGGGTTTCTCACCGAAACCACAGATACTATAAAGTTATCCGAAACCACAGATACTATTATATCCGAAACTCACTCTTTCTGAGTTTGTAAATATTTTCGCATCGCTTTCACATTTTCATCGTCTATTTTAGGACTCAAAACACTGTATATAATATAGTAAGCGAAGAATCTTCACGCGAGGTAGTTTTTTTTGCGGGTCAGAACGTCTATTTCAGGCCTCAACCGTCTATTTTTTCGTGGGCTTTTGGCAAGCTTAAGCTTTCAAATGTGTGATAAATAACTGTAACATAGCTTTACATTATTTCACGATCTTATTCGTATCCGGGAAAAGGCCCGTGCCCTTCGGTGGGACATTAATGGGCTTGGCTTATGCTTGTACTACGTATGTTTTCCCTTTCGCTTGCACAACTTTGCATATATCGATAAGGTAAATACACGGAACAGAAAATACTACAATAACGGGGATTGCAAAAATGGCAAAAACACGCGCGAAAAATAAATTGCAATATTTTTTTCCTAACAATTTATCTCTCGACCAATCAAGTTTGATTTGGCAAATGAAAGCTATTTTCATTGTCTATTCCTGGCAGTGTTGCCAGCAGAAAAAGACTAAATAAGGCGTCGCACATATGATCAATTTTTCGTAACCGACTGCTCACTAGAAATGGCTGTCAAGCACCGCCTACTGGGTGTCTTTGTCAGAGATTAGGGATAGCAAATTAAATGTAGGCACACCTTTCATTTACAAGTTCGTATCCCTGAAGAAATTTATCTCGAAAATTAATTAATTTCTTCCTTTCCTCCTTTCCCAGGTCTTGCAAGGAATTTTTACAATAGTTTACATAAATATTTATGACGTCGCTGTTTCTGGTCCTTTCAACTTGGTTCTGAGTAGGTATCCTAGTGTGAAGCCAGAGGCAAAGTTTGTGTGGAAATGTTATGTTATTTATACCAACTGTAGTCGCTCGCTACCCTACCTTTCAACACCTTTCCCATAATGTGGCATTATAATATAATACCCGCTAACGATGGCAAATGGACGTTTATTGTAAACGACGCAAAAAGGTAACGTTGAACAACTCTGTATTGAACATAGAGCTGTGTGACTAGAGAACTTTCATTACACTATCTTGCCAATACAAGTCTATGAAACCGGATCTATGGGAGCATAAAGCTCATAACTCTACAATGCCTTACTCTAATAACAGCATCTCTACTTCTAATGCTCTACCTACTTGTATCTCTATGTGGCTACGCGTTTTCATAGGAAAACATACGTATATTTGAGTGTGAGCACAGCCTAATATAAAATAGGTAAAAAGGGAGTAACATGTGTGTGCATTTAAGTAAGATTGGTAAAAATAATTTTGTAATTAACATCTATCCACGAGCCCTACATAGATTCTCTAGATATTTTATGTCCCTAACAAACACCCCATCGATACGGAGGTAAACTCCGCAGCACATCGCAATGATTAATGATGCCCTATTTAAGTTATAAATCGATATTATTAGGGGATTCAATTGATTTCGGTTTCGTAATCGTCAAAAAAATGCTTCTGCTCTTAATTTAAACAGCCGTTATTATATAGACGATAGATAAATATAAATCGTCATATCCTTCATTGCACGGAAAATGTAATTATACAGATTTAATACTCACAATGTGTATTGAACAGACACAACACAGTTGATGTGAAAGGCCGAGCTTATCTCTAAAGAGAGATTTCAAGCAAGAGAGCAAATCTAGGGTCAGGGCCGGGAGTTGTGTATCAGGGGCCGAATTATGTACGCGACTCAGGACCCAGGTAAAATGAAGCAGTCAGTGGCCATGATTGTTTGCGTTGCTGACTCTGGCAATCCTTGTATATTGAATATCCTAATGTGAAGCCTTCCAGAAGCAATATCTCTGACTTCTTCCGGAAATTATGAGATTTTTATATCTCGCCTAAATTGTTTGGTACATTTCCTATAAGTAATATTTTCCCTCCTACCGAGTCCTACCCCACAGGCCCACAGTTTCATTTCACCTTGGCATATAGGCCAATCGCTCCAACAACTGTTACCAAGGTCAAGGGCATAACGACTCCTACGCACGCCATGTTCTAATCTCGGAATCTCCAATTGGATCCAAACTAAGGGCGTGACATGAAGTTCCTATTTATTGATATTCCATTTTTATCAAACATCGTACAGGTGCGCCACAAACTTATTACTGACTTGTGAAGCTGGAATTTGGACTGGAGCTGGTAGGATTTTAAAGATTTTTTAGACATAATTTTTTCAGTTTTGTCCAATTGATGGGGGGTGAAACTACTCTGTTAGCTGTAGGTAATTTTGAAGGTTTACATAAGTGAGACGGCAGTTTTCATAAACGCCTAATAATCACAGTTTCCTTCGTCGGAGACTTTCGGGAAAAGGATATTAGGGATAAAGGGAGAACGGGGGAGGCGGGGTTAGATTTCTTAACCTAGAACTCAAAAACTAGTTGACATGCGAAGTTGCCTACGATAGAAAATATAGTCTATTCGTGATAAAAATGCAGTAAAGTCATCACTGTCCGGCGGCCTAGCCACGCCCCCCGTAACCAATCAAATCGTTTCCAATTATCAAGCCAAGTTCACAGTGAGCAGTTGAAGGCAAACTTTCGACCGCGAAGGTTGTGTCCTGTCCTCTGAGTGTGTGTTAACAGATTTAAATTTAAATTTCACTGCATTCTTATCACGAATAGACTGTAGTGTAAAATGACAGTTTTTCCATTAATTAATCTTCAATTTGACATGAACTAGGTTAGAGTTGATGTGGATTAGAAAAAGGAATGTGGGGGGGCACCCCGGAAACTTTGCTAAGAAACCGGCGCTGCTTCTTCCTTGATTATAAAGCGCCCGGAAACTCAGACATCTTTTCATATTTTACAGAGACTATATATCCAATTGACTGCGCCTGCGGGGGAATGCGGCTCGCCAAACGCTTGTTGTATTCAACAAACGTTCGCATACGCAACCTATGTGCGATGACGGGCCGCCAGACAGTTTCGCAGCGGCTGACCAATCACAGCTCTCTTACCTCGACCCCCGCCGCCCGTAAATTGGTGAGTTGTGTTTCAAAGGAAAATGTATCTATGCGCTCTCCACTGGGTAAGTGCTCCCTGATATTTTACTGGTCACGTGTCCCCCAAAGAAACCAGAAGTTGGGGAAATGGCCACGGAAGCGGAAGTGATGGTTTGTCACGCGAGGGTGGTATTTATCTTTGACTTTGTTTGAAAATTGCTCAAAGGAGGCATTCGCAGAATAGGCTGAGGCCAACGGCACTAAGTTGTAACCGGGAGTTGAATAGTTTCTCCGAAGATTTTATTTAAATATCATTATCGAGTCATACAGTTAAAATTATCAATATGCCTGTGAGAAGAGGTAAAATGATCGCCCTCTCGCTCCCACGTCTATTGTTCTCCGTTGTTAGTTTGTTCGGCCTATGTCCTTATGAGACGATACCGATCAAGAAAAATCGGCCAAGTGCGAGTCGGACTCTCACACCAGCGTACAAAAAATCGCGTTTCTTGTATGGGAACACCTTTATTTTTTCAATATTTCGTGTAGTTCAGTATTTGTTACTGTAGCGGCAACACACCTATATTACACATTCAGTGAACAACTTTCAGCTATTCATAATTCATAATTCCTTGATTGTAGATACTCAGATTAATTTATACTAGCTAATAATAGAAAAAACATGTACAAAGACGAGCTTATATCTAATAAGAGATTTCTTCCTGTAAACCGTGTAGGCTAAGATACTATTCGTTCGGGCGATAGAGCCCGCTGACGGACTGACAGGGCTATTTGGGAGGTGTCAAAACAACTAAACTAGAGGAACTAAAGCCACTAATCATTAGATCCCATTTTCAAACACACCATTTAATTAGTTTAGTTAGTAGGTATAGTTCGTGTCGCCTCCCAAATCGCAGGCGCGGATGGACAGCGGAGGCTTAGTAATAGGGTCCCGTTTGGCACCCTGCGGGTACGGAACCCTAGAAACGCAGTAGATAATAAACGCTGCTCATCTATTTCTCTCCATTTATAACACAGATTATTGTTTACCAACCAGGAATTTTCGCATCAAACTCATATTATTCACAGACATTGTTTGCCAAAAACTCCCAGTATTCATCGGTGGTACAGATTCCGTAACAAACAATGGATTGCTCTCCCTAGCAAATTCAATCGATTTTGCTTTCTCCAAATCTCATTCAATAATAACATCTTCATTCTTAAAAAAGTCCCCTCCGATTTCGTTAGCCGCCTGTCATAGAAAATTTTGGATGAAATTATCATCTGTATGTAGAATATAGCTAGGATTAAACCCAGGGGTCGGAGTCCATTTATCAAATGTGTCGCCACCTCTCTTGATTGCAATTTGTACGAGATAGATGCGAGGGAATGTAATAGCTATTAGCCCTGTGTAGTGGACGAATTTGTGTGCTTTTGTCACTAAAACTGAGAAACGGCATGAGGTTTGGACCATGGACAATTGATTAAGGGCCGATATTAAAAACCAATCTTCCATCCATAATCTGCAGATTTGAGATTGCTAGTGTCAATTTTGACATAAATCCCATAGCGCAAATGTCAAATGTAACACGTCATCTGCAGATCACGGATAGAGATAGGTTATTGGGATCGGCCGTAAGTTCATATAATATTGTGTGAAAAGATAGCTTCAGATACCAAATATTTAGGAAAGTACAGCACTTTAGACGGACTACTACCATACAATTTGACATGATTTTAAATATAAACTTGGTTATACATATAGCTAGATGATCTCTAGATTAGAGCAGCTTGAAAAGCATTAAAGGCAGTTAGAAGTTACTTCTTAACATGCAAATTGCATGAATATGGAGCGTGGCAGTTCTCAACTGACCTAGAAAGCAGCAGAATTTTCATGAAGCACCTTCATACGATGCAATATTTGAAAATATAATGATTACATGTTACCAGTGATACACATAAATTTTATATTCCATAAAGGTAGGACATATTAGCCTTCGTAGTTAGAAATTCGCCCAGGATTTTTAATAAATTAATCAAAAACTATATGATGTCATTTTGTAAACCTAAATACGTATTTTTATCTCTGTGACTGTGGTCATTGTCATGAGATATATTTTGGTTTTATAACCAGCCTTATTGTAACTTTTATTGGCCGTATATTATATTATTGTCATGTAATTGTGTGGTCTTGACTGTCAAAAGCATAGAGCAACACGGCCTCATCAGAAGAGTCATTTTGTAGGGTCGTTTTCTTGTTTATATGGTTCTTCCTTCGCATCCCAAGTGAAGTAGTTTGTATGTGTCTTACTTGGTGAGTTCTTTATTGTTTCTCAATTCGAAGTATAAATAAATAGGGTTTACCTATAATCCCGCCAACTCGTGCCGAGCCCAGCATCCACCACAGTAATCCTACATGCACCCATAGCCACCCTTCAACCCTCAACATTGTCCCACCATCCCCGCTCTTACAACATCCAACATTTTCCACCGAAAGCACAATACTAGCAACCCGATGCCGGGGAAACTTTTCTGTTAATCCTGATCATCCTATTATAGGTGTTTAAAGGGTCACTGACGCTCATATTGTTTATTTCTAATTTAATTAAAAAGTTGAATGACAACGCGGAATACGTAAATCGAGTGTGATGTAAGCGTGGGGTCGGCACGTGCGTTCGCCACGGACCGTACAGCGAAACTGGTCCGAATCGAACTCGAACCGAAAACCCCGCTAGGTTTTCGAATGAGTTCGTTTGCTAGGCGTCGCATTTCCTACAGACCGTAGTAGCAGCCGGAAAACCCCGGAGATATTGAATTTTGATACTGTAACGCCGCTACGAGCGAGCGTAGCCTCCGCGTTACGAAATCTGAATGAAAGTTTGCAAACGGTTGTGCGTCGTAGTTATTTTAGACTTTGGTTTCCGGTTGAGGAAAATTGAAGTAGCGCTTATTTTTCGCTTACGATTGAGACGTCATCATTTAAATATGCTGTTTATTCACTGGTCCTAACTTTAAGGAAGTAAAACATTGATAATATGATCGTTTTATTAGGGTACCGTACCCGAAGGGTGCCAAACGGGACCCTATTACTGAGACTTCGCTGTCCGTCTGTCCGTCCGTCCGTCCGTCCGTCCTGTCTGTCACCGGGTCCGTCTGCACGAACCGTAATAGCTAGAAAGCTGAAATTTTCACAGAATGTGTATATCTGTTGCCGCACCAACCACAAATACTGAAATACGAGAGATATTGCAAATTAAAGGGGGCCCCGATACAAGAGACGTGTTTAGATACACTTACGCATTTCAAAATGGAGATCTTGACTGAAACTGTTTATTTATTGTCATAGCAACCACATGTCATAGACACATATACTACACATTTAAATATGATAGCATATTTCGCGTCAACCCACATGGTTGTGGTAGCTCAGCCGGTATGATGTAGACTCTCAATCCGGAGGTCGTCGGTTCAAATCTCGTGAAGGCATAAACTTTTTAAATTTTCTTTTTGTTTATTTTTTATTGTTTTGAGTGCTTTTGATTTGTTGTACGATGGTACGGTACCCTTCGTGTGCGATACCGACCCGCACTTAACCGATTTTATTTAAAGTCTTTTTGCTGATATTTGTCATATAGAACGTTTATAAACCTATGTATCAACTGAACTATTTTATTATGTGGCATAAATATACAGATACTGTAATAATGTGTAGCGACCCATAGGTCGAAATTATAATTTCTAACCATATCATATTAATGCGAAAGTATATACATAAAAGGAACTCACATATTTCGTCCTCTCATATGATGGGAATAATAACACTTACTAATAATATCTGGATCATACGTGGCTAATAAAATATGGGGTCATTATGCAATATATCTCTGACCCCATTCCGTGATATTGTAATAAAACATCTCACATTCTATTGATGTAGGTAGGTACCTAAACTATCACATAATTCATCATTTCTTTATTGCACACAAAAAATACACGAGGACAAAAATACATAGTAAAAGTGTACATAGGCGAGCTTATCTCTAGTGAGACATCTCTACCAGCAAACTTGGTAAGGAAGAATGAGACAGGTGGATAATTCTAGTGAGTGCTCCATGGGCAGCTTAGATATAAAACAAACAATGAAAAGGAAATATCTTAGAAAATGTGAGTCTTTAGCTAAGACGTAAATCACGCAGAGCAGAATTTGCCATCAGGCAGAGCAGGCGACAATGCGCAATTGGTGTCCGCGAGGCGAAGCCGAGCGGTAGCCATTATACGAGGAATATTTGTATGTAACGATATTATATGTTTTGAGTTCTAGAAAAGGCACTGTAGTTTTCGATGAAATTCGCAATTTTTAAGGGTAAAAAATCGATCGAGCTAGGTCTCATGACTGAAAAATCGCATATTTCCGAATTTTCATGCTTTTCTCATACCCGTGCAATAGGATTGACAATTTCACTTTAGTACAATGAAAATAAGGCATAAATTCCAATGACAATCAAAAAGTAGATGAACTCATTGCGACCTCAGATCACGTGAGACTTTTTGGCGCGTCCTCGGAAAACCACACAAAAAGGTTTCGTTCAAATAAGGTCGAATCTAAGTTCATCATCTGCTATTCAACCTTTTTGCTTGCTACTAAGCAAACAGGCACTTTATTTTCCTCGTGAGTTTTAGGCTCAGATATTCGATCTGCCAAAGAAAACACTACGAAAACAAAATGCCTGTTTGTTTCTCGTTTTCAGCTGTTCAAAAACAGATCAGCATATTAATCGATGTTAATGCAGTCTGTTGATATGAATATAATGTTTTATTGTGTTTGTAACACCAACCGCCGAGCAAAGCTGGGTAACCAGATATTTTTTATTGACGTGCGAGATTGCCAGGCCCTGCACTGATCTGGTTGCGTGGCCTGCTCTGCCTGCGTCCCAGCATATGGCCAAAGAAGTGATGAAATTGATCCCTCTATTGTGATTGACTAATTGACATCAGTAGAAAAGAAAATAATAAAGTTTAGGCAAGATTTAATAAATAATAAATTTTTAATAAAAGGAATTTCAGCGAGATGATACTTGCACAATCTTTTTCAAATAAAGTTCAAAACAATCAAGATTTTCACCCACAAAATGTAGAAAATACAAAAGTGTAAAGTAAAACTCGTAAATTACACAAATCCTTTGAAATCAAACGCACGTGATATCCAAAGTACCTTGTAGCCACCCCATCAAATGCAACCCTGATTTTTGGCCATTTTGTCGACTTTTGAGGGTAAAACGGGAACCAGAGATGTCTGACCTTTCTATAATCCTTTTGAAAACCTATTACTACCGTGCTGTAGCGTATCTGATGCAGTATGATAGGTCAGGTTTTGCTGGCCGCATGCAATAATGGTAGTGCACATGGGAATTACCAAAAGGGGAAAACAATGTCACTATCAGTGTAGTGGGCACTAAAATTAAAATAAATAAGTTACGATATTATTCTTTGCCCCAAAATAGCCTTTAGAGCTTTGATATAAAATGCACACGGCAAAGTATATATCTAAATAGTGTTAAAAGTTATCGTGTGTAACTGTAAATTCTGTATACAATCCCGGGAACACGTGCTGTGTATGTCTGTCTGTATCTAATGGATGTTTGTGGGATTGTCCTATTTAAAATTGGACTTCGTTATCAAAATTGCTTCTGTCACCGGCACAATTTGTAAGCTAGGCCCAGTTAGGAAACAGAGAAATAAATGTAAATATATGGATGAGGGGACGAACTGTTAATCTTATTTTGAAATTTGGCGTGATATTTCTTACGAAACCGTTCTATGAACAGTTAATTGATCTAATTTTTTGAATAAAAAATTTAATCTATATTAGCCCATACCGCTTCCAAACAAGCGCGTGTTTATTGGGTTAATTTTAACTCACGAGCGAAATTTATATTTAGGTATAACACACAGACATAAGTCTATTTGTACTTAGGAATTACAAAAATAATCTTCCTCCTTTCCTACCACGTCACGATTTTTCTTCGAAACGAGACTAAATAGGAAAGAAAAGTATTTTGATAATATCCTATTGGAATAATATATTTTCCTGTCACTCTTGATGACGTAGACAAACACAAACAAATTCTCAGAAAAGGCTACCAGTACCAAAATCAATTAAAAATGTAATTTCACTTATAATTCACTTCATGTCACGTGCTTTCTGACGTAAAATACCAGGAAAATATCCTCTGACGTTATTATCCGTTCGTTGGCAAAATGTTTGAAAAAATGAAAAACTTTGGATGACTTTGGCCATAAAATATCATGGAATCGAAAAGAGAATCGAGCTGCTGGAACATAGAATTCGTCAGGTAATGAGATAGCACTAATTGTTAATCTTCGCTCATCATATTTTGGGTGTGCGAAAGTATGTTTCTATGTTTTTCATTGGATAGCAAAACCTAGAAACATATATAGATACTTTGTGAGGTATGTAAGGTAATAAATAGAAGTCTTTTGTTTAATTTTGTTTTAAAGAACATATCAAACTAGACAAATGATCTGAGAGAAGACTGGTAGTCAGCAGACAACAGAGACTCATCAATCATTGCTAATTGCTGATGTATGAGTGCTTCTACGACGACTAATTGCTGATGTATGAGCGCTTCTACGACGACTAATTGCTGATGTATGAGCGCTTCTACGACGACTAATTGCTGATGTATGAGCGCTTCTACGACGACTAATTGCTGATGTATGAGCGCTTCTACGACGACTAATTGCTGATGTATGAGCGCTTCTACGACGACTAATTGCTGATGTATGAGCGCTTCTACGACGACTAATTGCTGATGTATGAGCGCTTCTACGACGACTAATTGCTGATGTATGAGTGATTCTACGACGACTAATATAAAAATACACACATCATGATGCATTTTGATATTCACTAGGCAGTTAGCGTATAAGTTATTGAATTTAAATGTTTGCCAAGTTATGTTAATTGTATTTTGGCTCAAGGGGAACAAACGAACACATGGGCTTTCTTTTTTACATTTGTGTCGTTGTCGGTAATGTCGGTTCTTTTCGGAGAATAAAAGGCACGCAGCGCATCCAAGATAACCGCCGCTGCTGGTATAAAATTTACGCGCGCTAACACTTCAAACGCAGCGCAGCCAAGATAACCGCCGCTGCTGGTATAAAATTTACGCGCGCTAACACTTCAAACGCAGCGCAGCCAAGATAACCGCCGCTGCTGGTATAAAATTTACGCGCGCTCACACTTCAAACGCAGCGCAGCCAAGACAATCGCCGCTGCTGGTATAAAATTTACGCGCGCTAACACTTCAAACGCAGCGCAGCCAAGATAACCGCCGCTGCTGGTATAAAATTTACGCGCGCTAACACTTCAAACGCAGCGCAGCCAAGATAACCGCCCGCCGCTGCTGGTATAAAATAAAGGACACTGTTGGCCGACTATCGCGATGATCGATTACGATCTTCAGGCTTGTTAACTTAACTTATGGACTCAATTCTTTGCTAATGGCCACCGAAAAAGACATTTTAAGTGGCGTTCAAAAATAGAATTTTTAACTGACGAGGCCGGAAACACCAGAAATCTCACGCTGACGCCACATACTTGTCGAGTGGAGTGTGGACATGCATGTGTACCAATTAATCTGCCGAGTCTAGAGAGGTCGACTCTAACCTGACTTGTTTCTACGATTTATTATCATCTTTACATCACTTTGGGTGCTTGATTTATGTGTTTCAACTTTGGTGGTACCTATCAATCAGGATAAAAGGTCGTTGAATTCTCGGGTTTACATGGTAGAGGATGATAGCGGAAGCAAGTCTCTATTGGTTCGTTCGATCATTCTTGATTTAGATTTTTCTAGATTCTGCAGGTTTGTGGAAGCTACCGATTATTCCAGATAAAAAATAACTGCGCATTTAACCGATTGTCACAGTAAAGTGACGTCGAATATGGGATTATGGGGTTGTTGAATGTTTTGATGAAAACCAATTTTATTCTTTGGATATTATCAGATAGAGTTAAAATAATGGTTGTTCCGAAGCTCGCTGTATTTTACAAGTATTGCAACTTTGAATTTAATTGCACGGAAATGTCAAACTTTCATTCAAGTAGCTTGAATTTGAATTTGATTCTCAGTAGATTTAGAGATCTAGACCGTTCTATAGCCACAGATTGCTTTCTATTTCGGTGACGAATCAAGTGCGGGAAACCATGTAAAAGCCATTTCTGTCCAATTTCGGCAAGAAAGGGACTCACTCCGGCTGTGAAGTTTCCAGTGGATTGATCGAGAGGGTTCTAGATTGATTTCCGGATAACGGGCGAAGTTGGACAGTCTGTTTTAAAGTATTAATTAGGTCAATTTGTTCTGCTTGAGTAGGATGTAAGTAGTAGAATTAGTTTTGGTATCCGAAAGCTGGTCCAAAAAATATTAGCTATAAAAATACGGGTGATTTGAGTCACTAATGATTCATGCATGACAGCCTCTGTTCTGTGATGTAGCGGCCGAAATCATCGTTTAAAAACCATGATTCAAATACCTAAGTTTCCGTAGTTCTATGAGCACACAGTTCAATAAAAATATTTTTTTATTGAAAACTGTAAAACAAACCTTAACATACTTATATCATAGCTTATACAGACACACACATATAGGCCTCTAGGACAAAAACAAAACAACTTCCGACTATCACTCATTAAATATTTGTAACACGTACAACCCCTATATAGGGGGATCTAATGAAGTTTCAGACGCGGGATTGTGGGGTCCATAATGTCCCCCAACATGTCGCGCAACACTCAACATACAAGAAGCTGCAACATGGCACAGTGTCCCAAATCGTGTCCCATGGACAGGTCTAAAATGTCCATATATGATAAGAATGTTCTCCTGGCAAAAAGTTCTTGGTGACATATCGTCCGGTATGTAAAACGCGCTGAGAGCAAAATAAAGACATACTGTGCAACATTGGGGATCATTTTGTCCCCAGTGTAGCTGAGCCTTTAATTATATTCCAAGCGTGTGCAGTGCAGTTGCTATCTTCTGTTTGCAGTGAGGTTGTACAATTTGGTTCGTCCTAATGCATTTTAAATGTAAATTTTGACAGAACAGGAAACGATTTTATCCTGAATGCATATAAGCTACATGTACCTAGCCAAAAGCTAGCCGTGAAGTTAAAGTCGCTCGACAGAACAAACAAATTCAAACATATAGTTCGTGCCTATTCCCATACAGGGTGACAGATGCACTACGCCCATGTTTACCAGAGAACTAGGAATTTTTGTTAAATGTCTACGAGATCAAAATTCATTTCTATTTGTGATACAGTCAATCTACAAATTTATTAAATAGGTATAAAAACACACAAATAGGTAGACTTATTTTCTATCAACCTCTCGATGCGCTTTGTGTAGGTGGAGATTAGAGGCTTCGTGAAGATTCTAACTCAGTTAGGCCTTGTTTTACATGCGGCCATCATAAAATTATTTATGAATAGAAAATTAATAACAGGATGACTTGATGTTTTGTTTTGTTGAAAACTTGGAGTGCGCGTCAAAAACAATTTCCCAGCAAGTCATAGTAATTTTATTATACTTACTTATTTAATTTTGATAAAATCACCCCTTATGCCAGTGGTTCCCAAAATGGTGTGTGTACTGTACAGCCAGCCAGCTTTACGGGCGAGTTAAATTGGCTCCTGGGTCGTGACGTCATTAAGGCAATTAATTGCATCCAAGCCATGATTGCATCAACTTAGCCAGCCCGGGTAGTAAGTAATATGGGTTTACAAGTTATTACTTTTTTTCGTACTTTATTGCATACTCAAAAGTAGCTTCTAGTATGGCTTAGATATTTTCAAAGCCAACACTCACAAACTCACGATCGTATGCTAGCGAGTGTAAACGGCTAAAGGACAGTGGCTGAATGATGCGAGAACTGAACAACATTTAGCTATCCGTCCTAAAAATAGCGCGCTTCAAAACCATACGAACATTGGAAACCACTGCAATGTTGTAGTGAATTGAATACATGTCGTAGCCATATCGTCAAATTTGGCCATATCACAGCGTTGCCATTTGGCAACTTTGGTTGCCATTTTGGCAACATTTGACCCTTCGTGGCAACCAAATGGCAACCAAGCTCAAATGGCAACTTTTTGGCAACTTATCGACTTGTCGCGCGATCATCAATAAAAAAATATCGAATGTCTTTCGCAGATGAACTGAACGCATCGAATTGAACAAAATCAAAATCTTGAACGCATTTTTATTCCCAACAATACATAATTAGTAGACAAACAAATTGTACCCGTATTTCTACAAACAAAAGGTCTAATTTGGTGAAGCTAGACATAAAAGTAAATTGTATCTAGTGCAGTGCGAAAGGAAGTTTGTTTCGTGATTTTCTAATACTTTTGTTTTTAAATCTATGGGTAAGTTCTCTTCTTATTGTTTTTATCGCAGACTACCTATAGTCCTATTTGAAAAACCAACTTTACTGATTGAATCATCATTCATTCATTTTATTCATCATCAGCCAGTAAACGTTATCAATCACTGTCATCAGCCCTTTCCAGCGTTTAGGGTGCCTAGGATAGGAATAAGACGTTGCTCAGGGTCATAAATTCATAATGCTTGCAAGAAATCGACGAAAGGTACCTAATAAGTAGGTAGGTAATTTTGGCTGCAAATAGTGTTTTTGGTTTGTCTTCGAGTTTCAGATTTTGTCTCAAATAATGTAAATTTCTCTTTTTTTAAACACAACTACTTACTAAATGAATAATTCAGTAACATTACTGAATATTACTTTGTATTCAGAATTTATTTTTCCAAACTAAAACTCCTATCAGTTTTGCCGCGCGTTTCGAGCGAGTGTCAAGCAAAGCAAGAAAGACTCAACAAGCGCGATCTGTGTTCGCCGAACACTGTTCGGTGTACCTACACGTTTAGACTACAGCAGGTTCGAGAACAGCTCACCCGTTTTACTCTCATTTTGTAAAACAAAAAATGCTCTAATAAAACATAAAACTAGGCAAATGGTAGGTAGGTACCTAGTTGCATTCAGTTGGATCAAACAAATTGGTTGGTCTGTCCGTCCTTCTTTGTCAATGTACAATGTAAAACATGAAAGAAAGAAAGTGTTGCCATCTTATTATTTTTTAGATAGATAGATAAGAGATAAATGTTCATTTCATCCATTAGAAGATAGGCAAAGGTTATTATTTTTTATTTACTTACGGCTGCTTTTTTTCAGATTATTTTTTTCATTGAGTTGGAATTCACCAATACAATGTGTGAGTGACTCAAAAACTTCGAATAACTTAGGTGAGTGTTATTGAAGTAAAACTTCTTGGGGCACGGGGGTAAAATTTATTTAACCTCTCAACTGTGGGTTATTCATATATTTGCTTTTGAATTGTTACTAGCCGGGTGCTATCACGAGTGGCTAAGAAATGTAACGGAAATTGGAATCGGTGACGTCAGGGTCGGCTGAAGACTTTTAAAACCGCAACTATTTTCAATACGGTTTTTAACTAATCAGATAAGATAATAATACATTCGTACAATAAAGAATGTTAATTAGTGAGAGAAAAACCTGATGAAACGTTAACAAATAAAAATTATTTAAGCATTCTTCCACGAGTTCTTGATTTCCGGTATGGCCAAGATGGCGCCGCCGCCGCCGCCGCTGGCTGGGACAAACAAAAAACCTCTTTGTTGGAACCGGAACTTATGTTTGACAGCTGTGTGATGCGATCCATACAGTTTGTAAGAAAAGAGTTTCATCAATGTCACACGGGTCGATATGGATTTCTAAAACAAGCAAAGCAATGCATACATTTGAGCGAGACGGCTTAAAGACGTGACGTCAGATGGTATATAATCTGAGCGAGATGCAAATAGTAGTGACACTATTGAATGAGTTAAGTATATCACCACGAGCGCGACAAATTGTAGATAAAGAATGGTGGGAAATAAATGACATGACGTATTAAAAGTAAGTACAAGTATAAAATAATTTCAAATAATCGGACGTCTGAAACTTAAAAGTAACTTGAAGCAGAGATTGGATCTCAAAATTGGAAATTGAAATCTCTTTTAGTATAGGTAGGTATAGGTGTATAGTATAGGTACCACTTAATGATCTAGCTACAGAAGTTTTACTTCTAACACGTGTACGGTGCTACACGCGTATATATTTTTTTCAGTTACTTAACACTGCTTTTGGTCTTTTGGTAATGGGAACGACTGTTTATATGTATTAAAAGATTTTCCTTTTATATTTTGCAAGGCTTGGCTTTTAAAATTAAAAGCGCCATGAAGAGATTTTGACGTGACAACGTCTTATAAATTGGTTTGCCGGGTGACACTTCAAGAAACTGCGTTACGCTCCGCTCACGTTATGCGCTCACAATGAGAGCGAGTGAGAGGCACGCGTCCCTTCCACTCGGGCATGGTTAGCCCGCCTAAGAGCGAGAGAGACAGAAATAAAAAGTGAAAGGCACGCGTCCCTTCCACTCGAGCACAGTTAGCCCGCCTAAGAGCGAGAGAGACAGAGCGAGAGAGAGAGAGTGAGAGAGATAGGCATACACACCGGTTCATGTCTTGCGCTTCTATTTCGCTTAGGCGCCTGCATACAAGTTTACACGTTGCCAGTTAATTGTAAAACAATTGTGTAGTGAAAAGGAAGGAAGCTTGAGCATATACGAATGAATTATTTTACCACTCAAAGTCGTTGTCACGTAAAACTTTCGCCCGTATACCGACTTTACAGGCAACCAATTTTTTAATATCAAAATCTTCAACACCTCGAAAAAACGATGACGGTGGTGGGTTCGGAACTGCATGAAACTCCTTCCAAAAAAAATAAGATTGATGAAAAATCGCAGACATTCACCACAAAAACACTAACACCAGTGTCATCTACAAGAAAAACAGAACCAAACAGGTAAAAATATGGCCCACCTTAAATATACAAGATTGTTTGGGTTACAAGCTAATTTAATTTGACCAACTAACATAGCGACTCCTAGCGTCTTAATTTATTTTTTATTTTCATTTTTATCTTTTTATTTATTTTATAATATTTTTGTTTTCAGGAAAACATGTATTTAACTTTTTAAAGAAAACATATTTGTGGAATTAATTATTTATCAACCTAAAGGATTAAAATTTTTGGAAAACAGAGTTTTTTGGATTTAATTTTATATTAACCAAAATGCAGAGCAATAAACAGTACTCAATAGGTATAAACTATTTTTATATTAAACGCATAGATTTTTTTTACAGATTTTTTCTAATGGCAACCTTTGGTTTCAGATGGCAACATTTGAACCTACAAATGGCAACCTGGGCTGAGTAGACTCTGGCAACACTGCCATATCATGATATGGATGGTTTTAATGTAAATTCTTGTTTATATAAGCATTTTTATTCAGCACTTCGTGTAATTTTTGTGTTACTAACACTACTATTGGGTTTCGCTGCGCTCACCCTCTTTAGTCTTCGCCTAAGCTACCGCAGTGTTTACCCTAAAAGATTTCATCATTTCATGATATTTCATAGTTAGCCATTTGATGATATGGCCAATTCGACAATATGGCTACAGCATAGAAAATGTAAATAAATAACCAGCACCTGGCAATTACACTGATAATATCAAACTGAACAAAACAAATTGTTGGACCATTCATTTAATTAAAAAAATAGTTTTAACGGGAGGGTCTCCCTTATTTATAGGCTCACTTTGTAATAGAAAAACGTCAAAATAGTCTGTACAAAATGCAGTATGTTTTATGTAAGTACTGATAATTTAACTGTTACTAGCTGTAGGTATTGAAAATGAAGTTATTGAAAACTTGTAACTTTGTAACATTTATCGACGGACATATAGTATCTAAGAAACATACACATATATACGACGAGTCGAGAAAACAGAATTGTTCCTTTGAATTAATAACTAAAGAGTTTTAAATTCAAATGTTTATTTTCGGTTGTGTCCAAGGTAGGTAATCAAATAAATATAGGAACAAGTCTGAAGTTGATATGTGTTTGTACGTTGTACAAAATGGCTTGACCTAAAATGTATTTTGACTAGCAGGCAGGGAACCCAACCCTTTACTTGTTCTTTCTGTTTCCATTTGACTAGAGTTAACTTTGATCTACGACGTAATTCAAGCCAACCACCCTGAATAAGACAACAGGGTTCAGTGGGATAAAATAAAACAAACTATGGCGATAAATCCGGGTAACGAATGGGACGTAATCTGGAGTTTAATTTTCATGGGACACTGGGAATGGGAGCCTCGCAATTGCCCTACGGGAGCGGATATAAAAATAAATTTAAATTACGCTTAAAGTATAAAATGTGACTAGTAAAACCTAGTGCTAGTGCGTGGCTGATCATTGCTCATTCCTTGGCCCCGGCCCTAAAAATTCTGTATCTTTAACTATAACTTTAACTGGTGACAAACCCTGATATAATATCAGAGGTAAGAAGTAGGTAGCTAAGTTAGCTCAAAATTCTGATTATGTTCTATGTAAAGATAAATGAGAGCGTTATCAAAGTACATAGATTGAAACTAAGATAAATTAAGATTCTAAAGACTTTATTCATTTCACCGTGACCATTATCTATGCATTCAATGTTACCGACTTAAAGTACCAGTCAGCCGTAGCATCGTACCAGTCCAGCACCTTCCTATCAAACCACACGTAGGCCCCCTTCAAGCTCTGCGGCGCTTCCAAAGCCAAGTACAAAGGCGTCGCCGCCGCCTCATCAGCACTGTAGAAGCCGACTTTACTCGTCATGTCAGTACGGACCAGCCCAGGGTGCATAGAATTCACACTGATTCCTCTACTCTCCAATTCCTTCTGATGCACCATCGTAATAGCACTTAAAGCGACCTTAGCAACTCTATAAGCTGCCACCGTGGCGTTGTCAGCTATATCCTCAACCTTGAAGGTCCCTTTCTTCACGGAATTCAGATACCAGTCCACAAATTCATTAATATCTTCGGTGCTCAAGTCCTTGGCCGATAGTCTCTTAATCCAATACTCGTTTCTTATATTCGAGAGGTGACCACAGTCGCTAGATATGTTGATAACCCTCGCATTGCGTTGAAGCAGCGGATATAGAAGTTCATGAATCGCGTGAATGCTTCTGTAGTTGATGTCAACAATATGTTTACACTCTTCGTAGGGATTACCGACTAGTGATAAATTGTTGTTAACAGCCGCGTTGTTTATCAAAATATCTATTCTTCTGTTGAGTTTCTGCAGATGGTCTTTGAAGTTGAAGACGCTGGATCTATCGGCCACGTCGAGCTGATGGTACTCGGGTCTGAGGCCAAGTTTGTTCAGCTCGGCCACTGCAGCCTGACCTCTGGCTTCGTCCCGCGAGGTGAGGTACACGATGCCATCGAATCTCTGGAGGAGGCCCTTCACTATGGCGAATCCGATCCCTTTGTTCGAGCCGGTGACGATGGCGACGTTTTTCGACATGGCTGCTCTAAGCGCGTATGATACTGACCATATACTGATGACTGAGTTGAACTTGAACAAGTTGAATGTTTAAGTTAGATAGGTACCTGTGTTATCGTCTTTATTTACGCAATATAAAGTAAACATATGAGGTCGGACGTCGGAATCACGGAATGGCTCAAGATTGTTTATAAACTTCACTTAAGTAGATACCGTATAATGAAACTTCGTGCACATTTTTACGTGTAGTAGGTAAATATTTATTTCTTTTGTAAGTAAAACAAGTAGAGGTATCTACTCTAAAAGCTAAAGCAGTATGCCTCTGCCACCGGGATGGGAAAAGGCATAAGTAATATCTTACTACGTATAGCGTGGGTTTAGCCATTCCCAATGAATATTGATCGTTCGTTTGTTTGGCTTCCACACTCGTAAGTGGAGCATGCAAATGGAATTCAACTTGTCTACTTTATCTAAGACAGCAGTGCTACGGTACTTTTGTAGGTGAAAGCTAAACAGATACACACACTACCGCGTCTGTTCAGCCTAAGAATCGAACTATTAAATGTAGGATACGTAGGATAACTTGTTTTTTAGGGTTCCGTACCTGAAGGGTGCTAAACGGCACCCTATTACAAAGCCTCCGCTGTCCGTCTCGTCTGTCCGTCAGCTACAGCACGAACAAAAGTTGAAACTTTCACAGAATGTGTATGTTGCCGCTACAACAATAAATACTGTACTATACGAAAAAGTAAGGGTGCTTAGAATAAAAGCGCCTGACTCTGTTGAATAGAAAAAATACGAGATGAAGATATTCTCGTAATAACTGTCAGGCACTTTACTTGGATCTTGTACGATGCCGATGGTACGTTTGACCAATTAGTTTTTAGAGTTTGAATCACGGAACAGAATTCCGTGGTTTGAATATTCGTTAGTATCGGCTATGAAACAACCTTAGGAAATAACGCACCCACAGTGTAAGAATAAGGTTCATCAGTGTAGAGACAGACATCGAACCAGTAACCGCATTTGTGGTCATATTGACCTCCTCTCCTCCGACGCCACCTATACCTACTGCCACTGCAATGTTATTAATTACAGGTGTAACTGTCACAGGGTAGGTACATGTATCTAGATCATAATCTTATAATTATCATTGACACGCACTAGCATACCGTTGTTCTGAAACTTTGGTTTCCGGCGTCGCGATCTCGTGATGCGGAGTGAGGCATGGCTGCGCGGCGGAAAAAGCTAGGCCACGCCCAAACCATGAAAAAATCTGGCAAACCCCAGGGCCTTAATTTAGGACATCATTCTTAACAACATTCCTTTCCTTAGATGTAATTCGTTATCTCTACGTAGCTTAAGTTAGACCAGTTTCACACGAGTCTGCGACGGCTAGCAGTAAAACTTCAGACATATTCATTCATCCCTTTAGTTTATGATTGGGCTCTGCAGTTAATACCTATATATAAGTTACTCTATGGTTAATACTTAGGAATAAGTACCATTAAAATCACCGTGTCATTCTGTTCTTACCATGAAAATGCACAACACATGATGACGATCAAACAAGATAACGAAATGTTTGTTTTACGCTTAGCTTCTTTGATTTATAATGGTTAGTTTGACAAAACAAATAAAATATGCTCAAATATGTAAAACAAAGAATTTGTTAGGTTCGACTAGGTATATTTTTTCTTACGGCTGTGGTTAGGTCGGGACTAGAGCACAGCTGCGCTTACCCAGCTATGAGCTACAGAAATAATAAAAAGTCTGTTTAATCTTAAAATTATTATTTTTTATTGTTATGTTATGACGTCAATAATAACATTATTTTAGTGTCGAGTCGATATTCTAAAAAATGTGTACTCCCAATGTCGAGGGTGGTTCATTTGTAACAATTAGGAAAATACATGTATAGCGGACTAGCGATCCAGTCCTGTCATATACATGTATAGCGGACTAGCGGTCCAGTCCTGTCATATACATGTATAGCGGACTAGCGGTCCAGTCCTGTCATATACATGTATAGCGGACTAGCGGTCCAGTCCTGTCATATACATGTATAGCGGACTAGCGGTCCAGTCCTGTCATATACATGTATAGCGGACTAGCGGTCCAGTCCTGTCATATACATGTATAGCGGACTATCGGTTCAGTCCTGTCATATACATGTATAGCGGACTAGCGGTCCAGTCCTGTCATATACATGTATAGCGGACTAGCGGTCCAGTCCTGTGATATCTTGTACAATACATGTATAGCGTACTAGCGGTCCAGTCCTGTCATATCTTGTACAATACACGTATAGCGGACTAGCGGTCCAGTCCTGTCATATCTTCTGTACTAAAAGTTGGCCACTAGTAACACAGACAGACAATACCATGTGTGACCAGTAGTATGGGCTAAGATTCGTTATATTTACTGTGCGGCCTATTGGAAAATATTGTTACAAAAAAGTATAGTAGTCAATTAGTTATACAAGGTGACATTAAATTAGCTGACCATATTCTGGAGAATGATAATGATAACTATTAATTCCCCAAAATATGGTGTATTATGTTTATGTACGATACTAGCACATTGTCAAACTGTTGTATAATAATTGAAACAAAAAGTAAACTTTAGAAAAAACCGACTTCCACAAACCCTATTTGATTAGATTGAGTTTAATACTAACTGTAACCCCTTATCCCCCCCTCCCTTGGGGAATTAATTTTGTCAAATGCTATATCAGTGCTACCCCACGCGACTAAGGAACCCCTGTACAAAGTTTCATGGCTCTAGGTCCACCGGTTTAGGCTATGCGTTGCCTGCCCGTCAGCCACGCATTGTATTTGTACCTAGTATTGAGCAGATCTGGTGGCCATATGTGGTCTTCATCAGCAGTTCCGCATCACAATATTATGCTTACCATGTGCATTTGCACGAGTTATTATGAAAAACACAAAAATCACTATAGGTCTGCCTATAATATTTGAAGAGTTCTCTCGATTTCTCCAGGATCCCATCATCAGATCCTGACCTGGTGTCAATGGGACCACCCTTGAGGTATTACCTATACGCCGCAAAAAGATTTGTTCAAATCGGTTCATAATTGGCGGAGCAATCGCGTAACAAACATAGAAAAAAAAATAAAAAAAAACATACGGGTCGAATTGAGAACCTCCTCCTTTTTTTGAAGTCGGTTGAAAATTACGTAGCCGTTTCTAACGAACGTTCTTCAGTAAACACCCACATAACCTTGGTCTATCTTTCGAAGTGGCAATTGGATTATATATACACGTAGGACGTATCTAACAGGACTGAGGCCCTGGTCAACATGCAAAACGCAAATAACTTTGGCACGAAACGCTGTGCGTGACTAAATGTCAAAGCACATACATTTTGAGTTTTCTTTTCGTTTCGTTTTCGTAGTGTTATTAACTTTGTCTAGGCCTACTGGAAGCTATTGTATAGTTGTACTATGGGAAAATCGTAGGTATTTAATACAGACTGTAACAGTCTTGCATAGAAACCCATAAGGAGTTAGTTACATTTCAGACTGTAATTACGATTCTTAGGGCCAGTTCATACAATGACAGGTCTAAATTAGTGTTCCACAAAAATTATACCATATTTTTATGAACCTAAAATAGTGGTTATCAGAGTCATCATCATAATATCATAAGAGTTAATAAGGGTCTATCAAAAATACAGGGTAATTTTTAGCCCCTAGGCAAAGGTTACTATTATTTTAGGGACATCATTCTGAGCAGCGTTCGCTAAGAATCCGATTTGATCAGAGCATCTTTATTTTTCACTTCCCATCCCAGTACATTTTGGCCTAAGTGGGTCAGCTGATTTGTATGGAGAAGTGAAAAATAAAGTTGCTCTGATCAAATCGGTTTCTTAGTGAAAGTTGCTCAGAATGATGTTCCTTAAATAATAATAACTTTTGGCTAGGGGTCCAAAAGTAACACTGTATAGAATAGGTATAGTAATTTGGGGTTTCTGGGGACATCAAATAGTGTTAAGTGGTATCTGTTAGCGTTAGAGTGCGCAAACCAGTTAGAGTGCACATTAACTAGGTAATGCGCACACTTTTACCTGGCAAAGTTTTTTGCTCACTGTCTTTCGCACTTTAACGGTGTACCATCCGTTATTGAGTGCGAAAATTAGCATCTTTAAGTAAAATTCGTACCCGTTAATGTGCACAATACCTACTTATTGTGCACATTAACGGGTTTCGTGTGCACTCTAACGGTAACATATCTATGGATTACATGTAGTAACATCATTCTTAGGATTTATTGCATGTGACAATAACGTATCACAATTTACCCACACTACAGTAAATGCTTTATAAAAACTTCAAATATTCAATCGATAGTACATAACCATTAATCAATAGTATAGCATACTTTATGGTCAGTTTAAATAACAATTTGTGCTTATAGACAAAATATCGGAATGCACCCTAGATTTATAAACCCCACAGTGAAAAATAATTAAAAAACTAAATACCTAACCTACCTACATCTGTGGTATGGTCGATAGTAAAACAATCATACAACTATAGCAACTAAAATAATTACATTATGGAAGTTATTTTGATCCAAAAACCAAGGTAAAATTAAAAAAAAAATCTGTCACATTGATCAGGGCCGGGCCTCTAAAACAACAATTTTGAACAACTGTCCCTGAGTCCCTGTACATAAGTACATTCATAGTATTGGTGACTGAATTTATTAGTAGTAGTTTGACAGCTTGATATTTGATTGTAACTAAGAGAGATGCCACATGGGCGTTGCCGCTCCGTTGCGTCAGCGCTGCGTCGGCGCTGCGTCTCCTTCGTCGCTGCGTTAGTAAAGCAGGGTGACTAACTATACCCATATTGGTTAATGGGAAAGAAAGAACAGGCATCTTTCATGTTGTTTACGTATCATTTGTGTTAGATTAATTTTCCAAGTATTTAATGGGGGGTGGACAATATTATTCCCACTTGAGGACTTTATGTGACAGTCATCTGCCAAATAGGAAGTTTTCAACGTGTGTAATCTTCAGAACGGGCGGTAGTATACAAAAATATTAATATTATATTGACGTTGACCATGCAATCTGTATGATTTTGTGGTCAATAATAAAAAAAAACTTTGACTTTGACATAATATTATTGTTACTTTTTGTTTGCTAATAATGAATTTAGGTTCTATTCTGTCTAAGCCGATGGCAGCCCCTTATTGTAATGTATCAATACGGGTATGATTAACCTATTCTACAACGCAGCGACGACGGAGACGCAGCTTCGACGCAGCGCTGACGCAACGGAGGAGCAACGCTCGTGTGGCATTGCTCTAAGGGACAATAACTACGTTTGTGTTACGACCATTTTCATGGGAAATGTTGTTCAGATTTATTGGAATAGTGTAGCCCCCAATTCAATATGACAATATACTTATTCTTATTACACCTTACATAGAAACGGAAAGTACTACTTATACAGTCACAAAATGCAAAACGAACTATTAATTACTACATAATTACAAAAACGGTCATTCATTCTTTGTCGGAAAGCTGACAATACCTTAATATACATTTTGTTGCTCGTTTTAAACATAAACAATAACACCCTTATAAACGACCATTAAACCTATTTTAACTAAAAATGACGTTAAAATTTGTTTGTCTTCATCTTTCACTTTGTGTTTGTGAGAAAGTGACAAACCACATTTTGGTTAGCATAGGTCTGATAAGTTTATGAATAAGGGGGTGAGTGACTACCAGCATTCCTTTGAACTTTTTTGAGACCTAGCAATGACTGATTATAAGACTTCGTCTACCAGTCACATGCGCCAGCTATCTACACATCTACTTACAGCTGTGTTCAAGAGACAATAAATATAAACAACGTTAGTCAAAATACAAGAAGACGAATATAAAATGAACAGTCAACGATAAGAAAACTGGTTATCTAAAATGGTTGTCAAATTGGTTATCTAAAATGGTTGTCAAATTGCCACTGGCCAGACAGAACGTAAGCTAACGCTGAACTCGAGTATTTTGACAACTCCATACAAATGTAGAATGTAAATCTCCAGTCATACAGAGCCACAAACTCAACTGACTGTGACTGGTGTCTACACTTGAACACCAGACTGAACTATCGACGAACAAAGTCTGTGGCATGCAGACTCTAAGGTCCTCATAAACCGCTCTCTGAGCTATCTCAAGCGCGTTCATGTGACAGATTTGATATGGCGAAACCAGTTCTCAAGAGCAGCTTATTAATACGGCCTTGGGGCCAGTATGACATGTGATTTGTGTCAGCGACGCCTACGTCATCGTCAGTGATCGGAATAGGTAGAGCGATTTTTGGTACTTACGTCATGAAAGTCATAACATGGATATGCCTTTTTTCCGGAAGGTTAAACGAATTAGAATTAAAATAGTATTTTAGTAGCTTGAAAAAAAAACATTGCTCACCCTACAGGTGAAACATCTTGGAGACTGCAGTACTCTGATTGGTCGCGAAGTCGCAAACTTTGCATTGTGCCGATGCCGATGGTGCTGCTTTTATGTTGTAAATCTTGCTCATATTGATTCGCTTCGATTCACACTTTATACCTAGTTCCATGTAACCATTATGAAATTCCGAAAAAAAACAATCATTTAAAATGCCCGGAATCTGTCAAGCATATCCATGTTCATATATACGTTTGAGGTCACTCACCCCAAATCACTCTACCTACTCCGATAACGGGTCATCGTGCAAGATAAGTTTGTGCTTCTGTAAGTTGCAGGTTCAGTTTGTTCCTACCATAACATCACTCCGGTAGGCCACGAACTTCCGAAAATACTTACCACCGACCCGACGGCCGACAACAGACGAAAAGCATACTTTGGACCACAACCATGTAACATAATACAACAGTACATTCTACCTCGGGTGGCATTGAGCAATCACATTTGTGGCAGGAACTCAATGGGCGTGGCGAATTTGAAGTCCTCAGGGAACAGCTGAGCAGCAGATGGGTACATGAGCTTGTACGATTGTCGGATGGTGACGTCAGCAACACCAGCGATGTCGCCAATCTCTTTTTGGCTGCGCTTGTCTTCTGACGCCTGAAATGAGGAAATTTAATAAAATTTTAACGCCGGCGCAAGATTGTCTAAGTAAACTTCTATAATTTATCATTTTTAATTAAGTGCATAAATTAGCGTTTAAATTCGATTTGCATGTTTCAGCCTACCGTAAAGCAGGAGATTGAGAACAGGCTGAATCACTACAAGCAACGACTCCAACAGCACTCGAGCCCACTAGCACAACACCTGCTCAAAACGAAGGGAGAGGTGGTGCGGTTGAAACGACCTAACATGCTGATGCTCACACATCTATCGTCGTAAAGCCCTGAACGAGGCTGCATCAATGGATGGGGCCTCCACACGCCACGCAAAGCATGCAATCTGATAAAGGCTACAAAGAGCTGCTTGCAGATGGAAAACAAAATAGATAGAAACAAAAAAAAAAGTTTCAGACAGCGGTTAACATTCTCACCTGAGACGCCATATAAATAGCTGCCGCAGCGACCGAGATAGGGCTGCGTCCGGACACGATATCCAAATCACCCGCCTTCCTGGCGATATGAGTCGCCGCCCTCTGCACCGAGTTCGGAAGTCCCAAGTTAGCACAGAACCGGGACATGAAGTCTGCTGTAGTGATAAGATCCACGGATGTCTCCAAAGCCTTGAGAATGAGTTTGAAGCACCGTCCGATCTCCTTCTTGCTGATTTTGCTGACTGCGCAGATCTCTTTGAAGGTTCGTGGCACGCCTTCCTGGCGGCAGGCTATGTACAGGCAGGCGGAGGCTATGGCGTCGTTTGCACGCCCTTTTAAGTTCTTTCCGTCGTGCACCTGGAAAGGTAAATAGTAGGGATGGCAATAATAGTTTAGGACATATAAAACCTGCCTAAGATAGTACTAAGTCAAGTAGTGACATACAGACACACAGTAAACTCTTAATTAAACAAACAAATATTAGAATTATTGAGTTATCAATTTATCATCTAGCTCTATGTTATCGGAATGACACCACACAACTAGCCTTCACCTACTAGGTAGGTTACAACTTGTATGGAAGACTTGACTTGCAGTTTCATTTTTAGAAAAATGATATTTCTGGCTTAGAAACAAACACAGGTGTGTAAATTTTCAGTCATTCAATCATTCAGTATGTATACATATAGGACCATATTTTTGACTGCAGTACAGTTGCAGTGACTATTAAAATAAATATTATAATAAAGTAGAGCAATAACATGTATTGTGTAAACATGTTACTACAATAACAAGATATAATAATAGTCACAATACAGGATCAATTAATCATCACCTATGTTTAGCGGGCATCCAACCTTGCCATAACCATCTTGCATTTTTTGGGCATTTTTGAGCATAAACATAAAACCTGATTTAACAGAAAAGACAAAAGAAAGGGAGGTCTAGGATTTAAGAGGCATTTTCAAAGCAGTGGATAACTTTAAACATTCAGCATTTTGAATTTACATCTAAACTTACCTGTTTGAACAAATTATTGGCTCTATCCACTATGGTTTTTGGTAAGTTTATACGGTCAGCCATTGTGTTAATTTCTCTGAAGGCGTTTATCAAAGCTCGGTCTGTGCTGCTGATTGTTCGTCTGTTCTGGTATTTTGATACTCCGAAGCTGTCAAATGAAGCATCTCCTCGACCAGGTCCTATGATTGTGGACAGATCACCACCAGACAGCAGTGGGTTTTCGGGCCCACCAACACGAGACGGGTCCACTCCGGACTTCTCATTACTGAATGTTCGCCACTCTGAACCAACATCTATTACCCTGAAATGTCAGATAAGCCTGATTATCACACAATACACAAACTTTTTCATTTAGTGAGAATGTTGAGTAAAGTGCAACTTCTCCCAGTTAATCTTTTAGTGAAGCGCTACTGCCACAGCCACCACAGTCTTAGTGAAGCGCTACTGCCACAGCCACCACAGTCACTAAGCCGCCATACTTTAGTTGAATCAGGCAGGCCTCTAAACAACTATCCCACTCAAACACATCACTCCGCTGATCACATCACTCAGTATGCATAAAAAATTCGTTTGAAAGTGTAGTTTGTAAGTTTGTAGGCAATGAATAACCTATCACTAACAAACTAGCTGACTGGCTGGATTTTCACGTTTGTAGCTGTTCAAGAGATATTTTGATAATTATTGAATGTGTTGTAAATGAATGCAAATAACAAAGGTACAACACAGAATATTTCATGACAAGTGCTACGTTGATTTACATACAAGCCGCTCGCAGGTTACAACATAGGAGGTAGAAAGCTGAGATGCAATTTCGCAAACGTTACCAAATAAGTTGAAAGTTATCAACGTACCTGTCGCCGACTACGAGTCCACATTCAGAGCAGATCATGTCACCTGCCCTGTAGTCCTCGATCAGGGGAGCATCAGGGTGTGCATAGCACACAACCTTGTTCGTCTCGATTCTAAAATCACAAAGGAAAGTGTTGAAAACAGCAAAGTAGAAATCGGTAAGGCAGTTATCAGTACTACTTTTAAGCGTCCTCTCAAAGGTAGGGGATGCTAAATTGGCACCAGTGACTTACGTAGATACATAGTGAACACAATTATTTAGTCTGCTGTTTGATATATATCTTCAATACATTACAAATATAAATATAAATAGATTGAAAAACAGACCTTGACGTGCTCGCCATGATTGTCAAGTACATAGACAAGATAAATTTACTATTTAGTGGCCTTTTTTCGATGTCGGCACTTGGTTTGGTATTGCTACCTGAAAATAAGTCTATTCTACTATTCTATTACTCTGAACCTGCGGGCTTATTCGCTAACTCAGTGATGATCACTCAATGATTAAAATTAAGAAGGTATGGTGTCGTTCAATAGGGGATTTTTTGACAGCTAAAAATAGTTCTGAAAGCTGCCGACAGATGGCTTTGTATAGACATGAATTCATATGACAGTCTGTTGTCGTCATCGTCACAGAGTAAGTAATTTTTGACCGATCTTGAACGCAGCCCATAGAAACGAGGATGCAAACTCTTTGGTCTGCCGTGTGGTGTGTGTCTACCTTACACGTTGGGCCAACGCGCACGACCAACGCGCTGGCCGAACGTGTAATAGGGCCTTTTTGCCCAGTTTGTGGGTTGGCCACGGGCGTTGGCCGGCAATCCATAATATCATATCCATAATCCATCCATCTTGTTGGTTTTTAGTGACCAATCAAAGGGAATTGGTGACGGCGGCAAACGGTGTTCAGACGTTCGCGCAACGCTTAACCTCAAAATTCGGACGAAATCAACCATTTGTTTTTCGTTTGTTACTGACCATTTGTTAGCCGTGTTTCTCTCGATTAATGTATTTAAAGAAACGAGGAAATATGTAGGGTCATCTTTATCTTTATCAAATTAAACTTTTATTTGGCACGCATAACATAAAAATCATCATTTGGCACAGAGTAAGTGACGTCCATGTTGACGTCTGTGGCATCGTCTGACGGCCAACGCAGCCAGCCAGCAGTATGTTCTTCGGTTGTTATTATTTGGACTGGCAATTCAATACTCAATACTCAATCATTTATTGCACTCCATAGGTTTACAAAGATGGTATTTTAACAAAGTACCAAATATGGACCCTGGTATTACTATTACTACCTACCCAATATTACCCTATTCATGTCTGGCCTACGACATCTAGTGACGAATTTGGAACTACTGAAGTTTTTTTTTTTAAATCCCCATTATCGTGTAACCAAGGCTATCAAAATATGTCGGATAATATTAGCCGATATATAATACGCTTTTCCATACGCCTCACCCCGGCAACGGGACCGGGGCACCACCGGTTTAGTGAGTATGTGAGGAACAGAGCAATAGTTCTATCCCTCTCTTACTCACTAAACCGGTGCCGGTGCGCCACGCCGCCGCCAGGCCGGCGTATCGCAAAACGGCTAAAAGGAGAAGCCCAGAGAATCAAAGGACGAAGCCACAAACTGACAGACAGACACTTAAATGACACTGACAGGGGGGCGCCACTGCAACATTGATCGATTGAATGATTGGATTGATTGCGTTAGTTCCAAGTTCCAACCCTTGGCTACGTGCCAAACAAAACATCTAGCACTGTACATATCCCCCATATCCCCTCAGCCTCAGAAGAACGAGTCTATCCCTCACTTTCCTACCTCTTCTCACTCGTACCATAGATCGCGGCAAGAGCAAAGCGCGGCTGGCTTTAAAAATTCTTATGCTTCTTCTTCTTCTTTTTAGTAATGGCGTCCTAACCTCTTTAATTAGGAGGTTAATGTTGCCAGTGTCAAGTGGTCAGGTTCTCATTCGAGAACCTGGAAATTATATATTAATATCTTTGATGATTTGTCGCTCGTTAGCACTACCCAGGGAGGACGTGAAGGGCTGTGGGTTCCAAGTAATTCCTTCGGATGTGAGCGACTGCCTCTCCATTCCGCGTCCGCTGCGGCATGTTTACGTGTTTTCTAACATCCTAACATTGTTTTGCTAACATGTTAGGGCGTGGCCTACATGTTATGTTAGGAAATAAACATTAACATTTTTGCGGCGTTGCCTGCCTGCCTGCCTGCCTGTCTGTCTGTCTGTCTGTCTGTCTGTCCGTCTGTCACGACGACCCCTTTTCTCAGAAACGTATGGAGGTATAAAGTTGAAATTAATATCAATTACTCAAGTCTGTGATCTCTTAAAGTTGTGAAAAAATTAAACTTATAGTACGGAGTACTATTATCTCTTCTGTGCTTATAGGTTAACGCAATCAAAAGATACCGCGTATGTCTAGGGTACTTCCCGTTGACCTAGAATCATGAAATTTGGCACGAAGCAAGGTCTTATAGCACATAAGTGAAGGAAGAAATCTGAAAACTGCGAATTTCTGTCTTTCTAAAAAAATATTCAATTTCGTTTACATGGATTGGATGACATCATACTTTAGTTTTTTATGTGGAAACCTAATAACACCTGTTACGCTCTCCAAGTGTGATCGGAACCCTTGGTGCGCGAGTCCTACTCGCACTTGGCTGGTTATTTTTTCCCTTGTCTACATTGTACAGTATGTACATAGACATTGCTTGATACCACAGATAAAATTTGATACCTAGGTAGGTAGGTGCAAAAACTAAGTAGGTACCGCTTGACAAATATGGGTGTCTTAAAGTTTAAACAAGCTGTCCTAAACCTACATCTAGGTCGCCGTTCATTTTCGATCTACCAGTTGCCCTTGACGGCGTCGTTTTAGGGACCACCACCGTCTAAAATTTTTGTCATTTATAAAAAAAAAATATATAAGTACTTAACGTTTATGAAAAAATCAATGAAAGTCGATATTATATAACTTGCATTAAGATCGCAATAATTTACTAATTAATCAATTAATAATGTCGCGTCCATGGCCGAGAGCGGTATCCGCACATCGGGAACGATCTCGTGCGGGTTGAGCAATATCTGGCCGAGACGCGTTTCCATCCATGTGGCATTTGTTTCAGGCGCTTCCGTGTTTTAGATGACACGATATGCTATAGGTCCGGGCTAATATCGCTACTCGGTGGTAGTAGTCGTAAAGCTGTGTCAGTCTCTAATAGGGCAGCTTGATATGCTTCTGACAGTCGGGTTGGCCACTAGCCCAACACCCCTCCAACTGCTACAACTACAATACAACACAATCTATCCTAACGGTGAAAGAAATGTACCTACGACACCAAAATACTGGTCCTCCTGCCAAGGCCAAGATTCGGAAATAAAATAAAGTTGCACTAAAAGTAGTACCTACTTAAACCTATTGATTTTTTGCCCACAATTATCACGTTATCTTGGTCAGTTGATAGTTAAACTAGGCAAATACGCACAAATTCCTATCTAATTGAAGGGTAGGCTGGTTTTCCTTGGATATTTAGGCTTAGCTTATTTATTAGTTGTTGCAGTATGACCTTAGTTCGTGAATGCAAGCTCGCTGCATAGCACACGATTTTTAGTAAAACGAGTTGACGAAGCCAATGCAATGAAACTGCCCAATGTTGCTCAACATGACGTCTGTTATATTCAAAATTACAATTATGGGTTCTATAGTTGGTAATTATTTGCTAATTTTAGCAACGTTATATTGGTCGATTAGGTACCTACTGATAATAGTTACCTATCATTTAAAATCGCAATAACTTACTTTTCTAGTCATAATTACTTTCAAAATGTACTGAATTTGTGTAGGTATCCTAATATTCCTAATTGCATCACAATCTGACATTATGGAGAAATCAGTCGCTGACATACATTTGCTACTCCATTCACACTTTTACTTTGCTGAGTGGACGATCGTAAGCACTTACTTGATGACTATCCAGATCATCAGATGACTATGTTGGAGGTAAAGTGCTAAGAGTCTGAAGTTCATTGAGGCCACATAATCGTCGGAGAATGCACGGAAACCTGAGTAATCCCCCATACCAGGACTTTTGACACAAAGACTCGTCCCGCCCGCCCGTCGCATCGCGCACCGTTGAATCATCCTATATCGAGAACGTTTACACAAGATGATCACATTTAAACACGCATGGTCTTGTGCCATTTTAGCCTTTTTTCCTTGGCAATAGCAGTCTGAACCTAAATGACTTGGTCCTATGGTGCCTCAGGTCGACGGATTGCGTGGAAGTGTTTTCGTATGATTCAATCAAGCATGCATCAGTCAAGGATTGTTCGACAAAGACAAAGACTTGCTCTTTGGAGACGAGTTTTCCGGCTCACTATTTCGCATTAATTTCGCAATGTATTTATTTACAATGCATTTCATCATACGATATAATTATTGACTCAACCCATAATTAATTTATACTTGCTTAGGTGACGTAACGTGTCGTGGCCAGACCATAAAATATATATTCAAGCCCAAGATGTTTTTAAAATTTGCTTGCTCCTCATAATAGGGATTCCTGCATTCTCATTACTCTATGTTACGTACACACATAAGTATTTTACCCCATTTGAAATTTCAGGTGTCAGTCTAGATTAGTGCTCATTGCTCGATACGATGTGAATTTTTCGGGGTGGCTGTCGCCGCCCTACTTGCCTAGCATGGTTGTTTTTAGGGTTCCGTTAGAGAAACAAGGAACCCTAATAGTTTCGTCAAGTCTGTCTGTCCGTCTGTCCGTCTGTCCGTCTGTCCGTCTGTCCGTCTGTCCGTCTGTCTGTCTGTCCGTCTGTTCGTCTGTCACCAGACTGTATCTCATGAACTGTGAGAGCTAGATAGTTGTCACAGATGATGCATTCCTGTTGCCGCTATAACATCAAATATTATACAACTTACTAGCTGACCCGGCAGACTTCGTACTGCCTCAATTTAATATAAACTTTATTGAATAGCAATAAAGTTCAAATTGACTCTAGAAAACGATTGACTCTAGAAAGCGTTTGTATGGGAAATAGAAAAAGGCTGTTTTTAGGGTTTTCCCGGAAATTATTCGATTTTTTCTCGCCTTTTAAACCTTCCCTAGACCTCCACGAACATTTCAAGACTAAGATAAGATAAATCCGTTCAGCCGTTCTCGAGTTTTAGTGAGACTAACGAACAGCAATTCATTTTTATATATATAGATACTAAAAAACCGGCCAAGTGCGAGTAGGACTTGCGCACCAAGGGTTCCGATCACACTTAGAGAGCGTAACACATGTAATTAGGTTTCCACATAAAAAACTAAAGTGTGATGTCATCCATGTAAACCAAATTGATCATTTTTTTAGAAAGACAGAAATTTGCAGTTTTCCTATTTTCCCTTTACTTGTGCTATTGAGACCTTAATTCGTGCCAAATTTCATGATTCTAAGTCAACGGGAAGTACCCTCTAGGTTTTGATTCCCTTGCGAATATCAAGCAATTTCAGCAAAATTGAGACATATGCGGTATCTTTTGATTGCGTTGACCTATAAGTTTAATTTTTTCACAACTTTAAGAGATCACAAACTTGAGTAATCGATATTAATTTCAACTTTATACCTCCATGCGTTTCTGAGAAAAAGTTTTAACAGACGGTGAGACAGATAGACAGACAGACAGACAGACAGAAATTTACAGTTTTCGGATTTTTCCCTTTACTTGTGCTATAAGACCTGCCTTCATTCCGAATTTCATGACCTTAGGCCAACCGGAAGTACCCTATAGGTTTTGATTCCCTTGCGAGTTCCACGCGAGTTCATACAAATTCAGAAAAATTATGACATAATATCGCAATATCTTTTGATTGCGTGGACCTAGAAGTTTAACGGACGGACGGACGGACGGACGGACAACAAAGTGATCTTGTAAGGGTTCCTTTTATTCGGAACCCTAAAAACAATTATCATAAATAGGGGCTCACTGGGGCTCCTATAAGTCCCATACAACCAGACATGATGTTTTTGCCGTTTTTATTATAGATAATGGTACGAAACCCTTCGTGCGCTTAGTAATAAGGTCCCGTTTTGCACCCTTCTGGTACGGAACCCTAAGTAGTGGCCAATCCGAGTCGGACTCGCTCAAGAAGGGTTCCGTAGTAGCATCATAAATATCATAATCATAATACACCTGATGCACCTACCCCAAATACAACTATCATTCTTCACCAGCAAATAATTACTTTGTTTTAGTGTTGACAAAGTTATCTTTGCGGTTTTTAATAAATGTTTTACTTTTATATCTTAAAAACTGCTTAGAGTCTGGCCAGCGAATCCTGTCCTTTGGTATTTTCAAACTTTGATGATGGCAACATTATTTACTTGTCAAACGAATTGTTACTCTGCTTATACTTGGCTTACAACATTTTGATACTTTACTTGACTATTTATTATTATTCTTTAATTTCAGTTACTAATCTGTTCTTTTGGATATTATACATTTATTCAAATGTGGTTGATTGCAATTACTCATATTTGTTTCCAGGTGGCTTAAATACGGGTTTTGAATTATTTGAGTCTGATTGTGACTATGAAACAGAATAATAAAGTATATTAATTTAGTACGTTTACTTTATACTCGAAATGAAGGCTTTTTCCCAGCAGTGGGAAACTGTATAGGGCATAGGCATGGTAAAAAGTATATTCAGTAGGTACCTACTTAACCCATCCAATGCTCTATGAATTTACGAACGCGCGTTTTTACTAATATGATATTCTCTTTTTCAACCAATCAACCAAGTCATGAGAGTAAATAGGTATCGAACAATAAAATTAAAAAAAAAACAAAAACATGAAAGTATCAACTCCGTTAATTCGATGTACACTAAATGTGGCCACATTAAGATTTTTTTGCCGCGGTTTTCTTGGGACTTCTTTCACTGGCCAGACTGTACCTACTTTATTTTGTTCAAAACAATTTTCGTTGAAAGTGTGTATTGAGATTGAGATAGGTAAGTACTTACCTACCTATATCCATGTTTTGCATTGCAACTATAGGTAGGTAATTGATATAATAAATTGTGGATAGGTGAATCAATAGGTTGGTAGGTACCTAATTAATTAAGGCAGATTTTATGTACTTAAACAAAAACAATAAAATAAAAGTAATTTATACTACTATGTGCAGATTTTGGCAGGCATTGTTCTAAAATACAAAGCTTGATTATTCTTTCTCGCTCGGTCACTGTGAACTTGAAGGCCGTGGAAAGAGACCGCAGTAAGTTTCACGGCGCTGCTTTGTAGCTTCACAAGAAGTCGGTGTGTCGACATTGGACGTTGGACGTGACGTCGTCGTCGTCGGCTGTCGCTTGCCGGTCGGTCGGTCGGCGGCTCGGCGCGCTACAGTGTGCAGCGCCTACACTACACCTCTACAGCCACGCTCTACGTCAAATCGGAATAAATAAAATAGTCTCGCAATGGCGCTGCTGGGTGTCGGTCGTGTGTTCGTTTAATTTCACAACCACCCGAGCGGACACCGGGCCAAAATATTGGCCTGTCAACTCGTGATTTAATTACAAGGACCACTTCCTGTAATTCACTAGAGACCTCCATCACGGGCAGTCGAACATTTTGGTGCGATTTCCCCTCGGCAAATAGTTTCAAGGTAATTTCCACAACAAATTACCAAATTGTTGTGTCTCGTTCGCCAAATTTTGCAACTCACCGACTCCGTTTGTTCCAGATCATGTCCACCTCCTCGTGACAGTTCCTTCGTAGTGTTTGTGTCGTGTGTTTGTGACAAAAGTGTTTGTTAGGTAGTGTTTGTGATGGATCCGGGTTCGCCTTCGTTGTGGCCGCTGCGCCTGAGCAAGCCGGTGACGGTGCTGGCCGAGGGCGAGGGAGGGCACAAGGTCGGGGGGGACCGGGCTCCGTCGCCGTCGCCGTCGCTGTCGGAGCGGCTGCAGAGCTCGCCGCCCAGCCCGCCGGCGCCCGCCAGCCCCGCGCCGCCCCCGCACCACTTCCAGGCGGCGCTGGTCGCGGAGAAGTACCTCCTGCTGGAGCAGGTGGAGGGTTCCTCTCTGTGCCGGTGTGTGGACGTGCGCACGCAAGAGGAGTATGTTTGTAAGGTGAGTGTTTGCAAACGCCCTGTGAGTGATGCCATCGCATCTGAGAAGCAGGTCTATGGGGCCGGTGTCCAGTAGACTTCATAATCCCACACTCATAGGCCATAAAATGTTGTCTAGCTAGCCTTCCCAACTTGTCTCGCCAACGCTGTTGTCAAAGTCAATCTCAGGCCTCAGCTCGAAATAAGCTAGGTCTATTAACGTGACGAAACAAACAATGCTGGTTTCAAGACCTAACTTAGTTGAAATTAGATCTAATAGGTAGTTTCAAAAGACTCCAATGTTGCGTGGCTTGATTGATACAATACAGAGTAGCACTAGGGCTGTGCTAGGGCCATAGTTGGATTTGAAGAGTCATCTGTAGATTATTGTTATGTTATTATGATACCATATGTATGTATAGGTATAGGTAGATAATGTAATGAGGAGATAAAGGATCCATCGGATTACTGTTGACGCATATGCAAATGACAAGGCTGTTTTAGGTATGATAAGAACACTGATAGCACAGAACTACTGATAGAGTACCTACCTACCTAGGTTGGTAACTAAGCTACCTACCGTAGATTAAACTGCGCAATACCTAGGAACAAATATGTAGGTAATTACCTAACTAAACCAATAGCTCGAAGTCTTAATGCCCTATCAACAACCCACATGATGGAATAATACTGCTTTAAACGAACTAATTAGTCAGTTTAATCTAATAGGGAGGATAGAAAGGGGTCTTTATATCCCACGGGACTTGACGGGACAGAGTACAGACAGACAGACCCCATGTAGAGATAAGGCCCAGGCGATATGATGTGCTCGCTGAGATTATTACTGCAAAATATTCCACTGTGGGAATCACTGGCTGTTTCGATAAAATCAGTAATCATAATCATTAATTCATAGTTATACACGCAGCAAAAACAGTGGTGATTAAACTATGTATACCTACCTACCTAGGTACCTGGATACATACAGCAATCGGATAGGTAGGGTAGGTACCTATTTATTGAATTATATTAGCCTTGGAACTGGACATGTTGTCCATTCTATATAAACCCTGATAAATTATGCTCAACTCAATAGATACCTAGGTAGGTAAACAATTATTTTTTTGTGACGTATAAAATACAGGTGTTAAATATTTACAACAAGCTGTCTAGAGTCGAGATTCTAGATAAGGGAAAATCAAAATTTGCAATGCGAAGTCAACACGAGTCTAAGCTTCGCTTGTTTGTATAAATTTTGCAATTTCCTTATCACGTAGGTACCTACCTAGTTACCTACGTACTCTACGCTCCAAATAACATAGAAGGAGATAACGTTAGTCGCGGGAAGATAGCAAAAATTTTGCATGCTGTTTATCGATAGTTTTCCCTATGATACCTACAATGAAAAATATTTCTAAACTGCGGTAGGTGTATGCGCCGTAATAAAATGTTAATAAGATTATTATCACTATGAGACACACCATCAATAATCATCTCATACAGACTGAAGGGTTACTAAGTAGGTAGGTAGTTATTAAATGTGGCATTGGAATATTGCTCCATTTTCGCGGCACTTTGCAAAGTTGTAACTTTGGATTGCGGCCAAAATTCCGACCTACATCTTCCGCTTTCTTACCCAATTTAACTAACAATGACGCTATTTGCTCAGCCTCCTTCCTTAGTAATCGGTAGGTAGGTAGGTACGTAACCTTACACCCAATCACCCAACCTACTTATACGAACCTACATTTAGTAAAATAATTTAACCAAACTCTAGGTACAAGTCATCTTGGTCTTTACGCTCTAGCTATCCTAGAAGAGACGTCTAAGACTTTATCCAAGCGATATTTTTCTAATAGGTAATCAGATTAATTTCGAAAATAATGCCATACCTATGTCTTGCCCTCCAAATGCAATCAACTCAATTCCCAACTCTTAAGAACTGTAAGATATATTTTAGTAGTAGGAACAATACATACAAGTAGCTGCATAATTTAAGTTGGATCTCAGTTTCATTCAACGCCACCTACCTATCCGAAGTTATATGTCATGGCCGCATCAGTGCTCAGCTCGATTGCACTTGTAGGACGGAACCTCCAGCATCGCATTTATTTACAATGTCATGTATCGCATTTCGCAAGCGATCGTGCTTACAACAATGACGAGTTTCAACAATTATTGAGAAAAAAACACACGCTCAGCGCAGGCTGCTGTTGTGTGACCTGACCCCAAAACATAAAACGGTATCGTAGTATTTTTATCCTGAAAATGTTTCCCGGATAGTAACAGATAGGTACCTACCTAGTGGTAATGATAATTTTAGTTTGCCCAACTTTGGGACTCGTGCAATGAGTTGAAGTTGAGTAAGAAATCCTACCTACTAGGTAAGCTTTATGATTACGTCAAACCATATCGGGATTAGATCCTAATTATTCCTAATTTACCAACTCTACAATAATAAAGTAGACATTTTATGTAGGAGTCATTACGATTGTATCTTTCGGTAGCTGTAACACTCCAAAGCTAAGTCTAGTTTTGTAGAGAACAGACGTAGAGTTCCATTTTGGGCAACACAGGATAGGATACATAGTTCCAGTATTCACAAAGGCTTGCACGGGTATTGTCAAGGCGCACAGAATGCCCACTTCCCTCGTGAGAACCGAACAAGGTCAAGTGAGGCAACAGTTTCCGTTGCTAAACGCCAAGCGTATTTACCACACCGCCTCTTGCCAACACGAGTATGTCTTACCGACTGAATATGTGTCGCTGCAGATTTATCGCTGTGAAGCTGTGTTGTGAAGTTACCTACACAGAATTTTATATGCAAGATATTCTTCATATCTTGCATATGAAATTCTGTGTATGTCCTGTGAAAACCTACAGTATTGATGTATCCATCAACACCAGATGATCCATACGAGTAACAGATTAAAACCGGCGCGGCGCACGTGGTAGCAAACCGCCGAAAATAGGCGAGACCTTCTCATTGACATTGTGTAATAGACGAGCTGATAACGCGCCGAATGTCAAAGCGAGGTTAGCCGGGCCCCCTCCTAAATCCCCCTCCTCCTCAGCCGCCGGTGAGGGCACCCATTGAGGAAAACGAGTGCTCCACCTCCATTGCGGTCGCGCGCAGTTTATAGCCGGACCGATATTTAATAAACCCAGACTTAGATGCTAACATTTGTTTTTTTCATTTTATTGGATATTCGTACCATCACGGTAGAGGTCGGCTGCCGCAATCAATCTGCAAACAATCGGAGCAGTGATCGTATTACCTGAATCTATTCTGAATACTTACCTATGAAACGTTTGTACAAGAGAGTTTTGCATTTTAACTTTTTCTAAATTGGAATCGAAATCGAACGACCGAGCAGTGAAATCAGATAATTTAGGTCTGTTTGGTATTTATTTAGAATATCATGATAACAATTGTTGATGTGCCATTTATATTTCGAAATGTTCCATTTATCATTGAATGCAACACAGTCTTGCGGTTTCTGAATTGTTAAATATAACCATTGATAACAGAAGTAGGTGAAGCTCCCTGGCGACGCAAAATGATTCCAAATATTTATCGAGTGTTCTGTCAATATTGCAATTTTTATCTGTCGCCAATATTTTTATGCAAACAGCCTGTTAAATAGGTCATGCTCATGCATGATTTATTTTCGTACAACGACCGAAATATTCGGATCGGAAGTAGTCCGCAAAATTCAAGACGCGACGCAAAGTCTGGGGTAGGCGTAGGATACCTAACCTAACCACCACCAAAATAACATTGAAAATCACCAGTCTATTTATGAACAACGTGGTTTAAATAATTGAAACAAAAAGTAAACTTTAGAAAAAACCGACTTCCACAAACCCTATTTGATAAGATTGAGTTTAATACTAACTGTAACCCCTTATCCCCCCCTCCCTTGGGGAATTAATTTTGTCAAATGCTATATCAGTGCTACCCCACGCGACTAAGGAACCCCTGTACAAAGTTTCATGGCTCTAGGTCCACCGGTTTAGGCTATGCGTTGCCTGCCCGTCAGCCACGCATTGTATTTGTACCTAGTATTGAGCAGATCTGGTGGCCATATGTGGTCTTCATCAGCAGTTCCGCATCACAATATTATGCTTACCATGTGCATTTGCACGAGTTATTATGAAAAACACAAAAATCACTATAGGTCTGCCTATAATATTTGAAGAGTTCTCTCGATTTCTCCAGGATCCCATCATCAGATCCTGACCTGGTGTCAATGGGACCACCCTTGAGGTATTACCTATACACCGAAAAAAGATTTGTTCAAATCGGTTCATAATTGGCGGAGCAATCGCGTAACAAACATAGAAAAAAAAAAAAAAAAACATACGGGTCGAATTGAGAACCTCCTCCTTTTTTTGAAGTCGGTTGAAAAGAAAATCACGCCGTGCACGCGAAGTGATTCATTATATCGTGAGTCGGGAAATCGAAATTTGGAATTTGCGTCCACAAAGTCGTTGACATTTCGTGCTTGTTCAGAAATAACGTTAACTGCTTTCGCTTTAAAAACACCTCTACCTATGGCTATATGTAGCCAGTCTGATATGCGACGTAGCTTAGCCTTGGATTATTTTGAATTCGTTGACTAATAATACGCTCTAGACCAGACTGTGTCCTTTATTTTTAAATGTCTTCCCCATCGCCACTAGAGAATTCCGATTGAAGCCAACAGAGCCTTGAATATCAAAGGGTCAGTCTACCAAAGCACTCGTTATTCACATTAGACTTAGCCCTTTCAAATCGCCAGCTTAAAGACTCCTTTGTATGTTAGAAAAGGGAGCAGCAAATCCATTTTGTCAGATCGTTTCGACATTTTACTAGGACGTTGCAAAGTCACTGAAATTGTTTACAGTATCAATAAGGAGCATTGAATTTGTAATGACTAGAGGTATCTGTAACACAGTCGATATTGTAACTTGTAACTAGGTTAAACTGTTTAGAGCTCTTGCATGTCGATTTCGTCTACTCCGTATTGTATCACTCACGATATTACCACCACCAACCGTAGTAATGCAACTGGAATACCGAATCTCCCTGGATAAATTTTCGGGAGCGCCGTATCCTCAATAGTGTGTATTCTTCGTAGGTGGTGTCCCGGGACTGCAGCAGTTTACTGCAAGCCCACTACCGCCTCGATGGGCACCCGCACGTCAACCCCATCCACGAAGTGCTGGTCGGGGAGAAGAGCGTCTACCTGATCTTCCCCCGGTCGCACTCAGACCTCCACTCGTACGTCAGGGCGCGGAAACGGTTAAGAGAGCACGAAGCCAGGAGGCTGTTCCGACAAATGGCCGAAACCGTGGCAGCGTGCCACGAGCAAGGCATTGTTTTAAGAGATCTCAAGCTAAGGAAGTTCGTGTTTGCGGACGCTCAGAGGTAAGTTTTGTTATTTTACTTGTATGTTACTGTGTCGTGCTCTCAATTAGGTTGCGCGGTGCCCACGGACTGAGAGCCTGACGCAACCCACTCCGTCAGCTGCCCGCGCAATCCGGCGCCCCCGATCGAACGATTGCTTCCTCCGCCTTTTTTGTAGGGAGAGATCGATCGTGAGAAACTATAGCTTACTTTTGAATCGAACAAAAAAGAGTGTATCGGAACGGAAACGGAAACTCTCTTTGTAACAGTTACGATAACGCGTCATTTCCTTCATTAGCCCGATAACGCATAGTGGAGCGAAGATTAAACAACTTATCAGCTCATTAGCAGCTATCTATATGCGCGGTAGTGGGTTTAGGATATTGCTTTGCGATAAACTATACGTGTCGAATGAAAACACATTGTGATCTCGAGCCAACATTGGTGCCAAGTCGATTATTACTCGATCCAAATACCCGTTTTCGATTTGCAATACGCCAAGCAACACGCTGTAGTTTCGTCACACAGTTTGTCACTTTGTGTTGACTGAATAAGTAATACATATTCAAAAGAGAACATCCGACTTTGGAATTAAGCAAGGTTGAGGTCGCGTCAACTCGTTTCTGATACGCTTAGACCAGCTACCTCTATCGCGAAATAATCACTCAATCCAATTCAGCAATAAATAGCGCGTTGAGTAAGCAATAAAAGTTAATTAATTAGTTATTACTTTAGCCAGGACAGTGGATACCGGTGGATTTTCGAACGTTATGAAACGTTATCTAGCCTCCATTGTTGCGAATATCTCCGCTCCGGCAATGCTAGCGGCTCAAGGCGAGCGGTGTCATTGCTGCGTACAATACTGCGCCGGCGCAACCGGGTCAGGGTCCGCGCAGCCGCGGAGCCACTTACCGCACGAGCGGCGCACACCACCATTGCACTATATTGTAAACAAACGATGCCAAAACCAGCGATTTCTTTACCGGAAACCTGCAAAAATTGTAAATCCGGTGATCGTTGGAGATGAAGATTAAAGGGTTTTATTTATTTTCGTGATTTTCTGAATAGTGTGTGTGTGTATGATCAATCAGTAAATCACCCGCATACACTTTGACTGTGTTACACATGAAAATAAATACCCAATGATTATGCCATGCGGGTTCAGGGTGTACCTACCTGCCACCGCCCTTATCCGCTCACCTGAGTCACCCTCTATAAAAAGAAACTACATTATTCACCCCTAGATTTAGATACCTTGCAGCCCTTGCAGGGAAATTAATAAGCACATTCCACGATCTTCCAAGGTGGCTCTACACCTGACCCCAATCACGCTTCAATCAGCTATTGTTGGTTTAATAAGATTGTAGCTACCTTCATTTTGGTTTGATTAAATCAACCGTTAAAAAGGTCCTGAACAATAGTTTGTTTGATTAGATTTATCACGTGTTTTTGCCGCCCGGTTCTCCCTTCGAAAGTTTTTCATGCGGTCCCACTCCCAACCAATTTGATTTCTTTTGAAAGAGTAAGTTAACCCTTATGCCCCGGGCGACGAGAAGACGAGACAATTTTCATTACCCTTCGCCCCCGCAGTACAACCGACCGAGATGGTTTCTTTGACCTGCGTTTACATTAGCCAGTCTTGACATTTGTGTCGGCGTTTGCCTTTGACTTGACCGGGGCGCGGCGAAGTGTATTTTTCCAGCTACGAAACAATAGTATTGCGGCGCATCTTCGTCCTGTTTGGATACAGAATATGCTTGATTTTAATAGTAAAATGGGACTGAATTCCCTCTCAGACTAAATGTACAGTGCGCCGTCAAAGCGTTGTCAAAAGCGTCTGTCCGCGGTCGGGCCGCAAAACGGGGCACAAATGTAAAAAACTTTTCCTTTACTCTTTACATCCGATATCGAAAGAGAGAGTTTTCCAAAGTTGCGCGGATACTTTACGTGCACCCGGGCATTAGCCGAATTGGTCTAACTTCTCGCAAGAGCACCTCGTATAAGTTCATGCAAGCAATTATGATAATATCCGCCGTGAGCATCATGTGCGCTGGCAACGGGCACTATTTGCAAGCGGAACACAAGGCAGCCTATTCCATCTGACCGTTAATTTGATTAGCCAGGATATTGCAGATGCGTTTCTACTCTTGCCATGTGTCCGTATGGTATGCTGGCTTCGAAACGGAAATCACACTTTTTCAGTTCTCGAAAACAAGACTTAACGGACCAGGTAGCCAGCTGTTTTAGCTAATCAGTGACCCCTGTCATCTATCGACGCCACATGTGCCCTATCTCCGTCGACTTTCTCAGAGTTTTTCTAACGCTGTTTATTCAGATGGGCATTTGACAATATCTTATTTACATAAATGGGCAGCTGACCTTGTTTGGCCCTAATAAAATGTTAATGATGATTATGCACATGTCGCGTCGGTCAGTTTCCCTTACAGCTGATTCTTTGCATTGATTTGAATGTGTTTAGCGTGTGAATATTGCTGGAGGTGCAATATGAGCAAGTGTACCGGCGCACCCTTAGTGCTCGGTTCTCACAAGCGCCCCTGATTATACATTCGAGTCACCCTGCAGGGTCGGCAGGATCAGACTCGCGGCTCGTCCCCGTCTCAAAGGTAAACAAGGACATTAATATTGATCCGCAACTCTCTTTGACGCACTGAAATGGATTTTCTTAACACTCTCCGTTGATTTTCACATCCTTTGAGATGTAAAGAGAATATTTCCGCTTCTCTTTAATGAGGGCACCTTCAGAGACTTGAGGAGTTTCTTTTTGGTGCTGGTTTGACGTGAAAATTGAGAAAGTTCTATCGAAATGCCGGACAATGAGATTAAGCGGCTGGCGCTCAGACGGCTGCTCGGCCGGGTATGTAGGTTGAGTCGTCGAGTCCCCGTTAGTGAACTTGAAAGTACGCCACCATTGCGGATCAGAGAATTAATAACTGTTGCCACTTCACAACTTTCACTCGATAGGTGAAGTTCATATGTAAATGTCGGTCAGAAAGCAGAAGATGCAGCTGACTCAGATCTTGTATCAGTAAATATCGTATTTAATAAAATGGTGTCTATTGAGAGGCTTCATCGGAAACTAGAAACTGACAAGAGAAATCTCGAGTATCCGGATGCAGACCTTGGGGAAGGAAATCGAGGCCGAGGGCCGATAAGGCAGGTAGCGCGCCTGCCCTACGCTCGCCATATCACGAAATACCATGAAACATGCAACGCGTAGATAAATAGATCTGACATGCAGAAAAAATACCTGAATACCTGTGTCGGACAGGCTTACAAGATATATGAAAATAACCAATTAAGCGCTTCATGCACCACAATGTACGGAAAGCCGGATGTTTGTCCGTAAACTGCTTTTGTCGTATCATAAACATAATGCAACCTTCAATTCGCCGTCGTCGTCGGCAGGATACGAGCCAGGCGGAAGTCCGTGTATAGTAAAATGCGACAAATAGCCTTTGTCCACTGCATTTTTTGCCAAAGTTAAATTAGCAACGCTGTTTACATGATTATTTGAAAATCAAAGGAGTTTTCGGTCAAATCTCGTAAAGAACCAGACGGAGTGGAGCCCGGATAAGACGTAGTACGAATTAAAGTCCTTTGTAAACAATCTCAGGTATAAAATTGTCCCGAGTGCATTGTGCGCGCTCATCCCGCCCACTCCACGCCAAAATAATAATAGCAGGGTACGAAACGGTTCCATCCAGGTAACAAAGCAAAAAAAACTTTGGATCTTCGTTTGCGTAACGTGGTGCTCAGAAGTCGTTGCGGTATCATCCAACACAACATCAAACAATAGATGAATCTTTCGGAATGTGATTATGCCATACGATATGCAGACGACTGCATTCTTTATTATTATTACGGTGCCTTTGAAGTTGGACCTGATCTTAAAATAACAGTTAACGGGACCTGCCTGATGCATCAGAACAAAAGATGCCTGACATTGTAGCGGATCCGACTAACCAAATTTGTATTTGCGAACTCCCGAGGCGGTAGCAGTCGAGATATTTATGGTTGGCTGAAGTCTGCGCTTGCGGCGACGGCGGATATGCCAAATTGGTCCGAAGACGTCGCGCCGGTCGGTAGACAGTGTGCATACCGGCCCGGCCACTGCCTGACACGCCATGCCATTTTCTCGCACCACCCACATTTAGAGAACATTCATGCGAGAAAAGACTCCATAACATGACGCCTAAATATGCCCTGGTCCCTGAAGGATAAAAGGAAGAACCGTTCTCCATATCGACACGAAAGGATGTGTCATTCTTGAGTGCTCGAACCATTGTAAACGGAGCACCGATCAGCGCAGGCACCTTAGCCACAAACACTTCGATGTATTTTGAAAACGCTTTTGAAACCGTGTTACCAAAGCCTCATGGTGCAAGACGCGGCCACATTACCAACGACGTATTTGCATAATACCAAGCTCTGGTAATTCGGCCGTAGGTACGTCTCAGTTTCGCCAGTTGTATAACTTCGATCCTTGGATTAGTTTGGGTCGATGAGAACTTATTGTTATTTCGGTAATTGTCCCTTCGACTGCGTAGTTGTGCACGTGTGTCCGGCACGTTTTGCGCGGGCAGGCGGCGGTTGTCTGCGTTCCTGTATCGAGGGCGTGGATGCGGTATAAGCGGAGTATGATTCAGCGAGTGCGGAATTCGTATTCTGCCGTTTTTTCGTTTTTGCGCTCGCGCGTCCATCCGCGGCCTCGCCCGCGTGGCTGCCGGAGGTCGCGCGCAACTGTGCCAATGTCGCCGCACGCGCACCGCACCGCCCCGCCGCCGCCGACGACGCTTCAACAACGCTCGATCGTGCGGAACTAACACAGAAAAACGCCGCTAACTCACAACGAAGATGCATAATTGGTAACCACGATAGAACGCACCATCAAGTTCACAATATTCCATAATCGATATGATCTCTTTCAATGTCGTAACCGTTTAAAATAATTAATGTTGCTCTCGAATGATATGTAAGGGGTGACTTGCGTGCCACGCCCACGTTTCTCCTCGTTCCCGAAAATAAATGTACCCGAATGAGTCGGACGAGTAAAGACGACGACAGAGCATTCGTCACGACTATTTATAACGTGTGTTCGCACCTTTTTTGGTAGTACGAAAACACCGGACGTCGCTACCGGATGCCATGGAGCGACGACGCGGGAGTTTCGCTCTAACCAGGAGCGAGAAAAGGACCGATGTCCCGTGACACGTAGCATGTAAGAAATGAATCGCCGGACATCGCACGCAATGAATCTCGTCACCCATACAAAAGTAAATCGGATTGTGCACAGCATCTAAAGCGATAATGGGTTTTGTTGATATACACCTTGCTCGCAGGGGCGCGTCGGACAACAGGTCCATTGTATGTAGCATCGGAAGGGCAGAGTTCCGGCGATCCCATTCGCCCTTCCCATTGTCGCGCTGCTTTCCGTCATTCGGATATCCTGTCTGTCGCCATTTACTTTTTGCAATAATTTCGTAGCTGAGAAAATGCACGACCAGCCATTAAATCGATCTAGTTGCGTAAAACAAAGGTCTGCGAAACCTTGTGCAAGCGGCGGCGCGCCCGCGCCCGCGCCGCGCGCGTCGACATATCTGCGCTTTGCGTAACCGCGTACTTATCCGTCGCCGATACCAATGTGTTGTGACATCAGGCCCAGTACCTTCGCAGCTGCGCCTAGCTTACTCATCTCGAGAATACAGCCCTTTTAAGGTACGACCTTTAGGCCTACAGCGCTTGATCGCCTTGTATCCTCATATCCTTAAATCTCTCGAACAGTTCATGTCGACAACCGGTGTCATTTCATGATATCACGATTGTGAGTCAGTCCGCTCCGTGAGTGGAGACGGCCCGATAAGGCCCGGTTCAAGTTGAACGAGCTTAACCTTCGAGTGTGAAGTCGCACGGAGCATAAGCCACGCTCATTAAAGCGAGGAGCCTTCGCAAAAACTTAGCGCAGTCGGCGGCGCACGCGACTGCCCTGCCAAGATGGGTGCATTCACTTCACCCTGCGGGAAAAAACCGCATACACGCGCCGACAATTAGTTGGGGTCGGCTGGCAAGCGACGTAATTACACGGCATAAGGCGAGTTTTCTCACGTGATTGCTCAAGAGGAACGGCTGACGACCACTTCGTTCGCTGAAGCGCACTAAATCTTTTCTTGCGAATCTATTTGCGAATGCGGGAGTCGTTTAATCTACCCAGCCATTTATTGCGTGCTTTACTCATACAAAATATAGTTCTTTAGACGCTATACAGCAAAAACCGATTGCTTTTTGTAAAAGGAAACTACTACCCATTGCGTTCTTTGATATTTATTTTTTCTGCTCATTTTATTGCCTTGGGTTTTAAAACTTGCCTCGCGAGTTACTTATTGAGTTGCGTGCGCGTCGCCCGAAGTCCATGCTGCATCCGCGTCGCCACCGCGACTCGGCGGGTCAGCGACCTTGCCAAAACTTCCCAGTGAGCAAACACGGCACAACAAACCGCGCATCTCTTAACCAGACGGCCAAACAAACAGTGATATAACGCGAAATGTATTCCGCAAACTTGTTTCGGCAGGACCTCTACCTTCCTCGACTTTCGATGTGATCGTTGCATTGGCCTCAGAAACTTAGACTAAGCATAGCCTACTACCTACAGTGAAACCGCCTGAAACGACACATAAACATAAGTTTAGAGACAAAGGACGTCAGAAGAATGGAATTATTTATAGGTGACTGGACTGTCGTCGTAAAAATGTACATTCAAATAACAATGTATCATGAATCAGTCGGGGATGATGTATTCCTGCCCGGATATGCGTCAGAGGCAGAGTGCCTGATGACGTCATGTCAGAGGGTAGCAACCGGAGGGAACGACAATAGAGGGTGCTGCCAGGGATAAATCATATGAACTTATTTACCCCTCGTCTAAAAACGAACACCCCTCTTGCTTAAGTAGCTATTTATACGTGCCATCAAAATAGAAGAGGAAAATTCTGCTTCGGCCATGTGAAATGTAGAGTTCAATCAAACATGAAAACGTTTCGGAATTAAATGGAATAAAGGGACTAACAAAGAAAGTATAAACCTGATACAATAAATAACACATGCAAAATCCTTGGAATACGCCTGGAGGCATATTAATTGCGAGTCCTTTAAGCCACGTTCAGAAAAAAATACAACAACACTTGAAGTGGTTAAACGACGTTTTGTCGAAGAATCAGAAACAGGTCTCGGTAAAGTCATAAACATTGCGCTTAAGTTCAACGCGCTTTTCAATTACAATTTCGCTTGAAATAATAGTAGTAAGTAGGCAAAGAGTTTCATATAAATCTCATTTCAATTAATATGAAGTTTCATCAGAAGGTGACGGCTGTAGCCTAAAGAGGAAAAACATCAGAAAAAGTCGCCCGAATATGCAAGAGTCTAAAATGAAATCCAATTTGAATTGAAAAAAGCGCGTGGGATGCTTTCCAGAGTCGGAATTGCCATTAGCTTATTCCCTTTCCAAAAATATTAGACAGTAGAAATAACTCCAGACCTGGGAATACGGAGGCGTCAGCAGCCCCGACCCTTTAATCTTCACTTATAAATAACTCCCGCCCACGAGGAAAAATATCATGCAAAAAGTATTCCGAAACAGAGGCGGTATTAACTCGGAAAAGACGGAAAATGCCGCTGACCTTGAAAAGCACGGGAACATCACCTACGTACAAACCCACTACGCATTTAGGACTCATATCGTCATTATGGTCAATATTCTGATTGGTTAGTTAGAAGCATACACTCAGCTTGAAATTATTAACATCGTCAGCCCTGCACCCTGATGCGTGGAGCATTTACCTTTTGGCAAAAAAAGGATAAACCATATATAAAATGGAAACCGGTCGCATCGCACAGTGGCCAGAATTTTACGATTATACCTTCAAACTGCTACTTGATGCGTCTGCGGACGACAGACAAAAAAAGGAAAGAAACGACGTCCGGCGTTTTCTGATCGCATTTTAAGTCAAATCGAAATTTTATTCGGGACAATTTGTTAATGCTTAGGACGATTTAATAGATCTCGTTATTTTCTTTAAAGGCATCTCTATATCAAGATTGCAGAAGTGATCTAATAGAGCTGTGTCACGTAGCGCCAAGCCGGCGCCGATAATTTATTATCATTGTCATTAGGCCAAACGGGATGCGCTTTATCTATGGAATATACTGCATCATTACTTCCGCGTTTAACCCAGATCGTGTGGTCAATAGTCATTGGAATTTACCCCCTACTAATGTGATATGTTATTAGAAGCCTGCATGACATCACGGTTGTCATTGTCACATTTGGACTATTAGCTTTGTATCGCAACACCTTTGTTTTGTCGTCGCTTCCGTCCCGATCGGCGACCTCTCAGAATTAATGTGACCGTCTGCACAGCGCAAGCGCAGGATGTGGTGGGTGCCACAAAGGCGAATGTCCTCTCGTACGAGACTTGAGCCCAAATTTTGAATCAAACGTACTCGCTCTTCCTAATCTCGTATCGAAGAGCTCGAGTGACGATGACGTAAGACTCGGTTCACGGTCAGCTTGAGGAAATGACGCAAACAAGCTAGCATCGTTGCACACACTTACAACACCAACATCCATCTGTTTCGTATGATTTTATCTGTGTTCGTATGTATCGAAAGGCTCAACGCGAATGATACCCAAGTGTCGAAGACTCGGAGTGAAGTCGTCTCAGCTAAGTTAGCATTTGACTTGACATTCGTGTGCCCGCTGCGTGTCGTAAGCGCGCACGTGGTGGCTCCGAAACGACGTAAGCGCCAACGCGGGCGTGATCATAAAATTCGTAAGCTCTATTCAATCGCTTGAGCCGTTCTGACATTGAGCTGTTATTTTTATGTACAATCAACTCAGCCGTGAGTGGCGATCGCTCGGATACAGCAATGACATTGAAATCCGTGTGTTACGAAACTTCACTTTTCGTGCATCAGCGCGCGGCCTCGCGCCTCCGAAACTGAAGAATAAGATATATGAGAACACGCTATGACCTCACTCTGCGGTCGCGCTTTGCCAACCCATTGTCCTCACAGGATAGATGGACACACACTGACGTGACTCTGTTATAAATGTTGCGGGATGTCTCATCTCTTTCAGAACAAAATGGTTGATCTATCAATCACTGCCACAGTTTACGCCCAGCAAACGTCGCTGTTTGTAAGTACGATCGATACGTCCCAGCTCCCGGTCTTGGCGGCGATATCCTCAGGATGGAAGGTTATCGCTGTCACGTAAAAGTCAGCCGTCTGTGGCTGTGTATAAAGTTCATTGAGTGCCTCAGCACTCGTGATAGGGTCATATCATTGGCAATGTCGAACTCGTGAAGTCATGCACACATATAGGCGAACAGGGTGACTTGTCTAGTCTACTGTACACGTCAATATAATAATTATACGCGAAACATTCCACTCGCTGTTTTTCTTGTTTACACAGATTTAGCTAACATTCTGCGCAGTTAGTTCCCCGCAAACAGTCGTCATAAAATATGTTGTTTATTATCCGCTACCTCCACCCATTTCGTATGTGCTGTAATTTCAACAATGAGATCATGCCGCACAATACTGTGTTATTGAACATGTTCCATTGGGAACTTACCTGAACTTCGATACCTGATGTTTTTCAAAAAAGAGTTGTAGTAACAATTTCGCAAGCCCGCGTTAGCTTTTCAACTCGTGTTTCAAGTTGCGGCGACTATGTGAAATAAAATGTTCTTTATTTCTAAAGAAAGCCGTATAAACTTTATTGTGAAACCAATAGTCGGCTGAAAGAGTGAAAGTTTCAGAGTTCAGTTAACATGACCGAGCCGCCTACACGCAACACAGAACAAAGGGCCCTCAGCGTGTGACGCAGACAGGAGCCTTCCATTAACTTCGGACACCCACGCGGGGCCCACGGAGGCTCTACGCAAGCGAGCACGTGAGCTCCCCCAGTTGCCGGGGAATTGTTATTGACGTCATGAAATTGGGGAAAATACTCGGATTTCAGCAGAGTTTTTCCGACGAATAATAATCCAGTTAATTAAGAAATGACGCAAGTGAGGCTAAGGAAATAACTGCCACGTCAACGTTCGGAGTTGATGAAAACGAGTGATAAGTTTGGAAACATTTCATATAAAAATATTTATAGATTCACAAGATTACGCAAGTGGTGAAAACTGGGAAGTGAAAATTCCATATTCTTGAATTATTGCAATTTATATGACGACCCATCATCGAACTCAACGATACAAAAATCGTAATAGAACAAAATGAACCTTTCGTATCAGTCCGTCAGATCACCTTGGCGACTGACACGAGCGAGGGGTGACATTAATTAATCGCATTAGCGACTCGACAGTGACGTCGTCGCTTTAACTTCCACACTCAATAATCGCATGACGAAATCTCCATACGAAATGTCAATTATTGCCAGAAATGTTGCAGATAATAAAAGTCTACGTCGATATTTCGACAAGTATCACATCACAATGGATGCATTTCATTCATATTGTTCAACAGGATGTAAGAAAATGCTCGGTTTCGTATTAAACGCTCAGCTCTCGGAAAACGAGACTCATTCACACGGATCGGACGGATTTTACCACTTCCGCCAAAACAGCTCCTCCAATAGTATTGTTGGGTTTAAATACGTCATTAGTACTCATAAGACTCATTAGTATAAATAATAGTGCAGGTGGTGAAACAAGAAAATGTGGCCACTTGCTCTTTGCCCATAGTATTAACTGTGATCTGATCACATATGATAAGTTTCCGAGGCCTGGCCTCCAGTTTGGCTCAATGTCGAGTTGCGCAAACGCCGCCGCTCTTCCGCGTTCGCCTCGCCTGCGCGCCGGGCGGCGTGTCGGTCGGCCCGCCAACCAGGAATCGAGCAGCTATGAGCGTTCTAAATTCAAACTCAAGTTCAAATAAAATCATGTTATCAGTTAAGAGCCGGTAGCCGATGGAAAGCCGGTTTTGTCTGACTGACGTAAACACAATCAGTATTGCGCAAACACTTCCTAGTAATTGGTACGTGCCATTGCTCATGCTGACTACGGCACATATGACGTGCTCGCTGATCTCAGGAATAGTGCGAATTGTTGGTATTATAGCACGTTTTCCCACAATATGCCGACGTAAGTTGCCGAGAGGAAAATTAAATCAAAATAATAAACAACCGAGGAGCGATATTATATTTCCGCGCAATACTGACACACGTATTTGTCGGAGTATGTGGCCCAGTAATGCGAGTTTCGCACTTCTGCTAGGCGGACTAAAGGCGAATATCGCATATCAGAGGTCTGCCGTAACAATTTTTCCGTGTTTCATCACGGTTGGTGTTCATACGTAGTCGGGTAGTCACGTTTAATCTCATTAGGTATTTACCGAACTGGCTCTAGTAAAATATAAAATTTCAAGCATAGTAGGTTGTAAATTCATATTGTTTTATCGTTGTCGTTATGTTTCACGTCTACATCCTCGGCTGCTGATGATGTGTGTTAAAATACTTTATTTGTTTTGCCCGTGTAAAAATTACTCACCGTAATCATAGGCCATCTATTTCAAAAACACACCATCCAATTTAAATCCCGCCGGTCGGGAGTAAGCTAATTAAGTTAATTTCTCGACCATGTGGCTGTGCAGTATATTTTCGCTTCTTTTGTAAAAATGGCGGCCATCTGTCGTCGTCCGCTGTACAAGTTTCTTTTCTGTTTTATATTATTTAAGTCGGTTTCCGGTGCCCGTCCCGTTACATCCGGTTGATGTGAGTGAGAGCACTTGGGAATCAAACTCTTGGGCACAAGGCCCCCTTCTGTCAAAAGTAGTTCCTCAAGAGTCATGGGAACCTAGCTTAGTTGAAAGTGGAGCCATTTGCATTATTTGACTTGAAATTAAGAAATTAACCTATGTACCTATTGTACCTACCTATACATAAGTGTAAATTACAAAATAGTAAATTAAATTGTTCTACATGACTCCATGTAAAATGCAAGATACACGGTCATTGTACCGACAATCTTATCTATATAAGTGCTGGAGAAACTATAGTCAACAATTTAAAGGTCATAATCTCGCCTCTTATCTATTAACTGATAAATACATAAGGTCACATAGTATGCCGCAACATAGTCCACATTACACCCGATCCTAGGCCCATTCAATGAAATATGTAAAAAATTGTCAAGGTGTTTCGTGTATTGTGAGAGTTGGGTTCGTATCGGGTTAATCTTCTAGCATTTACCTGGGATTCGTGACAATGCATAGTATTGTGCGCCATACTGGCTCGCCAATCCAGATCCGTACCCTCATCACTTGCACCTTGGCCAGATGTTCCAGTAAACAAATACTGCCATCATTGTGCTTCTCCTACGCATGATTTATTATTCGGTCGAATTTTTGCCGAGTCGATGATGGCTTCGAAGTAGACGGTGCCGACCATTGTGCAAGGAATCCATTGTGTACTAAGAAAAACACCTTTTTCATGGAGACAATGCATTGCACATGCGATCGGTTTTACCTGCCTGTCTTGTCTACACGCACGTGTTCGACCCACGCGGACCGTTCAGAACTATGACATCTTTTTGCAAAAGACTGTCATCGTAAATTCCTCATCATAATTGATCGGAGATGAAGTTTTTGCATGCAGTTTTTCAAGTTTAAAGCAAGGGGACATATCTGTCCTCCCCAACATCGTAAAATAATTTTATGGCTAACAATACCTCGGGTTTATCGTTATGTTTTTGTCTTGGCTCTGTATGTTTACTCGTAAAAAGTGTCCGCTCTATGTGGGATGAGATAACTTACATTGAATATTCTACTTTTAGCAAAGAGTTTATTTCAGATACCTTAATAGTCATGATTTTATAGCTAAGACTAGGTTTCGAGCTTGGGAAAGCATAATATTTGGAAACTCTCCCAAAAGCGTCTATTTGTTCACCTGCCCCCAACTCTATTTAGAAGTATATTCATACGATATTCGATACATCATAAGATCAACAACATTTCGTTCGTTACTATCGAGAAATGTGTGTTTATTCAAATGCACTTCTCCACGAGTCGCTTTGGGCTCGTTGGGTTTACGACATCTGCTCCGAGGTCAATATTTGCTGTATTTTCTATAGCTTCTTGTTTTCTGTTCACGTTGCGTTCCTCCGTTTGCCTTTTCATTGCTTGCCTTTGTTCTTACTCGTGATTGGGGAAACTACCCACACGGCTCGTCTCGAAGGGAGCAGGAACCGGAACAATATCCTCCCTGCAGATATTATTTCCCGCGTTAGCACAGAAAATAATCAAACATCTTTTCAACGCAACTCAATAAATGCTGGCAGGATATTACGTGAGCTGACTAAATTGCTTTTGCCGTTATTAATTTTGATAACTGGGATTCGTTTCTCTCTTTGGTAACAAAGGGAAGCCATCGTAATTAATTTAGTGTAGTTTCGTTTGCAATTCGAACCGTTTCAGCAGAATGCAAAATTGAATTGTTTAATTTTCGACATTGGCTCTGCCTGCTGTATTATTGATCCCACGCTTTCACATCAACTCTACAGTGCTCAGCATGTGCATTCGAAATCTGCCCCTTCATCGGTCAAATAAAAAGCAGTCTTGATTCTCTCCATTTTTTTTGATAGCGAAAATTATTTGGAAAAAATGTGACACGCAGCACATGGCGTATACCTGCTTTTGTTGCGGAGACAAAGCGCCCGCGCACATCTGCCGGCGACGACGCACAGCTTGCGCCTGCGCACCCAACCGACCGACAGCAGGCTGTACTCCCGTGACTCCTGGCCAGTGTCATTCATACTGATACTATTAAAAAATCAAGCTAAACTATAACCTCAATGATCCATCACGATCACGACGTTGAATCCTTGATTAGATGCTAGGCCTGAATATCCATTCAGCCCTATAATTTAATAAGATTTTTCGTTCCATATCGTTTGCCCAATAATATCGCACCGCAATGAAATAATATAAAACTGTGAGTTGTATTAAACGCGAGGCCAGCGTGTTACATAACCGCGCGAGGTCGCAGATTGCATTCGACATTGCCAAAACCAAAAGTTGTCCAACGAGCCACATTACTGTTTTGTCTTGTTGGTATAATTGAAATTCAATGACCCATTGAGACTGGTTAGAACAATACCACAGCCACTATTTATATAAAACACCTAATCGTGAAGTAGTTGCCAGTCGCGAAATTATTAAAAACAATATAACATGAACAATCGATCCACTCGATGCTTAATGATGGAAACAATTAGCGTAGTGGTCCGGACGGCTCTGGGATGTTGCGAGACCAAGCTGCCAGTTACCAAACAGTTGTGTTGTGTGCTACCGCTTTGTATATTTGGTAATACATCTGGATCGTTTTGAAACCTATTAAGCTGTTTGTTGTTGCATTGACACAGCACTTGGACACTTTTAGTAACCGAAGACTCTTGACAGACAAAGGGACTGCATAAATTACTCCAAAGCCCTTGTTCTTGTTGCTGTTGTTACGGCGTGCACTGCACACAAAAGCCTCTATAGTTACAGATTGAGTTACTCTACGTTTTGTTTGTAGGAGATTAATTAAACAAAAGATGTTGCAAGCGCTTTGTGCGCAAGCCGTTATCACAAAAAATGTCGTCGACAGGTGAATTCAGCAATTTCGGACCTTGAATGAGACAATGATGACTTTCTGGGAATTATCCTCGACGGTTGCATTATTATCAATCATTCATCAGGAATATTATTATTTTTGTTGGGCAAATGCAGCGGAACCATACAGGCAGGCTGTTAGCACACAACAACCAGCGATCGCTCAACAGTTTCGGAGCGGGGACTTGCCGCAATAAATCCTTGATGGAACCTTAACCCAGTTGGCTGATTACAAGCGTTTGCGCCGCCCGCCGCCCTAGCGCTGCGGCGGCTTTCGGGACTAAAACCTTCCAACCTTCCTAAATAATCAATAGGAACCATCCATTTTACTGTTTTAGAGTCTTCTTCTCCGCTTAGAATAAAACCACACAGCGTGGCCAGTAATGCCGCAAAAGAAAGGATATAGAGAAAAGGGATGATTCTAAGGTCATTTGGCAGGTGCCGACGAATTATCGATGCTACCCCACAAAGTTAAGGAGCTAATAAATAATGCATGAAATATTTCGTGGGAGCTGCAACGGTCGTTGTAGTGACCTGCGCAAACGCAACCGCAGGTGCGAGCCGACCTTGCGCAATGGCACATACACTATTCTATAACGATATCTGTTCTCTAGTCAAGGTGTATCGGAAAATGTTATGGGTAAATATCTGGGTCTGTGAAATCAACAGGTTGTACAAAATGAATCACTACCGCTAAGTAACAGGACAGGACTCGAAAAAATCCACGGCGATGATATCATCATAGTTGTGACTAGTGATGTGATGATTAGATAGGTTGCTCATTGGCGTGAGTGACTAATGATGATGGCTCGAAGTTGACACATTTATTTTATAAATAATTAATTATCGTAGAAAAATGAGCCGAGAATGGGTCAATTGTCAATGTCAGTTGTAAACACTGACGCAACGTATTTGTAGTAACTCGCTTGAAGTTAAGACCGCTGTCAGTTACGAGATGCTCTGTCAACATTCTAATTAACAATGTTTGTGATAGCGTATCATGTCACGTGTACGGTGTATCGTATCATCTGTCGACGTCAGCGCTGCAGAGCGGGGGGCGGGACGGAATACTGGGTCAAGTACAGCGCCGCCATTCATTGTCACCGTCCCCCCGATACCCCCCCTCTTCCCCCACCGCGCTGCGCCCGCGCAGCACCCACTGAACTTGACACATCGACTTTTTTATACAATTCTGTACTATGTATTGAGGTCGCTCTAGCAATCGACCACCATTTTTTACCCAACAATCCTCTGGCAACGCTCCAAGCTAGAAACTATTCTATTGTTTCGTTTCGTAGCACCTACCAGCAGGTTTAATTTTTGCAATAACCCAATACAAGTCTTACACATAGTACAATCTTGTTCTATAAACCTGCGTAGCATCACCTGTTTGTTGCAATTACAACAAACAAGTGTGACAACAGTTTGCCTAACCGAGTTACAATCAGCGATGCAACGATGACACCTCGGCATCATGATTTTCCATCAGGATGGTTATATCATGCGGATTGCCAAATGGCATGACATCACCCGAGGTCGTCGCCCGGACCGCGCCTCTAGAGCCCCAGTAGTTACTCCCTCTTCTAGCAGGCTAGCCATAGCGGAGGACGTTCACCGCAATAGAAAACCTACCTCAGTTTAGTTCCGCACTTTCTTTATTGCATCACACAGTCGCCGTTTCGCCGCACACTCTCTTCCGTTGTTTACTGCCAGTGCCGTTCGTTGTGCAACGAGACAATCCCACAGATTTAGAATGGCAGTAGACTTCATTCCTCCCTGCGGTCAATTTGAGTTTTGCAACTAATTGCCAGTGCGCTCCCCGTAATGCGCACTTTCTTTGGTTGCATCACCCCTCGGTTCCGCGGGTTCCGGCCTCCCCTCCGCGGACAGGTGAACTTTTGCAAGTTCACCGACCTCGTTGCGGATGCGGGACAACCAGATCTCCGATATTATGATATAATCCGCCACAGTCGCTGTTTGTTGCAAATGAATATTTTCCGCACTTTCTACATTACATCAGCGACTCAATAAAAGCGGTTGTTGACCGCTGGCCCTCTCCTTAATTTAGTGCTGCCGATCACGGCTTTGGCATTCGGTTAGGACGTTGATCCTTTTATGATCTCATCGTGATTGGTATACAGCAAAAAATATATAAATTGAATCGCGTCGATGTTTAGCCAAACTTTTTTCTGCGCTCTACATGTACATGTGGCTGTCTGTCTGTCAGATTGTATCGATATCGATACTTTCTTTGTCCTAGAATCATTTGAGCAAGCGACAACGGTATTCAACGGTTGAGCAATAAGAAAGTACCGTCTCTTGTGCCAGATTCTCCACTTGCGGACTTCCAAATTCCGGCCATTGTCCATATGCAGCAGCGAATAATTCAGAAGCCTTTTAAAGGGCAATGGTCCCTAGTAGTCCCTACTAGCAATAATTCAGTGTTTATTTATCGTGTGATCGCACCTTCAATTCCGTGCACGTTCTCAAGTCACACAATCCTTCGGAACGATGCACGTACCAGCTCTTAGCTATGAATAGATCCATCATGTCTGAATTAATCCCAGGTACCTTTAACTATATCTACTAAAGTATTTTCTAAAGTGGCAGTCGATTAGGTAGGATTACTTACTACAGTCATAGGACTTCCGTGAAGCCGTATCCACAAATCGATTAAATACGGAGTACTATTATCTCTTCTGTGACCACGTGCTAAGTTCCGTTCCGGTGCGAAATTTGGTTTTTGGTTTTAAAGAGAAATTGTATTAATTGCATAAACGAGTTTCGCGAACCAAGTGGACTGGTCCTGATCCTGACGACTTGGGTTTGTTTACGTGTACCTATTTCAGAGCAAGTTGTAACGGTAAAAACTTGTTCGCGATTCCGGCCACAGCTACATTTTGTGCCCATCCACAACATCAGAGTTTACAAACTGCTGTCAACCTTATTCTCTTATATTCTCCCGAGACTGCACAACAGACTGGCATACAGGATTTCCTCGTATTGTTTTCCTCAAGCACACGTTTCACCACTCTTTTGTTGTAGAATCAAAGCATTGTTGTGATTAATGTGGCTACCACCATCATTCACGAAGTTCAATCAGAAATTATGCCTCTACACTGCTGTTCCATCTCGGAATATGGAAAACTACAGCGATATCGAAGCAGCATGCGAAACGGAACAACGCAAAGCTTTGTTTGCTTTGTCGGAGAGTAGAGGGCTTTGCGTGCCTTATCGCTTTGGAACCGATCGTACGCAACCTGCGGTGTATGCTCGGGTCGAACATACCCTCAAAACTGTTGTTCGACGTACGATAGTGATCGCAAGTAAACGGTACTCAAAGGGTATTGTTTGCAAACAAATCTGTAATACTCAGAAATGTCGTGACGAGTAGCAAGCAGCATTAATAATTTATGCGTTCAGGTTCAGTTTAATGTAATTCAACAAATGTCGTGCCGCGCTCGCATCGTCCAATTTGCATTTGAATACCATCACTAAAACATTCCTTTTTTGCAACAAGCACGCACTCAACTCTATATTGCGTAAACCATAAAACAAATATTTGTATTGTAATTACAAAATATGATTTTATCGCATATCGTCGCTAAGCGAATAAATAAACAAAATTGGTAAAAAGTCTGAAAACTTTTTCTTCGATTAGATAAGAGCGAAATGTAGATAGATAGGTAACACAAAACGTTGATAAAAAGTGTTTTATTTGATAAGCTGTTATGGCTGCCTCCTTTTTATCATGCAAGTGCAATGTAACTCTGCGTTAACAGAATATTGTCAAATGGTATAGTTTCTTTGTAAGCACCTACCTACTTAGTTAATCATGATTCACATCAGAGAGGGTCGTATCGTATTACAAATAGGTAGTTACTGATTAATCCCTGATTGTCGTCCTACGCGTTTTTGCAACTGCATTTCGCAAAACCGAAAGCGCAACATCACATAATTTGCGTTTTCGAAACCAACCATCGTCGTTCGTAATTCATTCCTTTTGCTTCCCAAATAAAGATGTCTTTCATTGCTTCTGTAGTACTCACGAACCTGCGATCAAGAAAGATAACTATAATATAGGTAGAGACTAGAGACACAACTTCTTCGCACACACATTTTTGTGCAACCAGGCACCTACAGACAGACTTAACTCATATGTCAAACGCGGCGTTGTTTTAGCCACCTTGTGAAACATTATAATAAAGTTATGAAATGGTGCGCAAGGAGTGCTGTTTTCATCCGCAACAAGGTGTAAGCGGCCCGCTTTGCGAATATGTATGTATGCTCAAACTACCAAACTTACTATCTTTTTGTAGCGTTAGCGCATTTTTCGCCGCCAATAGAGCGCCTTTGTTGGTCCATCGCAAATCGGCCGTGAATAAAGGATCCGAGACAAATTGCTTCGTTTTAAATTGTCCACTGTCGGCGCATATAAATGATCTTAGAGCTTTATTCCCTTTCGAATGTTGCTGTGTTGCTGCTCATGCGCAAGATTCAATACAGTTGGTAAACCGGCGGGTTAGCAATGTTGTTCGCCACAGCGAGCGTCGAGTTCGCAATAGTTTCGTCCGACTCGCTCGCTACATATCGCAAGCTCTTGCGTCGGTCGCCCGCTGCAATACCGAGCACCCTTTAAACGGCAAGCATTGCCGAATGTTGTCTCGACACTACGCTAATCTAGCAATCATGCGAATGTTAAGGCTCCGACTTCCGTAACCAAATAATGCGGAGGAAACGCATGCGAAGCGAAACAATCAGCATCGAGCCCGCTGCGTCCGCGCAGAGGGAACTGCGCCGGATACGGATGTGGACTTACTCGTTTTATTTCGTTTATCGGATATCCAGCATCTGCCTGCGACATACGTGTTCTACTCAGCTGGCCTTTATCGTAATTATGGTAAAGCTTATAAAACTAGAAAGAGTGGAACGCACGTGCACCTGTCGACAGGTGTCCTGTCTGTGCCATAATATTTTTATCAGTTTGGATGAATAACGTTTCTCTCATTGTTTCGAACTGATTGCGTGACGGCATCACCGGGATAGTTAATCATTGCCGCGGATCACGAGAGCGCTGGATTGTCACACGAGTATAGCACTTTTTCATCACAAATTAATTGGCGATGGTTACGACGACGGCAGTATGGGAGCACCCGCTTTTTGCCGGTGCCGTCGCGTTTGCCAACCTGCAAAAGTCGGCATGAAAACGTAACAACGAGTTATGAAAGTGAGTACTTATACGCAAACGGGTGCACGTAAGCAGCTTACTTTACTTACACCTTCGTGTAACATCCTGCATGACAAAATTCCTAACTGCAACTTAGCGTTACGTGAGTAGCTTGTTGCGACAAAATTAGGCCACGTGAGCAGAAATAAAATAAATCGTGCAAGCCGAGGCGGATTGCACTCGGCGCCAGACTTTTTCAGACCCCGCAATATCATTCCGTCCGTTTCAATTTCAGTGGTCCTTGAAGATCAAGGGTGGAGATGTAAAGGTCCAGGCAGACAACTTTTTATGCGTCCTCGTATCAGTAGAGTAGCGGTACCGCACACGTGACGTAGCAATCGCCGCCGCCGCCGATTGCATTCTACTAAAATGACATTTCGAAACGAACAACAGTGGAGCGCAGTTATATCGGGAAGGAGTCAATGAACGGAAGTGTTTCACGAGTGCGGTGACATGTGCCCGCTATCGCGAGCTTGCGTAACCCGCGGCCCGGGCCTTGCCCAATCCCTGCCGCTGCCGGAATCCCACTGTTATGCTAACTGCCTGGCTGCGGTCTGGGACTAGCTGGAATCTTGTTAGCGAATAGCGCATCTGTTGCAAGCCGATTATCTCGCCACGCCGCGGTTTTGCAGATTGCCGCAGTCGCCGCTGGGTCGGCTCTCGGTCTCGGGTCGACGTACGCTTTCTACGGCTGTTACGGGTCTTTCTCCGCGGAGCGCTGCCGCGCAGTCGGTCGGTTGCAAAACACCGAGATTGCGCTTTCTTCGCAACGCCGCTGCCGGAGAAATTGTTGCGACACCAGCGTGCGCCGACCCCGCCGTTAGAAAGTCGACCGCTCACCGGATTTAACACTCATAACCACGTAACAGCAGTAATTGCAACAATTCGGGGTAGAGATCGATTGAGATTTTCAGTTTTTGCGGTCGATGATCTGCGCTTTCTTTCTCGTGACGCAATGATCGCGTAACAGAGACAGTCGGGGTCATCGAACGGTATCAGCAGTTTCGTAAACGGTAGTCCGCCGTGGTCGCGACGCATGCAATTGGCCAATTACATGTGTCTCGGAGTACAGAGTGTCGTTTGCGCAACGGAGCCTGGAGAGGCGCCCGTTGCAACACGGGATTATTTCTGCGGCTGTTGGACTGCCGCCCGGACTTGCAACATGCCATAACGCAACTCCGCTCATAATCCGCGCCATTGTGACACACGACGCGGGCCCGCAACGCACCGCACCGCACCGCTCTGTACGCGGTTCGCCTGCCAAATACGGCCCGAAAAATAATTGCGCTATACGATCTCGCATTGTCAAAAGTGTCACCATTCAGGGCATCTGAACAAATCGACCCTACAGCGGCTGCCTGCGCGCACATGGACGCTGCGCTCAATTTAAAACTAAAACAATTTTGCAATCGATATTCACATTAGCGTTTTCGCAAGCGGGCAGCGGCGCTCGGTTTCAAAATGCGACTTCAGCGGGCGTTATCGCAGCTCAGATAAACGGAACTGTGTCGCTACGTGCCATTTTGGCACCTAAATTCTGGGTCAAAAGTAAACTGCCACACGAGTGACTAAGTGTAACTGAACCTAGGAAGTGAATTTCACCACTCCATGATTCAAGTTTCGTTGACGTTGAATGAGTCAATCGAATGTTGCGGTGTCATCTCGGATGTGGGGCGTCATTGCACAATGGGAGTCGGACTCGGCAGCGGGTCGTGCAATTGGGCCTGTTCGGGATGGTTTCCCAACTATCCCGGCGGCATCTCGGTGTGGCAACATGCGCCCGCGCCGCCTTGCGTCACCGCCCCGCTCGCAGCAAGCACATGTCCCTACAATGCGAGTTACGAAAACCTATGAGTAACTCAGCCTGCCTGACTGACGCCATAGGGCTGCCGAGGCCCGCTCTGTCTATTCACCGCCTAAACTGTCCATTTTTCCAAAGCTAGCATGACACGGAATTTTTTGATTGCGCAAATATGCAACTCGACGCGTAGGTATAGCGGCGTAAACGCGAGCAGGAAGTGCATGCATGTGTGCTGCATCTGCCATTGTTTGTTACGAAACTGTCAGGGTTGAGTTGAGCAATGACGGACGGTTGCGAAACATGAGCGTGGCCGCACTCACTCATCCCGCCGCCTCTACTCGAACACACACACCCACATGCGACGATGGCCCATCTTTTTACAACTCTTACACAAATCACCTATACATACCTTTGACCCAATTAGCATTTATGACGATGATATCAACTCAATAGGCTCACGGTGCTGGTTTATTGCTGAGCCCATCATCTATTTACACACAGTTTAGACAGCATCTAACCAGTACTGAGCTTACACAATTATGTGCAATCCTAATGACTGCCTAATGTACGAACTAATTTTGACATAATAGCAGCGGTTAGGATGCACCGAATTATGCGGTAACCTCGCAAGCCTCGCGGCGTCATGTGCACTATTTGGGTGGCAGCGAGCAGGGAGGATGTCCAAGTCGCAGCTATTGGAGAAGGCAGCCTCGCAGCATCAAGGCGCCGCCGCAGCCCTGTATAATGCCAAGTTGCGTAAAGTCCGCGCGCTTGCGTCAGCTCATGTCCTTTCGCCAGCGGCAGTGGCGGCGGCGGCGGCTGTGCTGCGCTGTGGCCGCTCAGGCTGCATGGGGATCCTTCGCCGACCGCGGCGAGGCCGCCGAGATCGGAACACTCGCTCGGAAATCCGGCCAACCTTCCGACGAAGTGTGCGTTACGACACCCGTATAACTTATTTATACGTTGCGAAATACGAATCGATCGCAGCTGCAGACAGAGTTTACTCGCACTCGTACACTTTAGCCTTGCCGGCGTAGGGATTTAATTAGGATCAATTGCGCCAGAGACCTAAAACGGACACGAGGACGCCCTGCAGCCTCCGCTCACTGATGAATTACAAAAAAGGCCCGGAGTGCAGTGGAGGAGTGACGTCACGTGTTTCGTCAGCTGGTTCCCACCGCTGCTGGCGCATCGCCGGACATGAGGCGGATGCACGCACGTGGCCGCGGCCTGTCACGCAACAAACATCACCAGCGATATTAGACGTGTAAGAAAACCAATCGCTTCACACCATTCAACCTATTAATCCCCTAATAGGGTATATTTGCCAACTTTCCCGATCTTGTAGCACCTAATTCGCGCATACGCAACGGTGCGTTCGGGCTCGTAATATTTTAGTACGCGATAACTGACAGCGATTGCGACAGCTAACGAGAGTAACCTTTATTGGGAGCCAGCGAGCTCTGGGTATATTGTCACGATCACGATCATAATCCGTTAATGGTACATGTTAATCAGCGTGATTGTAATTTTGGATGACTAATTCTATCACGGATTTTCAGGGACATAGTAACAACTCCGAACTGTGCTAGAATTGTCTAACCAAATAGTGACATTGCATAAGGCCAAAATAATTGGTTGATCCCACTTCTGATGAGTATTGGTGAGAGTGAGCAAAATATGGCACTAATTTCGGCAAACCAATTCACATCAAGTGGTCCAAGAGTCGGGCCTCGAACGATTTATCAAACTGTCCAGCGAGCAAGTCGTGGGATTGGCAACTGCTCTGAACAAACTTTGATAATGCAACCGTAGCTTTCGGAACCCGGCATGCGTAATAAAACTTTACTGCTTACATGTTTCTTCACGGAAATAAAACTACATGCAACGATCATTCGACCAGTATAGTTTTCGCTAAATGATTCAACTAGGTATAGCTGTAGTGGTTATACCTGCAATAAAGCTTTTGAAAACAAGTGAAGTTTAAACAATGTGAGTCAAAATTAATGAACATTTTAACCGCTTAACGCTTAAGCATCAGCTGTCTTCCCGTAAAACAGCTCTAATAATAGTTTGGGGCGATGCAATTAAACAGTTTTAAAATAGACTGACTAGAACCCCTCTTCATTGAACTCACTCACCGTTCCCTTCAAGGTTATAATTAAATGCGCTAAAAATATCGAGCACACATTAATGCACGCCAGTTTTATATACTGCGTCGGCGCACCTGCCGCCAACGTATTGCATTCTTCTCTTTTTTTCATATAAAATTACCAGACAACTTTGGCATGGACGAGTATCCTGAGCCACTGGTCATCACCATTTTTGTAAACAACGAATGCACAGTTAACCACACAAGTTAAATGCAAATGGAGATGGCACAGTAATTAAGAAAAATCCGGCTGGGAAAGCTCAGTTTACTGTTGTGTTGACATAAAATCCCCGTTCACAAACCCGATGATTAGTTTACATTGAATCGAATTGAGCGTACGCGCTCTCGAATAACTGTGCATTTAATGCATTTCGTAACGATGCTGCCTGTGAAATACGAGGTCGGCCACGGTGCGCCTGCGCCGCCCAAGTGATGAAACAAAACCTATTGCGTCACAAAACACCTTTAATATTGCCGCATAAATATTTACATGACATTAATTGTTTGAAAACGCTGCCAAAATCCCTGAAAGTTACGAGTATGGTCGACCTTTCGACAGAAACGACACAATCCGCAGTGTGATCTCTCGCCTGACGAGTGCTGGCTTTAACCTTGTTTAATTTGTATATGGAGTTTGTCTGAACCAGTCTAGTAAGGTACTCTTAAATGCTCTACATTTTTGTGTACAACAATGCCAAGTACCGCAAGTGGGCTCCTGCTAGACAACTAAAAGGCATCGCTTGTCATGCTATGTTACCTACAAACTATACACATCAACAATGTAATAAATATTATAGATATCGATATAGATAGAGAACCGGAGAGCAGCGCCAATTATCCGTGCACGCGAATCGCTAATAGCATCCGCACAGCTTTGAGCTCAAAGGGATACATCCATTACGCGCCGATGATATCGTCAGTCAGCATACAATACTATACTATACATAGTGAGCAGGGAATTCGCTATTTCATATAGGTCACTGATAATTGAAGCTGCGTGCGATGCACTGCCCATCGCGTCAATTGATATTGTTCTTACCATGAGGAGTATCATCTATCATCACTGTTCTCAGATTTATTTATAACTTTTCAAGAATATCTTGGGAAATTTCCCTTTTTCACAGCTATTATACCACAAGATTGTGTGCATTCTTACATTTCTAACATTGCCTCTCCCTTGTTGCAGGACGACGCTAAAGTTAGAATCACTAGAAGACGCGGTAGTGTTGGATGACCCCGAGGAAGACTTGCTGCAGGACAAGCGAGGCTGCCCCGCCTACGTGTCTCCGGAGATCCTGAGGGCCCACCGGACCTACTCCGGCAGGGCCGCGGACATGTGGTCGCTGGGAGTGATACTATACACCATGCTTGTGGGAAGGTGCGTCTCACCTCTTGTTCATCATGATATACTCGTATCTAAATGCATTTGACCCGATTAACATTAAAGAGATAATACGGCCGAACAAAATATAGGCCGTGCGAAAATAGACGTAAAAGAGGTCAGAATTAAAATGCAAAACGTTAATGACTACAATTAACAGTAGCGCATCCGTTCGTAGGACTAAATTAGGTTAAATGGCAATAAGACGGTCAAGTCGTTGGGGTGGGTGTTTCACCTGCCGTAGCGTGGGATTTACCGTTTGCGAGGATCGCAGCGCAAGGGTCGCGGCGACCGTTGGCGACACCCGCCATGCCTGCACATTCACGAGGCGCGGGGGATGATCGCACTCACCTGTCGGCCGTTACGCGCCAACGGCCAGCAATTATATCACCCACATATACAGAAAAGCCTCCAATCTTACGGCACCTGCTGTCATGTGGCGAAGACGTTGCACGAATAAAGAAACGAGGCCCAACACCTGCCGTTCGCGATCCTTTGTTTCTCTATTTTTTCTCCGTTGCGCCCGCACCCGTAATTTATATTCCCGATGCCGGGATTTGGCCGCAATCGCCGCTTCACCTGTCGCCGGAAGGGTTCCATCGTACCTGAGTTTTTGTTTCTGCACATCTGCCCCTTTCTAAATGACAATCGGATCGTCTTTAATTGGGACTGCATCTTGTAAAAACTTACAGCCTCTACGTTATCCTAATGTCGATGTTAATCATTGTTTCCTTTTACGATAGGATTTTTTTTACTTTAAACTGGTCCAGACATCCATTAACGATGATTCCCTAAAAACACGAGCTCGAGTCCGGCTATCAATCATGAGACCTATATTTGGGCTTATTGAACCCAAAATAAACGTTCCAATTTGGTTTGTTGCAGGTATCCTTTCAACGACTCGGAGCACGCGTCTCTGTTCGCGAAGATCTCCCGCGGGTACTTCGTGGTGCCTGAGTGCTTGTCGTCGCGGGGCAAGTGCCTCATCCGGTCGCTGCTGCGGCGGGAGGCGAGCGAGCGGCTCAGCGCGCGCGAGGTGCTGAAGCACCCCTGGCTGGCCAAGGATCCGCGCAACGAGCTGCCGCCGCGCGCCGCCGCCTCGCACGACCGACTAGTGCCGGACGTCCCGGACATAGACCTGGATGCCGTCTAGGGGACCAACAACTAACATCGTCGAGCAGCTCACAACATCCGTCCGATGCTGGCCGTCGGAACACCATGAAATATTTGTACATAACAGTCACTTAGCTTCGTTTAGGCGCTACTGGCAGCATTTCCAGTGTCCAGTAGTGGATAATTGAGCTATGAACTATCAAAGTCATTGTTTTATGAAATTTATACAAAACTGGGATCCTTTTAGAAATGTATTGTCTCTCGCGGTTGCACTCACCGACAGCTTACTTCATATCAGAGGACGCACGTCTTGTGTTCAGTGTAGCTCACTGGTGAGTAGAGCCACGAGTGTAGTCTCTGTGGAGATGATCATATAGTGATTAAGATCCAAAGTTGCGCCGGAACGGGCGAGGCGGCTGGCCCGCGAGCCCACTACTAATTTATAAAAGTCTTGAAGATGCGGCCGATAAAATCCGCAGAAGGCATGATGCTGCACATTGGCAGCTTCTGCTTATGCGGATTATATTGCACGCTGGGATTTGCGAACAGCTGTGGTTAGTTTTCGTAATAATGACAGAAAGTGAGACTGAATACCTGGGGTACCTACTTGTGATCTAACCTATGGAATGAATGAACCATCTGGGGTAGGAAGCTTCGTGGGTCTGTGACCAGCCCTGGGCCCACATGGCATCAGGGCGACAAGACCGGCGAACTTGTCAAGGGTTTATTTATAAATAGAGCATTCTGTTAACTATTACGTTAAAATTTCTCTTGTAGATAATCAATTTCACATCAATATCGCTGAACATATTGTATTGAAGTTGTTGCTGTTAGTTGTTAGGTAAATTATGTACTTATATTTTGTATTTATTATAAAGTTATGTGTAATTGTGATCTCCACCGATGTTTTTAGCGATTACGTAATTGCCATTTTTGTTGTTGACGCAAAAGTGATATGTTTTCTTCATTTGTGTTTGCACAGCGATCAGTTGCTTCCATCGTAGAGTTATATTATCTTGGTTATAAAATGTGATTATTGAAATTCGGAAATCAATGATTGAAATTATTATATTTTGTTGTGAATCGACCAAAAATTATGTCTGGAATGGAAATGCGTAGAAATGTCATAAACACCTGGTACCGTATTGGTAGATTAATTAGGTCCGTGCCATTTATTTATTGTAATTTAAATGTTATTTGCCTATATTGATAAGGTTAAATCGGCACAAATCATCCCGAAATAATTAATACCTATGGGTACTTGGTGTTTTACATTTATTTGATTGTAAATTAGAAATCAATTACTTACTTTTTAGTTTATTTTTTTTGTTCCAAATCAAAATCAGTTGTTACCAATTTCCAAATTTGTTACCTTGAAATCTTTGGTTTTGTTATAATTACCCGTTCTGGGTATACAGATCATTCGCAAACATTTGCCTGAAATGTTAGTCATGATGATAGTCTTTCATTTAGTGAAAGCGTTGTACAATTTTAGTTAGTCTACTATTACTGTAAAATATACCTATTATTACCTTAATTTATACAATTTGTAAATAGCCGTAAGATATCACGAGGATTATCTAAAAAGAATGAATGATAGACGGGAATAAATAATAAATTAGTAAACTAACTGTTATTTCATTTCAACAAAATTATTTAGACCCACACGGTTTAATTGTGCCTCGGCCACCGCATCTGAGAAATTCAATATTAGAGGAGCTTCCCTTTAATAAACGTTCTTTCGAGCATCATAGCGGCGACAATGCTGGAAAAGTGTGGAGCATCGCAGAGACAATAAATAGAAGGCGTGGACCAGGGGCGTAGCGACGACACATAGGGACAACAATTCGATCGTCGATAAGATGATGCAGAAATCAGAAAGAAAGGTTTACTTATACAACTACGTAGGTTTATATTGTATGTGTATGTACCGACCGACATACACATTCATTCATTCATATTCTTTATTGCATAGTAACTTAATAAAAAGTTGTGAGCTCTGTGTTAACACTGTTAACTAACATGGATGTTGACATTTTGAAACTTTTGCTAACTTAGATTTATTTGAGTTTGAGTAGCTTGCATGCTCAGTGCTAATGCTGAACGATGTAGAGTTCTCGCCCCTTTTATCTTGAGCTGACGTAAACAATAGCTCAGAATATCAACATCAGCCAAGTAAACATCCAAGTCTTTATTGTGCGTACCTAGAACATCAATTTTAACTCCATTATCAAAATACCTACATAATGATATCAAATGGACGGAGTCGATTATTTTAATATCGGTTCAGTCAGACTAAATAGTCAAACTCCCAAAGGTCTATGGTTTCGTTCATCTGGGTCAATACTGAGAAAGGTCGCAAGATTCGGCTCACTAAAGTATTGAATTTGAGAAGGATGAAAGACCGAAATAATTACCACGGGAAGATATTACGAATATTAAGAATTAACTTGCTGCAAGAATCTGTTGCCCTATTTTATGGGTGTTTCACAGAACTTAGTCCACGGTACCTGGGCCTAAAGGGAGTTTACTTGGTATCATAAGGGACATAGAGCTGTATACTTCTTCGTAATAAGATAGTCATAGAAAGGTGTAGTCATATTTTAGGGGGTTGTGAGAGACATCATTCTGAGCAACTTTCACTATGAAACCGATTTGATCAGAGCAACTTTCATTTTCACTTCTCTATACAAATCGCTGACCGCCCGGAGCAAAACATATGGAACAATGAAAAATAAAGTTGCTCTGATCAAATCGGTTTCATAGTAAAAGTTGCTCAGAATGGTCTCCCTAGCAATCCCCTAAAATATGACTACACCATTCCGTTACACCCTGTATAATAAATGTAGCCTATTAATATCCCCACTGAGGACCACATGCCCGGATTATAGTCAAATTCTAGTTATGATGAGGGGTGTCGGACAAGTGGCCAAGCCGACACAGTTAGTAATTTTCAAGTTGCCTGCTTTTACGACTACTACCGGTCCTACATCACCGATACGTTCCTAATTACAACTGTTATATAGGCCTACTATAGGGAGTTTATTGCAAGAAAAAATGCAATGGCTTCAATTTGATTGAATGTAAATTAAAAATAAGTAGGTATTTTTCTCGACATATTTATTAATTCTAATTACAGCATTATTATACAAAATTAAATTAAATAAGTTATCTGTGCTGACCACCGCTGAAGGCATTTTTTGCTAAATCAACTAATCTATGTACAATTAACGATATTACTACAACACTAAAAAAAAATGCGTAAAATTAATATATTTAACGAAGATGATAAGTTGAGGTACATTAGCTTATTCGTATCCATTTAGTGACTGCGTCTAGAAATCAGGCAAATATAGGTATTCATTGATAGACAATTTACCTACAAATAGTTGCTATTAGACTTTCAGACCACTTAGAATTATCAGATGATATTAATATTGCACAATTATTTGAAATAACATGCTTGGTGTGACGCCTAACATAACGTACACGCGTGTACAGTCAATTAATGTCAACCAAATGACAGTCTGACTTTATTCGCGAGATTTCAGATTTTGTCTCAATTCCTGGCTGCACTGCCTGTAGTCACGGTCAATATAAACTATGTACACCACTGCAGTACGACTGTGGTATGTATCTATGCTTCAGGAAATAAGAATGGGGCAAAGTCCAAAAGGTTTACAAATTGTGTCAGCACATTTTTTTTTGTTTTGTCATGATTTATTATTACTTATTTATATTTACCAACATTGTGTAATAAATTATTACACAATGTTGGTAAATTGTAAGATAATACAAGAAAAATACATAATAAGATGTGGGAAAGTATAGGTACTAATGAATGTAGATAACCATGATAAACACGTTTAAAATCCTTTAACATTGTGTATTAACTCGCACTTATGATTGGCATGACTGAATTTAATATTTTAATATGATTAAACACAATTTGTAATGAAGCTCAGAATACGGTTCTGTTAGCATTGATATTTAGACAGTCATAGTCAAAGATGATACGAATGCATTTGTACTAAGGGCTTATAAGTAGCGCCCTTTTAAAATAAATACAGCCAGATTTCAGAATTGTACCATCATAGGTTGTCGCACAAATCACCACATAGTTTTACACACCACAGAATACGGATGGACTAGACCTGCATTGAATTTGCAAATTTTTTCATACATTGCATCGAATGAGCTATTGAACTGTCAAAATAGAAACTTTTTAGGAACTGTCAAAACGGTAATTTTGTTAATGAGATCTAAAAAAGACGTCACTTTTTAACACTAAAAGTGACGTCATATTGCAGTTTTACATAAAAATTAAGTTTTTAAGCTACAACAGCTGCAAATATACAATTCTCATATTGTCGCTTGAACTTCAGACAAAATTCCTGCGTTCTCGTCCAATAGCAATCCACACAATCCTGTGGCGGTGGCATCGCCGGTCCGCTGTCCACCGGCGGCTCAGTAGAGGCGCTCGGCCTTGCTCGGCCCGTGCACCGCGGCGTAGTCCTGCATGCGGCGCTCCAGCTCCGGCCGGAAGTGGCGGATGAGCCCTTGCACCGGCCAGGCCGCGCCGTCGCCGAGCGCGCAGATCGTGTGACCTGGGGGAGGTAATTTGCCGATTAGATCATGTGACCTGGGGGAGGTATGTTGCCGATTAGATCGTGTGACCCGGGGGAGGTATGTTGCCGATTAGATAGTGTGACCTGGGGGAGGTATGTTGCCGATTAGATCGTGTGACCTGGGGGAGGTATGTTGCCGATTAGATCGTGTGACCTGGGGGAGGTATGTTGCCGATTAGATCGTGTGACCTGGGGGAGGTATGTTGCCGATTAGATCCTGTGACCTGGGGGAGATATGTTGCCGATTAGATCGTGTGACCTGGGGGAGGTATGTTGCCGATTAGATCGTGTGACCTGGGGGAGATATGTTGCCGATTAGATCGTGTGACCAGGGGGAGGCACGTTGCCGATTAGATCGTGTGACCTGGGGGAGGCATGTTGCCGATTAGATCCTGTGACCTGGAGGAGGTATGTTACCGATTAGATCGTGTGACCTGGGGGAGGTATGTTGCCGATTAGATCGTGTGACCTGGGGGAGGCATGTTGCCGATTAGATCCTGTGACCTGGAGGAGGTATGTTACCGATTAGATCGTGTGACCTGGGGGAGGTATGTTGCCGATTAGATCGTGACCTGGGGGAGGTATGTTGCCGATTAGATCGTGTGACCTGGGGGAGGCATGTTGCCGATTAGATCGTGTGACCTGGGGGAGGCATGTTGCCGATTAGATCGTGTGACCTGGGGGAGGCATGTTGCCGATTAGATCGTGTGACCTGGGGGAGGCATGTTGCCGATTAGATCGTGTGACCTGGGGGAGGCATGTTGCCGATTAGATCGTGTGACCTGGGGGAGGCATGTTGCCGATTAGATCGTGTGACCTGGGGGAAGTATGTTATCGATTATGGCATAATCTGTATCATGTATTGTATTGCCTATTAGTTCCAGGTTTAGGTATGTATCATCTATTGCCTATTAGTTCCAGGTTTAGGTATGTATCATGCATTGCCTATTAGTTCCAGGGTTAGGTATGTATCGTGTATTGTATTGCCTATTAGTTCCAGGTTTAGGTATGTATCATGTATTGCCTATTAGTTCCAGGTTTAGGTATGTATCATGTATTGCCTATTAGTTTCAGGTTTAGGTATGTATCATGTATTGCCTATTAGTTCCAGGTTTAGGTATGTATCATGTATTTTAGATTACACACCTTCAATCTGTTTGGAGAGTTCCCATAGCATGTCGATTTCCTTTGGCGAAGCGTTGCCTTCAACCATTCTGAAAACAGAAAATATAACATAACAATGAAGTCCTCTATCACCATCAGAATCATGTATGCCATCGTAAAGGCCCTCGGACATTAATGTGCTACATAATATTATTGTTATTATTTATGACATGTATGCCATCACCTCTAAATACTAGTCATCCCAATAAGGGCCCTATTTCATTAAGGCACCATGGTTGCGCAACCCGGCTTCGGCATACAAATACATACAAAAAAAACTACGAAGCATGTCCCACAGAGCGCGCGGCGGCGGCTCGAAAGAGAGCTCGCGGCACAAATTAGATAACCCGCCCCAACACAGGTTGGGTATATATATGATCTTGTTTATCCCCGAATCACCCACCTGTATATGATCTTGTTCACACCTGTATATGATCTTGTTCACACCTGTATATGATCTCGTTCACACCTGTATATGATCTCGTTCACACCTGTATATGATCTTGTTCACACCTGTATATGATCTCGTTCACACCTGTATATGATCTTGTTCACATATGTATATGATCTTGTTCACACCTGTATATGATCTCGTTCACACCTGTATATGATCTTGTTCACATATGTATATGATCTTGTTCACACCTGTATATGATCTTGTTCATCCACGACACGCCCTCGCGGCACGGCGTGCACTGTCCGCACGACTCGTGCTTGTAGAACATGATGAGGCGCGCGATCGCGTTCACGATGTCCGTCGACTTGTTCATCACAATGATGGCGGCTGTGCCGAGCGACGTCTGCGCAGCGACCAGCCCGTCGAAGTCCATCAGGACTGTCTCGCACACGCTGGTTGGGAACAGAGGAGATATAATCAATAATAAATAGGAGCTTCGTGCGCTTCACGCTTGCTTCACACGAGGAGATGCAGGTTTGAATCCCGTTGCTGACCGTGCACCAATGAGATAATTAATTTCCGTACATTGTCAAATGTTGAGCTGTCAGTCTCGAAAAAGCCGTAAATACCCCTCCATTAAATAAACCCCATTGAGCCCTCGTGGTAGAGTATGGCTCAATATTACTCGTGCGTACCTAGGTAAAGGCCTGTGCTCCTCGGTAGGGACATTAATGGTCTACATTTATTATAATATTATTGATAAGAAGTACCCGCTCGTTCTAACGGTGCGTGAAGGAAAAATTCGTGAAGAAACCTTCAGTCTCCATAGTTGCGGCAATAGGCTAGCCCTTGGTAACGCAAATGGAGTGGGCACGTGCCTCCAGCAATGGTTCTATTAATGTCCATGAGATACAGCCCTCTGACGGACAGACCTTCGGCTCTGGGTGAAGCCAGACGAGCGTTATTTCTGCTACATTATGTTTCATAGAAAAGTCCTATTTGATTCACACGCCGCCGACGCAAAATGAGTTGTCTGCCGACTCACGCGCATTACCGGACCGAATTGTGTCAGCGAGGGGCGATGGGGCCGAGCAAAGCGTCAGTCAGGTACAGATTGCGTGAGAGTCGACACGCATTTTCGTCCGCGTCTTCTAAATACACAAAATATTCAACGGTTCCTTTGCACAACACATACATCCGCTATGAAGGTTTGATAGTAACTGAATAAAATGCGCTCGTCTGGCAGCCCAACAGAATTTCTGTTACCGAAATTCTGCGCCTCACGACTCACGACTCTTACGCTCGTGTGGCTTCACCCTAATAAAGCACACTCACTCTTTGGGTATGAGCGGCGTGGAGCTGCCGCCCGGGATGACCGCCAGCAGGTTGTCCCAGCCGCCGAGGATGCCGCCAGCGTGCCTCTCTAACAACTCCTTCAGCGGAATGCTCATCTCCTCCTCCACCTGAAAACATTACAGAGATCAGCTTGCCTTGTGTATGATTTTATATGTGTTGGCTAGTTAGGCTTAATGGGATGAAGAAAAAGCCATTCCCTGGTACCAATTAGTAATGCCCTGGGTTATATTTAATATCATTTCATAACCCACAGGTGGGTAACCCGGTAACTCAAGGGAATTATAGTGTATTAGATACACTATAACAGAAAACTTGACAGATGTCAATGTTAGCCTGTTAGTAAGGGGATATTGCTCATAAACATCGATTAATCAAAAGAATCGAAACATCCTTTAAACATTTGTGTATCGGGAATAATTTAACAAGATTTGCAAAGAGACATTAGAATAGACAATATAGTTGAAAATGAACTAATTATAAGTGCGGATAGCAGTGATGGATGACGATGACAACTCTTCTGTTAGTTCAACTGAATAAACAATTTCGATTCTTTCCGATTGTTTTGGTAACATCCCTAGTGTTTAAAAAGTGAATTTTATGAAGTTTAAGGTTAGCTGTCAAGTTGCTTCTAAGCATGGATCTGTATCCCCAGATCTTGGGTATTTACTGATACGTGTGGGACCTCGCTGTTTCTGGTCCCTACGACAAAGGGTATCCTGGTTAGCGGCCATAAATATAACATAACATAGCGTCACGCCTTTTTCCCATACGGGGTGGCAGAGGCACAACTGTGCCCACTTTTAGCCAGCTATTCAATAGGTACTCCATTTTGAGTGACAGGGGGCTAGCCCATCGCCGCAGCTATGGAGTAATGCAGGTTTCCTCACGATGTTTTCCATCACCGTTAGTGGAAGGTCCCCTTCATGTGGCTGCCATGTTTGTTACCGTGCATGGAGTGTTGACGTGGCCGGAGATGTTGAACAGCTTAGTGCCGGAGTTCCGCTGGCGGCCGAACGACGCGAACCACGCGCCGCCGCGACGAAGGATCGTCTGCAATTATTGAGATTAGGGTTCAGGAGTTAATTCATCAACTGAAATGGTAGACGGTATTTTAATTGAGCTACTAGCCTTTTCAGGGTTCCGTACCCGAAGGGTGCCAAACCGGACCCTATGACTTCGCTGTCGTCCGTCCATCCGTCCGTCCGTCCGTCCGTCCGTCCGTCCGTCCGTCCGACCGTCTGTCTGTCTGTCTGTCTGTCTGTCTGTCTGTCTGTCTGTCTGTCACCAGGCTGTATCTCATGAACCGTGGTAGCTAGACAGTTGAAATTTTTACAGATGATGTATTTCTGTTATAGCTATAACAACAAATACTAAAAAACAAAAGAAATTTAATATTAAGGGGGGCTCCCATACAACTAACGTGTTTTTTTGTGCGGGTTTTTATAGGTAATAGTACGGAACCCTTCGTGCGCGAGTCCGACTCGCACTTGGCCGGTTATTCTTTCCTTTCAAACTCTATACAACCCAAGTAAACTCTTCTAACGTTAAATTAGAGAGTGCCATTATTTGGCCAATTTTATGTTAAGGCTACGACATATACGTTATAGTTTTTGCAGATGTGTCTTTGACTTCAAACTTACTTCGGGCGTATTCAGCAGCAAAGCAACGCATCTGTATAGTAAGTAAGTAAGTATTCAAAAACTATGTACATTGTGTGTGAATAACAAGAATTAAAATAAATAAAAAATTACAACATGCAATGATTCAACCATACAGATACAATACAAATCTGCCGCGTATTTTCCGCGCGTGTGAAATGTCCACGACGCGGAACTTCGGTCGTATAATTTCGGCATAATTTGGTTAGACACCTAGACGGTTTAATTTATACTCTATATTTTAATGAAAGTTCTATTCTGGTTAGTCTCAACTTACCGGAGCCACAGCAATAGTCTCGACATTGTTGACGGTCGTCGGACAGCCGAACAGGCCCACATCGGCCGGGAACGGGGGCTTCAGCCGCGGCTTGCCCTGCTTGCCCTCGATAGACTCGATGAGCGCCGTCTCCTCGCCGCAGATGTAAGCGCCGGCGCCGCGGTGCACGAACACGTCGAAGTCGTAGCCGGAACAGCAGGCGTCCTGGCCGAGGAAGCCGACTTGGTACGCCTGCAACAATTATTTAGTAGTAGCTGGCATTAGGCATTTGCCGCGGCAACTGTCCCCGAGCCACGGTCACAGAAGAGATAATAGTACTACGTACAGAACGGCCACTCCCTTCCCCGCGCTGATTCAGATTCGGATCTGAAAGTATTTCTAGCAGAAATCGAAAACGACACAGTGCAACAACAATTGTAGTCACTAAGCCCCAAAGCAAATAACGAACATTCCCTGTGGAAAGCCATTAAGTCCAGTCAGAAACCACAGCTAGCACAGTACCCGCTAAAAAGAGAATCATGCACAAGAACTGCTTAAAGTGTACGCACTGATTGCACGTTAGCACAAAAATATGAAAAAAAAAAAACAGATTCCACACCCCCGGAGCCTGGCCCGGAGGGCGAACCACAGGCTCTTTCTATAGGCGCTGAACGCACACATGTATTCACAAGCGAACCGAACGAGTTTACGCACACATTTGCACGTGTACAAACGTCATTTGGCTATGTAGTAGTAACAACAGGTGATTATTTTACGAGCGTTCTGGAGTGTCCGAGGTGTGCCAAGTGTCACCGCGATGTTGCTGCTGCGAGCCCGAGCCATGTTCGGTCGTTTAGGCGGGAGAGTCATAATCATAACATAACAAAAACATGTACGTCCAGCGTGCGCGCGGCAAATGACCGAGGCGCCTTTGAGCAAAACAAAACCGACACTCGGTGGCTCGGCCGAGCGGTGCCTCGCCCGAGGCAGCGCGCGCGTTTGGTGAGTCCGACGCACATCCACATAGGCCGAGCTGCCGCGCGCGACAAATACCTCGCGAGGCGGGTCGCTCTGTGAGGACCCAGCTAGCAGAACAACATATCACTAGTGGCTCTGTGAGCTGTAGACGTCGCGAGTATGTCGGTGGGAAAGCTGAACTGCTAACACACAATAATTTTCTTTCAATAACACATACTAACTTTTGAATGTACCTGGTTACGTACATGCAGTATGAAAGTAGCCGCACCAATAACTTTGTAAACTACATTTTGCGATCTAAAATACAACCTATTGACTTTTTACTAAAATTATATAGTCTGTTTCACTCTCATGGTCTTTACAAATCCAACGACACCTCATTTGTTAATATCCAGCGAGCCGTTTGGGTTATAGCGATTTTATTACATTTTAAAACCCCATATCTCCGCCATTTTGAAAAAAATCCAAAAACTGGCTTGACAAAAAATTCTATTTAATTGTTCAACCTACTCACAAAATTTCACGCGAATCGTTTGATAAATGCGCCCTGTAGAGGAGAACAAACAAACAAACATACGAAAGCATTTTTGGCCAATCCTGAAACGGAGACGCTTCGCTCGCTCGGTCAATAACATTTACAGTGTGGCCCCACACTAACATTAATGCCAACCTGTTGGCTTGCTCCCCTGCATTTGCCTCATTATGACACTAGCTCGCCTGTCCAAAGTACATGGCCCACAATTTTCAACCTGCATCGTCATAAAGTTTAAAACCTATGAAAAAACAACAAAAGAGCTGGACCTTTCGATGAGAGCTTATAACCAACTCTAGTTATGTTCTAAGAAAATACTAAAATAAAACATTGCAGAAGTCAACTAACCTCAGCGATGGCAACCTGCAGATTACTGGCTTCATTGTAAAACTCTCCTCTGATGTAAATATAAGCAGCCTTTGCCCCCATGCACACGCCGGCAATCAGACAGCCCTCAATCAGCTTATGTGGGTCGTGTCTCATGATCTCGCGATCCTTGCAGGTTCCAGGTTCTCCCTCATCGGCATTGACTACAAGGTACTTAGGGCGACCATCTGGGGGCTTGTTCATGAACGACCACTTCATGCCGGTGGGGAAACCAGCACCTCCGCGGCCCCGGAGACCGGAGACCTTCATTTCGTCTGGAGACAAAAGTTTTATTTAGTTGTGTGTACATCAACTAGTAATTTCTTTATTGTACTCACATGACAGTAAAAATAGCTTAAAGATAGAAAAAATATGTACAAAGGCGAGCTTATCTCTAATAAAAGATTTCTTCTGTAACAAGTTGTTGTTAACTGAAATAGACATAATTTAACTTTGTTTGACCAAGATTTTATGGTAAATCTTGAGAAATCTATAGACCTAACAAGTTATTTTTTTACCAAATTAACCCGCTCACACCCTGGAACATCAGAATAAGCCATCCTAAAAAGTGCCCTATTACCCGACGACATCTGAAGATGTTATCGATACCTTACTTTTTTTTGAACGGAACTAAATAGCCAATTTTGCTCGTGTTGGCAAGGTTGGAGTGTGTATGGACGGCCAATGAACTAATCTTCGACTTCCGGTATAGTCTGTGGTTCAATTCATTCATTTCAAGACCGTACAATGACTCGAAAAAATCAGTCCGACGACGTTCGCCCGGTGTGATCGTGTTTGTGGATGTGTTTGAGTGCGGAAATAAGTGTTGTTTTTGGAGATTTGAGGTAAGTCTTTGTTATTTTAACAACAACAACAAGTTTTTTGTTGTTTTTTGCAGAAATAGTAGTGAAATTGTTGTGTTTTTTACTCATGTCGACTACATTTGTGACGAGAGGGAGCGAAATGTGAGTCTGATGTCGGTTCAAAAATAAAACAAAAATAAACTAAGGTCACAGTGACATTTTTTTCGCATTGAGTAAGAGAGGGTTTCATTAGCTACTCAGATGTACAACTCTCATAGTTCTAAGAGTTACCATTCAGACATAATCACTTGATATGTCAGTCAAGTCGCGCGACTTGCGCGAGCGCATATCGGGCTCGGGATTTTAGCTTCTGCGCGCCTGGCGGCCGGATCGGAAAGGGTTAAGAAGGCAATATTTACAACATTTTCCTAGGGCAGTCTTGTATTCTGTATCTGCTTGTAACAGCCTACACTAACCTGCCCGTACAACATACAAGAGTACTCACTAACGATCCAATCAGTTCCCTTCAGCATGATCTCCTTCGTCAGGTACCAGTCTCCGCGCGACATAGCTCCCTTCAGCCTCCAGTCGTGTCGACCGTACAGGTTGGTAAACACTCGGTCCGCGTCCGGCAAGTCACCGAACTTGGTCTTCGAAGGAGGCGCTGCCGCCGCCGCCGCCTGGAACCGCTTCGACCCATTGTTGATGCTCACCAACGGTCCGACGATGCCTGAACGTCAAAATTATGTAAGCTTTTACGTATCAAATACAAACACGACTTCATGCGTAATTATTAGGTAAGCGAGACCCGTGAGTAAGACATGTGTGGGTAGACGACGATGAGACGGTTTTATTTAGATGGCGAAAATGGTTGGGATGCTTACCAAAATTACTTTTGGACCCTTGAATAACTTTTGCCAGCACGCCAGCCATTTTTACGAAACGAAATTGACAAAAGCTGTCAGTCAGCAGACTGATGTCAATTAGTGATGTTGCGGTATCGTGATACTATTGTGGCCTTGAAATTCAGTCATACTATCGATAGTCCTATCGAACGAAACTATCGCCCCTTGACGATACTATCGATACTATCTATACTATCTATACTATAAATAGCTAAATATAAGTTCACATATTTAAGTTCACATATTTTTAATATAAATTTTATATACAGGCACATACATTGCTTCTGGCCCCACACTAGGATACCCTTAATAGTATCGATACTATCGATAATATCGATACTGTCGATAGTTTTGCCCTATCGGTAGTCGAACATTTTACGATATTATTGCTTGCTCCTAAAAGGTAATATAGGTTATATAGGTAATGATTACAAAGTTCATCTATCCCATCTTTGCAGTAATTCGTAGTTAATTAATTTATTATTATTATTATTATACTTTATTGCACAGAAAACATAATAAAGACTTTATACTTTATTGCACAGAAAACATAATACAGACACTTAATATTAGAAATATACGCGTGTAGCACCGTACACGTGTTAGAAGTAAAACTTCTGTAGCTAGATCATTAAGTGGTACCTATACTATACACCTATACCTACCTATACTAAAAGAGATTTAAATTTCCAATTTTGAGATCCAATCTCTGCTTCAAGTTACTTTTAAGTTTCAGACGTCCGATTATTTGAAATTATTTTATACTTGTACTTACTTTTAATACGTCATGTCATTTATTTCCCACCATTCCTTATCTACAATTTGTCGCGCTCGTGGTGATATACTTAACTCATTCAATAGTGTCACTACTATTTGCATCTCGCTCAGATTATATACCATCTGACGTCACGTCTTTAAGCCGTCTCGCTCAAATGTATGCATTGCTTTGCTTGTTTTAGAAATCCATATCGACCCGTGTGACATTGATGAAACTCTTTTCTTACAAACTGTATGGATCGCATCGCACAGCTGTCAAACATAAGTTCCGGTTCCAACAAAGAGGTTTTTTGTTTGTCCCAGCCAGCGGCGGCGGCGGCGGCGGCGGCGGCGGCGCCATCTTGGCCATACCGGAAATCAAGAACTCGTGGAAGAATGCTTAAAATAATTTTTATTTGTTAACGTTTCATCAGGTTTTTCTCTCACTAATTAACATTCTTTATTGTACGAATGTATTATTATCTTATCTGATTAGTTAAAAACCGTATTGAAAATAGTTGCGGTTTTAAAAGTCTTCAGCCGACCCTGACGTCACCGATTCCAATTTCCGTTACATTTCTTAGCCACTCGTGATAGCACCCGGCTAGTAACAATTGAAAAGCAAATATATGAATAACCCACAGTTGAGAGGTTAAATAAATTTTACCCCCGTGCCCCAAGAAGTTTTACTTCAAAAACATGTACATAGGCGAGCTTATCTCTAATAAGAGATCTCTTCCAGCAAACCTAGGATGGAGAGGATAATTTAATAAAAGGTAGAACTACATAAGTGCACAACGATAAATATTAAAATAATAGACTACTTACTAATAAATACATAAATACAGATAAAAACAAAAAACAAAATATAATATATAAATAGATACTAAGGTATAATAAGGTAGAGAAAGATAGTGTTCCTTCAAGCGTTTTTTAAATATGTTGAGTGAAGGAGTGTCCCTGATAGCACTGGGAAGTTTGTTCCAAAGACCCTTAGTTGTGGAAAAAAACATGTACAAAAGCGAGCTTATCTCTAATAAGAGATCTCTTCCAGCAAACCTAGGATGGAGAGGATAATTTAATAAAAGGTAGACCTACATAAGTGCACAACGATAAATATTAAAATAATAAATTACTTACTAATAAATACATAAATACAGATAAAAAGAAAAACAAAATATAATTTACAAGTTGTTTAATTAGATTGCTGTATACTTGCGCCCCTGCTGTATTACCGACAGTCGATAGTATCGAAAACACGTCGATAGTTACTAAAACAAAACTATCGATACTTTCTTGACGCAATAGTATCGATACTATCGATAGTATCTAACTTCGATACTATCGAAATGCGCCGATAGTATCGATAATATCGACGCGGTTCGAGACTATCGCCTAATTTTCACTATCGATGCTATCGATAGTATTACAGAATTTCGATATTTTCGATAGCCCTATCGAGCCATGACCTGTTTTTCAAGGTCAACTAGTTTCACTATCGATAGTTTAACATCACTGATGTCAATCAAGACTCAGGAGCGGGGAGCGGCTATGTTCCTTGTGAGCTCCTTCACGTAGATAGACCTCCTTCATTTTACTATTTTTAGTTTATAAGATGTCTGTGATTGCTATGCCCAAAGGGCAAAATGACATTGTAAGATTACCTACATGTACATTTATGGCAATAAATATACTATATATTAAAATATACTATATATCATGATGATGCCGAGTCTTTATTTCTCTCTCGATTAATCGGTATGCACTATGCATGCATTGCATTATCTTCTTAGTTTTTATTTACGCATTACATATTTCAATGATGGTTCTATTATTCTATCATCCAATAAAACTCAAAAATGTGTACAGGTTGGCAACAAAGTCTAGAAATTAAATGATGGCAACATTCACAGACTACTGCGTGTTTTCTTTAATGTGATATTGGATTGTCTATCAAAACACGCAATAGTGCTCTAATATGTCACTTATGTTGCCATTATTTAATTTCTAGACTTTCTTGCCAACCTGTAAATCGCTTTATTGCTGAATCGGCTGAATCTCCACCAATAAGGGATTTTTTGACAGCTAAAAATAGTTCTGAAAGCTGCCGACAGATGGCTTTGTATAGACATGAATTCATATGACACAGTCTGTTGTCGTCACAGAGTAAGTAATTTTTGACCGATCTTAAACGCAGCCCATAGACAGTCTGCCGCATCAGAAAGGAGGATGCAAACTCTTTGGTCTGCGTGTGTGTCTACCATATAGCTGCATTAAGAGATGAGCGGTCTGGGTAAAAAGCATTTGGTATTTTACTGAGTTTTTAGCAAAATTGAGTATTTACTGAGTTTTTATCATTTACACTGAGTTTTTAGCCAAAATCGAGGCTATAAACATTTTACTCTAGTTAATATCATAAAATAGCTTGGATTCATAAAGGGTCGTATTCCAGAACGAATCTCAAGATCAGTCTCAAGCTGAAATTACGTAAATCCGACTCAAATTTAAGTTTCACTCTCAAGCATCTCCTTTATTCTGAAACCTTACTCAAGAGTGCATCGCTGTGAATCGAGTCTTGAGACATTCACGGAGTAATAAACTACTTTAGGCCTGTTTTCATTTACAATTGGGAGGGAGGGAGGGAGTGAGGGAGTGAGGGAGGGAGGGAGGGGGATAGTGAGAGGGAGGGAGGGGGAGAGAGAGAGAGATAGAGATAGAGATACAGATAGAGAGAGATATATAGAGAGAAAGATAGAGATAGAGAGAGAGAGACAGAGAGAGATAGAGAGAGTGAGAAAGAGAGAAATAGAGAAAAAGAGAAAGAGAGAAAATAAAAAAGAGAGATAGAGAGAGAGATAGAGAGATATATAGAGAGAGAGAGATATACAGAGAGAGATAGATATAGAGATAGAGAGAGATATATAGAGAGAGATAGAGATAGAGATAGAGCTAGAGATAGAGATAGAGATAGATATAGAGAGAGAGTTCCCTTGGCCACCTTCCAGCTCCATCATCAGACCTAGGATCTCATTCGGGACCAAAGTACTTGTTAAGACGAATCAAATGAGCCCACACATGATAGGGTTGCGTCTTTTAGTAATGGAGTTCCCTTGGCCTCCTTCCGGCTCCATCATCGGACCCTGGATCTCATTCGGAACCAAAGTACTCGTCAAGACGGATCAAATGAGCCTTAACTCGATAGGGTTGGGTCGTTTGTTAACTGAGTTCCCTTGGCCACCTTCCGGCTCCATCATCAGACCCTGGAGTTCATTCGGGACCAAAGTACTCGTCAAAACGAATCATATGAGCCCAAACTTGATAGGGTTGCATCGTTTAGTAACATAGTTCCCTTGGCTAACTTCCGGCTCCATCTTCGGGTTCCAACATCAGACCCTGGACCCCATGCGGGATCAAAGTACTCGTCAAGACGAATCAAATGAGCCCACACATGATAGGGTTGCGTCTTTTGGCAACTGAGTTCCCTTGGCCTCCTTCCGTCTCCATCGTCAGATCAGCTATCAGTCAAAAAATATTGCATTGTCATATAACTTACATACGTAAGCAAAATTTCAGCTCAATCGGATCACGGGAAGTGGATCAAAAGAGCGTTCGAAGATTCCGTTACATACAAACATGCAAACATACAAACATACAGACATACAAGTGAAGCTAATAAAATCGTGTTAAATCGCTCCCATAACACCCTTTACTTCATAATTATCAAGTAATCCTCATGTGTTTTCTTTTCATGTAACTGTTTAAATAATTGTGTGCAATAAAGAATTGTGAATTGTGAATTGTAATCCACGATCTTGTATAAAAACAAGACTTCATAAAGTAAAAAATAAAATGCCTCGATTTCGGATAAATACTCAGTATAAACGGCATTTTACGGCTTTTTATCCAAGCTTGGATAAATACTGAGTCTTTTGCCCATCTCTGCTTACACGTTGGGCCAACGCGGCCAACGCGCTGGCCGAACGTGTAATAGGGCCTTTTGGCCTAGTTTGTGGGTTGGCCACGGCGGGCGTTGGCTGGCAATCCATATCTTGTCGGTTTTTAGTAACGGCGGCAAACGGTGTTCAGACGTTCGCCCAACGCTTAACCTCAAAATTCGGGTGAAATCGACCATTCGTTTTTCGTTTTAGCCGTGTTTCTCTCGATTAATGTATTTGAAGAAACGAGGAAATATGTAGGGTCATCTATATCAAATGAAACTTTTATTTGGCACGCAAAACACAAAAATCATCATTTGGCACAGAGTAAGTGACGTCCGTCCATGTTGACGTCTGTGGCATCGTCTGACGGCCAACGCAGCCAGCAGTATGTTCTTCGGTTCTTATTATTTGGACTGGCAATTCATGTCTGGCCTACGACATCTAGTGACGAATTTGGAACTACTGAAGTTGTTTTTTTAAAAAATCCCCCATTTAAGCATATTTCGGAACACACCAATTTTTCAATACCGTGTTCGAAACAAGTAAAGAGCTAAGCACGAACAAGAGCCATATTGCAGATAGTGAAAACTTCCGTGCCGTGCCGTACACGTGTACACTTTGTCAAGTAATGCTAAACTATAAATGATGGATGGCAAAATTTGAAGACTACATAATTGGTTTGTCTATCAAAACTCCAGTATCTCTCAATCTGACTCGTATCCGGGTAAAGGCTTGTGCCCCTCGATGGGGACATTATGGGTTACATTTACTTTAACTACTATACGGTGAGGCCTAACAGTGGTTACCGGCTTGATCATTGTTTTAATTAAGGACATGGGAATGGGACAGGGACAGACAACCTATATTATCACGCAGATGTACTTTGTTTGTCTTTTGAAAATTCAGATTGTTCTCTGTCTGTGATCAATATCCTGAACTCATCCTGCCGGCCGGACTGAATAGGCGTTTTTTTTCCATACGCCGGCCCGGCACCGGCACCGGCCCCGGCACCTGTTTAGTGAGTAAGTGAAGGATATGGAACTATAGCTCTGTCCCTCACTTACCCTCGCCGGCGCGCGGCGGCGGCGGCGGCGTATGGAAAAAAGCTTGTTGTGGTGTGCGAAATATATAAAAATATCCCAACAAAAGTTTACGCTGCTTGAGTGCTATCAGTGAAACTAACACGGCTTAAACTGTCAAACGTGCATGTTACATTTCACAATCAGGTGCCATCCGCAACAACAATTGCATAGAAATCGTATCAGCTTGGAAGTTAATGGGTGTATATCATGAACTGCTTAAACTCTACATCTATACGAAAAATGTTGCAGTGGTGGTAGGCTGTGTAAATTGATTTACTTTTTGCATTTTTGATCTAAATTTTTACTGTATCGTCGTGTTCATATTGTGAATCTAATCTATAAACCTTAGTTTCTTGTGAGAAAGACATTCTTTTGATTAATTGCAATGATGTGGGCGCAGCCTAGTATGCCTGTGAACGAGATTTTGCGTGATGAGATCACCAAGCTGAACTACACCTTGCTTCCACCTTGTTTCCGGGGCGACGTGAGGGCTGTAAGGTGAGTACTTTCATCGGTTACCTATTAATCCACAAATGGCTGCTCTCCATGTCTTATCTAGCGGCTCGTCACGGCCAGTAAGAGCGTCAAGGTTGACTTGCTACATTTATGTAGCTACCTACATTTAACCTCCCATTGGTGCCATATATGGTGGAAACGGCTTCGGAATTGCTTCTGGTTAGTTGTTTTAACTTACCAACATGGGTGTAAAGGACCTTGGTTGGTGTCTTGATACCAAAAACAGAATTCTTGATTTACATTATTTACAAATTTTGAACAGCTTTTATATTCAATTTGCTCCACCAACAACCATTCCAATGATCTTTTGGTGCGCGGTGCCTAGTGGAACTAACTAACTAAGACCAATGAAGAATGTAAGATCTGTGTTGATGACAGGTTCGTTTAAGTTGCGTACAGCTGGCACCCCCTGTAAATCACTCATCAGCCAAAAGATTGTTGAAAAACTACATCCATTTTTCATGTCCTATAACTGTCAGTGTGCATTTTCTCCTCCCAGGTTAATGCAAGACAGCCTGTCCAAGTACATTGACAACCTCGGCGAGCTGTCAGCGCGTGCTCAGGGCCTCAACAAGGTCATCACAACTGCGGAGAAGCTCGTCAAGGCGCCCACCCACACCTTGTATCTGTTAAAAGATGCGGCAGGAAACAAGTGAGTACTTTTAACCAAATGACACCAGGAGCACATCCGGTCTGATATGGACGAGAGAGACCTCAGTGCGCACAAAATGGTGGAGAACTAGGGAGGCATATGTCCGGCAGTGGATGCAAAAATGCTGATGAAGAAAAATAAAAGAAGACTTATAAAGTAATATTTTTAGTTCTTTGTCTCTGAAAGAAATTAATTGTAAAAAATTGCTAACACCACAATACAAATTAATACAATGCACAGTCTGAAAGGATGAAAGGTAGATAATGGTTTCCCAAGGAATGCAAGGAATTCCTGCAATATTTTTAATTTAGCTTTAATTTTCACAACTATCATGTTATTAAACAACGAGCCTATAAAACATTCAAATAGCTACTTTATTGCCCAAAATCACAGTATAGCGAGTGGTCCCAGGTTCGAATCCCGGCTGGGGACACAAAAAACCCCAGGTCTTAGATGATGATGTGATATCACTGTTTCTGATTCCCACGACACAAGCTGTCTGCTTGTAGCATTTATATCACGGTAACAACATATTTTGCCATTGAATGTTTCAATACACATTCCATATAATGGATGTTTCAATACACATTACGTATTACCTTTCGAAACCCCTTTCAAGACAGCATTTATTAACAGATTCTTCCCATTTAAAGGGGTGTTCTTATACAATAGAGCTAATAAACTACATAACATACACGAGTTGACGTTTAATAAATCTAAAATATCATTAGCTACTTGGCTTAAAAACCATTCATACGAGGACACTGAGAATATCCTAAACATAATGTCATAATTGTAACTAATTTTCAAACGATCCCAGTAAATAAAATATATCTTGTTTTTAATCTATCTCGATCTTAATCAAACCTAAGTGAATCACACACACATACACCTACCTCCCCTCTTTCCCACTCCTTTTAAATCCCATACCACTTTTCACACCTACAAAAACACTCCACACATAAACACCACCTATTTTAAAAGCTTTTATTTAACTTGCACTGTATGTATGTATGTTTGTTTGTTTGTTTGTTTGTGGGTATCACGGTTCGCGTCAAAAATGTCGGCTTGAATTTGACCCACTTCCCGTTATCCGATTGAGCTGAAATTTCGCATACGTGTATAAGTCGGATGACAATGCAATATATTTCTGACTTAAAGCTGATGGAGTTCTTATGAAGAAACATGAAGTAGAAAGTTTTATTAAATTTCATAATCTGGACATATTACTGCTAACAGAGACTCATCTCACTGAAAATGTAAAATTAACAATAAAAGGATACTGCACCTATGCAACTCACCATCCAGATAATACCGCTCATGCAGGGACTGCGATCATAATCAAGAATAATATCAAACATCAGCTGCTTCCTGAATATCGCACTACTCAAATACAGGCGACAACCATTATGGTCCAAGACAAACTTGGTTCACTGAACTTGTCATCCATTTATTGTCCGCCAAAAAAGAAAAGAGAACCTGAAATTACCGATGAAAATCTAACAACTTACTTCAAGACTCTGGGAAACCGATTTTTTGCTGGAGGTGACTGGAACGCCAAAAACACAGTATGGGGCTCCCGATTAACAGTAACCCGTGGCAGAAACCTCAAGAAAAGTGTTGACAAAAACAAACTGGAGGTTCTCACAACATGTCAACCAACCTATTGGCCAACAGATCCCAACAAGTTGCCTGATCTCCTGGACTTTTTCATTTACAAAGGAATAAAGTCCTACTACTTGAAGGTTGAGAGCTGCCTTGATACGTCTTCAGACCATACTCCAGTCATTGCCACTATTAGCACGACACTGATTGATAGACCAACAAATCCATATCTATATAACAAAAACACCGACTGGGATGCTTTTCGGCAGTATTTAGAGGAAAACGTAAACCTAAAAGTTTCCTTAAAATCAGAAGATGACATTGAATCGGCTGCTGTCCACATCACAAAACTCTTACAAACTGCAGCTTGGTTGAGCACACCACCTGAAAGAAAAGTAAACAAAACGAACTACAATCTGCCTCTGGAAGTCAGACGAAAAGTTCTAGAAAAGAGAAAACTAAGAAGATTATGGCAATCCTCTCGAAGCCAGTCGGATAAGACAGCATTCAATAAAGCCTCTGCGGATCTGAAAGTCTACTTAGCGGAAATTGAAAACGACACAGTTCAACAGCAACTGGAGTCACTGAGCCCCAAAGCGAACAACGAGTACTCCCTATGGAAGACAATCAAATCCACCCAGAAACCTCAGAAAGCGCAATACCCATTAAAACGGGACGATGAGACTTGGGCAAAAACAGACGAAGATAGAGCTGAGGCGTACAGAAAGTTCCTGAGTGATGTATTTACACCAAACGCAACTACGGAACCTAACAGCCTAGATAAAGAAGTCCGATCTTACCTCGAATGTGATCTGCAACTCAGTCCACCACTACGCTCCTGTTCTCCAAAGGAAGTGCGTCAAACAATCCTAAACCTAGAATTAAAAAAGGCGCCGGGATTTGATCTGATCACCGCTGAAGTCTTGCGACAAATACCGAAAAAGGCTTTAATGTTCCTAAACCAACTTTTTAACGGCATCCTACGAACGGCATACTATCCCGCAATTTGGAAAGTCTCCCAGATAACTATGGTTCCAAAACCTGGTAAACCACATCATTTAGTTGCATCCTATAGACCAATAAGCCTCTTACCAGTGATATCTAAGGTTTTTGAGAAAATAATATCGCGCCGCTTGAACGACTGCATGAGAGAAAATAAAATAATTCCTGAACACCAGTTTGGCTTCAGAAGTGAGCACTCCACAGTGGAACAAGTGCACAGGGTGTGCGAAAAAATACGTAAAGCACTGGAGGAAAAAGAATACTGTTCTGGAGTATTTTTGGACGTACAGCAAGCGTTTGATAAGGTCTGGCATGAAGGATTGCTATTCAAACTGAAGAATTTACTGCCGCATAACATGTACTTACTGCTGAAGTCTTACATTGAGAATCGGATATTTTATGTGAAGATTAACGACTCTTGTTCTACATTCTCTGAAATTAAAGCTGGCGTGCCACAAGGATCAGTTCTGGGCCCGACTCTGTATTTGATTTATACCTCAGATGTACCTGATTCAGGAACTGTAATGACAGCTACATTTGCAGACGACACAGCTGTGCTGGCCTCTAGCCATGATGCAGCAACAGCCTCAGCCACACTACAAAAACATCTGGACAAAGTGCACACCTGGATGAATGAATGGAAAATTAAAGCCAGCGCCAGCAAATCGAACCATATTACATTCACACTTAGAAAGGGAGATTGCCCAGCTGTAAAACTTGGACAAGAAGTCTTGCCACATAAAACGGTCGTGAAATATCTTGGATTCCACCTTGACAGGAAACAGACTTGGAGAGAGCATATACAAAAAAAGCGCGATGAACTGAACCTCAGATTCCGGTCCCTACAGTGGCTCATGAATCGTCAGTCTCGGCTCTCAGTCAACAACAAACTACTCATATACAAGATGGTACTGAAGCCAGTCTGGACATATGGCATACAGCTGTGGGGAAAAGCCAGTAATTCAAACGTCGAAATATTACAACGGCATCAAAACAGTGTCCTAAAGACCATTGTCAACGCTCCATGGTTTACCAAAAATGAGGAACTGCATAGGTACCTAGAGATGCCAACCGTCAAAGAGGAAGTGAATAATATGACAAGAACCTATAAGGGCAGGATCGACAGACACAAAAACCAATTGGCATCAGCACTGGGCACTCTCCCTTTCAAAAGAAGGTTGAAGCGGAAACATGTTTGGGATAACATATTATGATCAAACTAAAACCATATTAGGCTACCCATCAATGGAAGGGACTGCCTAACACGCCATATAATCACTTAAAGAAACTGCTTATGGTGTTGCCACCGATCGCATGTTGGACATATAAACATTGGAAAAAAAAAAAAAAAAAAAGCTGATCTGATGATGGAGACGGAAGACGGTCATGGGAACTCTGTCATAAAACATCGCAAGCCCGTCGAATTTGGGCTCGTTCGATTCGTCTTGACGAATACTTTGGTCCTAAAATATTTTTTTATGACATGGAGCTGATCTGATGCTGGAGCCGGAAGGTGGCCATGGGAACCCTGTTACCAAACGACGCAATCCTATTGTGTTTAGGCTGATTTGATTTATATTGACAAGTACTTTGATTCTAGAATATTTTTTTATGACATGGAGCTGATCTGATGCTGGAGCCGGAAGGTGGCCATGGGAACCCTGTTACCAAACGACGCAATCCTATTGTGTTTGGGCTCATTTGATTTATATTGACAAGTACTTTGATCCTAGAATATTTTTTATGACATGGAGCTGATCTGATGCTGCAGCCTGAAGCTGGCCATGGGAACCCTGTTACCACACGACACAATCCTATTGTGTTTGGACTCATTTGATTTATATTGACAAGTACTTTGATCCTAGAATATTTTTTATGACATGGAGCTGATCTGATGCTGGAGCCGGAAGGTGGCCATGGGAACTCTGTTACCAAACGACGCAATCCTATCGTGTTTGGTCTCATTTGATTCGTCTTCACAAGCACTCTGATTCTAGATTAGATTTTTTGTCCAGGCCCCCGATTCTCGCGCTATCGAGATCATCTCCCCAGTCAAGATATCTGTTTTGATACCGCCAAATCCGTCGAAAATTATCTCGATTTATATTTATTATGATCGAAAACGGGTCGAGATATCTCGGTTGGTCGAAAGGCTAGTCGTAAGAATAGCTTTTTCTTGTTTTTGATAGAGATTTCGGTATCTCAAAATCGATATTTCGACCATGGACATGATCTCGCTAGCGCCAGAATTGTCTCGCTGTAATGATAAAGACTAAAAAGTTAAAAATAAATTAAAAGTAAAAAAAACATTTTAAACAAAGCTTTTATTTAATGCCCTAAAAAGAAGAAAATAAAATTTCGATTCAATCAAATGCGTTATTTTATTAAATTACACAATTAATACGATATGAAAGCTTGTTGCGGGATTTATCTCCAAGTCTGTGCAAATAGTCCCTACCACCTGATGAAGTCTACACAGTAAATCTCGCAACAAGCTTTGTTATCGTATTAATTGTGTAATTTAATAAAATAACGCATTTGATTGAATCGAAATTTTATTTTCTTCTTTTTAGGGCATTAAATAAAAGCTTTGTTTAAAATGTTTTTTTTACTTTTAATTTATTATCTTTATGTTTCATTGTTAACTCTTTTTTTATATATATATTTTTTGTTTCTGTAAACGGGCATCTCCAATTCCCCAAATATTTAGATAGTAGTAGTTATATTACAGAGCCTTATATCTGGAAGAGCCCTGACCCCTGAAATACCGGTGATAAACCTAGCTCAGGGGTCAAGGATCCCTATACATATCTAACTACATATGTTTGTGTCAAATAAATACATGTTTAAATGAATGGTAACTGTATTCCACCTACCTCTTCCTGTTTATTTATTTAAGGCTCTGGGGGTTGCCAGATTTTTTCATGGTTTGGGCGTGGCCTAGCTTTTCCCGCCGCGCAGCCATGCCTCACTCCGCATCACGAGATCGCGACGCCGGAAACCAAAGTTTCAGAACAACGGTATGGTAGTGCGTGTCAATGATAATTATAAGATTATGATCTAGATACATGTACCTACCCCACCTACACATCAGATTTTATTGTTTATGTATGTACCTGACTACCTGTCTCTTGAAATGTAAACCTCACTTGTTCATAATTGACTTTTTACATAGTGAAATCTTCAATTGACTTAATTATTAAATCAAAATTTTTGTTTAATTTTATGTATAGCTGTGGATTTTTGTTCAATAAATAAATAAAACATGTATGGACGTACCTATCGTTCAAATTAAAATATATCAAAGCATTACGCCCTGTTTCCATTTAGGAAGACAGTCTGAATTATATATAACCTATTTGATCTACTAACTGCTATGCGTATTACCGAGTGATGTTTTATTGTAATATGACGCTTTTTTAGGAAAACATCTTGGATATAGGTATACTTTGCGTCACATAAAATAACCGGCCAAGTGCGAGTCGGACTCGCGCATGAAGGGTTCCGTACTATTATCTATAAAAAACCCCAAAAAAAAACACGTTAGTTGTATGGGAGCCCCCCTTAATATTAAATTTCGTTTGTTTTTTAGTATTTGTTGTTATAGCGGCAACAGAAATACATCATCTGTGAAAATTTCAACTGTCTAGCTACCACGGTTTATGAGATACAGCCTGGTGACAGACGGACAGCGAAGTCTTAGTAATAGGGTCCCGTTTTGCACCCTTCGGGTACGGAACCCTAAAAACGCTGGAGGCGATGGAGCGGTGCATGGCAATAGCTTCCTTATATGTATGGGTACACTGGTGTAATTTGCGGAAAAGAATGTGGTAATATGCATGGCAATAGCGTCCTTACCTGCATGGACAAATTGGCGTAAATCGCCTACCACTGCAGCGTTCTTTTTAGATGATTATATCTATATTCATAAGGATGAGCAACTTATGATATGTGCTAAGAGAGTTCATGACTGGTTACCTAGAACTAACATGTGACAATGTTTCCGTTTGGTAGGTAGTTGTTTCCGTTAGGTAGTATTCATGAATTTCGATGGTTTTCTCATAGAATTTTCCACACAAAATTAGATACTTTTTCTCAGAGCATAGAGTTTACTTTTACATGAGCATCTAAACTATCGAATGTCAAAACGAATGAAACCACTCACGCTTCACGACTACCTCGATTATCGATTGTTTTAGGATTATTCGAATACTTTGAATGATTTCTACAATCGAGTGGCTTAGCGATTGTTATTCACAATCGTGCAACAGAGTGGCAAGTATAAGTTGGCGTTCCTGTGGCGGCGCCTCCTACACACTTTTATCGCCGCCGACAAAAAGTCGCCGCCATCTTGAACATTTTCGTTACTGGTCTGATTTGCTTCAAAATCGATACCTGAAGATCTGGTTGGAGTCCAATTATGATTCTAAAGTCAGACTTTGAAAAAAGTCGCCGACATATTGATCTTTTTTGTAATGTAGGTACTAGGCCGATTTGCTTCAAGATCGATTCTAAGAATGCGGTTGGAGTCCAATCATGATTCTGTAGTCAGATTTAGAAAAAAGTTGCCGCCATCTTGAACTTTTTGTAACTATAGTCTATTCGTGATAAGAATGAAGTGGAGTCATCACCGTCCGGCGGCTTAGCCACGCCACAGATTAATAATGGCCACGCCCCGTAACCAATCAAATCGTTTCCTCTTATCAAGCCAAGTTAACAGTGACCGGTTGAAGGCAAACTTTCAAACGCGACGGTTGTGTCCTGTCCATTTTAATTTTAATTTCACAACATTCTTATCACGAATAGACTGTAGACGGATTTGTTTCAAAATCGATATCTAGGAATGCGGTTAGAGTCGAATCATAATTCTGAAGTCAGATTTTGAAAAAAGTCACCGCCATCTTGAACTTTTTAGTTATTGGTCTGATTTGCTTCAAAATCGATATCTAAGGATGCGGTTGGAGTATATTCATGATTCTGAAGTCAGATTTTGAAGTTTTGTGCCGCACCGGCTTCAAACTGGTATTTTAAGCCCCGCTATAGCTATTGCTATGTGATATCAAATTTGAATTTTGCAATATGGGTATGGTTTTCGAGGTATTTTGGGGTTCTAGTGACGAATATAGAGTCCATTTTGCATTTCAAGATGGCCACCGCGCCTAATTTAAATTTTGTAATGTGGGTATGGTTTTCGAGGTATTTTGGGTTTCTAGTGACGAATTAGGGGTCCATTTTGCATTTCAAGATGGCTGCCGCGCCAAATTTCTGTTTGCAATATGGGTATGGTTTTCGAGGTATTTTGGGGTTCTAGTGACGAATATAGAGTCCATTTTGCATTTCAAGATGGCCACCGCGCCAAATTTAAATTTTGCAATATGGGTATGGTTTTCGAGGTATTTTAGGGTTCTAGTGACGAATATACAGTCCATTTTGCATTTCAAGATGGCCGCTGCGCCAAATTTCTATTTTGCAATATGGGTATGGTTTTCGAGGTATTTTAGGGTTCTAGTGACGAATTAGGGGTCCATTTTGCATTTCAAGATGGCTGCCGCGCCAAATGTCTGTTTTGCAATATGGGTATGGTTTTCGAGGTATTTTAGGGTTCTAGTGACGAATTAGGGGTCCATTTTGCATTTCAAGATGGCTGCCGCGCCAAATTTCTGTTTGCAATATGGGTATGGTTTTCGAGGTATTTTGGGGTTCTAGTGACGAATATAGAGTCCATTTTGCATTTCAAGATGGCCACCGCGCCAAATTTAAATTTTGCAATATGGGTATGGTTTTCGAGGTATTTTAGGGTTCTAGTGACGAATATACAGTCCATTTTGCATTTCAAGAAGGCCGCTGCGCCAAATTTCTATTTTGCAATATGGGTATGGTTTTCGAGGTATTTTAGGGTTCTAGTGACGAATTAGGGGTCCATTTTGCATTTCAAGATGGCTGCCGCGCCAAATTTCTGTTTTGCAATATGGGTATGGTTTTCGAGGTATTTTAGGGTTCTAGTGACGAATTAGGGGTCCATTTTGCATTTCAAGATGGCCACCGCGCCAAATTTCCAATTTGCAATATGGGTATGGTTTTCGAGGTATTTTGGGGTTCTAGTGACGAATATACAGTCCATTTTGCATTTCAAGATGGCCGCTGTGCCAAATTTCTATTTTGCAATATGGGTATGGTTTTCGAGGTATTTTAGGGTTCTAGTGACGAATTAGGGGTCCATTTTGCATTTCAAGATGGCCACCGCGCCAAATTTCAATTTTGCAATATGGGTATGGTTTTCGAGGTATTTTGGGGTTCTAGTGACGAATTAGGGGTCCATTTTGCATTTCAAGATGGCTGCCGCGCCAAATTTCTGTTTTGCAATATGGGTATGGTTTTCGAGGTATTTTAGGGTTCTAGTGACGAATTAGGGGTCCATTTTGCATTTCAAGATGGCCACCGCGCCAAATTTCCAATTTGCAATATGGGTATGGTTTTCGAGGTATTTTGGGGTTCTAGTGACGAATATACAGTCCATTTTGCATTTCAAGATGGCCGCTGTGCCAAATTTCTATTTTGCAATATGGGTATGGTTTTCGAGGTATTTTGGGGTTCTAGTGAGGAATATAGAGTCCATTTTGCATTTCAAGATGGCCACCGCGCCAAATTTAAATTTTGCAATATGGGTATGGTTTTCGAGGTATTTTAGGGTTCTAGTGACGAATATACAGTCCATTTTGCATTTCAAGATGGCCGCTGCGCCAAATTTCTATTTTGAAATATGGGTATGGTTTTCGAGGTATTTTAGGGTTCTAGTGACGAATTAGGGGTCCATTTTGCATTTCAAGATGGCTGCCGCGCCAAATGTCTGTTTTGCAATATGGGTATGGTTTTCGAGGTATTTTAGGGTTCTAGTGACGAATTAGGGGTCCATTTTGCATTTCAAGATGGCTGCCGCGCCAAATTTCTGTTTGCAATATGGGTATGGTTTTCGAGGTATTTTGGGGTTCTAGTGACGAATATAGAGTCCATTTTGCATTTCAAGATGGCCACCGCGCCAAATTTAAATTTTGCAATATGGGTATGGTTTTCGAGGTATTTTAGGGTTCTAGTGACGAATATACAGTCCATTTTGCATTTCAAGATGGCCGCTGCGCCAAATTTCTATTTTGCAATATGGGTATGGTTTTCGAGGTATTTTAGGGTTCTAGTGACGAATTAGGGGTCCATTTTGCATTTCAAGATGGCTGCCGCGCCAAATGTCTGTTTTGCAATATGGGTATGGTTTTCGAGGTATTTTAGGGTTCTAGTGACGAATTAGGGGTCCATTTTGCATTTCAAGATGGCTGCCGCGCCAAATTTCTGTTTGCAATATGGGTATGGTTTTCGAGGTATTTTGGGGTTCTAGTGACGAATATAGAGTCCATTTTGCATTTCAAGATGGCCACCGCGCCAAATTTAAATTTTGCAATATGGGTATGGTTTTCGAGGTATTTTAGGGTTCTAGTGACGAATATACAGTCCATTTTGCATTTCAAGAAGGCCGCTGCGCCAAATTTCTATTTTGCAATATGGGTATGGTTTTCGAGGTATTTTAGGGTTCTAGTGACGAATTAGGGGTCCATTTTGCATTTCAAGATGGCTGCCGCGCCAAATTTCTGTTTTGCAATATGGGTATGGTTTTCGAGGTATTTTAGGGTTCTAGTGACGAATTAGGGGTCCATTTTGCATTTCAAGATGGCCACCGCGCCAAATTTAAATTTTGCAATATGGGTATGGTTTTCGAGGTATTTTAGGGTTCTAGTGACGAATATACAGTCCATTTTGCATTTCAAGATGGCCGCTGCGCCAAATTTCTATTTTGCAATATGGGTATGGTTTTCGAGGTATTTTAGGGTTCTAGTGACGAATTAGGGGTCCATTTTGCATTTCAAGATGGCTGCCGCGCCAAATGTCTGTTTTGCAATATGGGTATGGTTTTCGAGGTATTTTAGGGTTCTAGTGACGAATTAGGGGTCCATTTTGCATTTCAAGATGGCTGCCGCGCCAAATTTCTGTTTGCAATATGGGTATGGTTTTCGAGGTATTTTGGGGTTCTAGTGACGAATATAGAGTCCATTTTGCATTTCAAGATGGCCACCGCGCCAAATTTAAATTTTGCAATATGGGTATGGTTTTCGAGGTATTTTAGGGTTCTAGTGACGAATATACAGTCCATTTTGCATTTCAAGAAGGCCGCTGCGCCAAATTTCTATTTTGCAATATGGGTATGGTTTTCGAGGTATTTTAGGGTTCTAGTGACGAATTAGGGGTCCATTTTGCATTTCAAGATGGCTGCCGCGCCAAATTTCTGTTTTGCAATATGGGTATGGTTTTCGAGGTATTTTAGGGTTCTAGTGACGAATTAGGGGTCCATTTTGCATTTCAAGATGGCCACCGCGCCAAATTTCCAATTTGCAATATGGGTATGGTTTTCGAGGTATTTTGGGGTTCTAGTGACGAATATACAGTCCATTTTGCATTTCAAGATGGCCGCTGTGCCAAATTTCTATTTTGCAATATGGGTATGGTTTTCGAGGTATTTTAGGGTTCTAGTGACGAATTAGGGGTCCATTTTGCATTTCAAGATGGCCACCGCGCCAAATTTCAATTTTGCAATATGGGTATGGTTTTCGAGGTATTTTGGGGTTCTAGTGACGAATTAGGGGTCCATTTTGCATTTCAAGATGGCTGCCGCGCCAAATTTCTGTTTTGCAATATGGGTATGGTTTTCGAGGTATTTTAGGGTTCTAGTGACGAATTAGGGGTCCATTTTGCATTTCAAGATGGCCACCGCGCCAAATTTCCAATTTGCAATATGGGTATGGTTTTCGAGGTATTTTGGGGTTCTAGTGACGAATATACAGTCCATTTTGCATTTCAAGATGGCCGCTGTGCCAAATTTCTATTTTGCAATATGGGTATGGTTTTCGAGGTATTTTGGGGTTCTAGTGAGGAATATAGAGTCCATTTTGCATTTCAAGATGGCCACCGCGCCAAATTTAAATTTTGCAATATGGGTATGGTTTTCGAGGTATTTTAGGGTTCTAGTGACGAATATACAGTCCATTTTGCATTTCAAGATGGCCGCTGCGCCAAATTTCTATTTTGCAATATGGGTATGGTTTTCGAGGTATTTTAGGGTTCTAGTGACGAATTAGGGGTCCATTTTGCATTTCAAGATGGCTGCCGCGCCAAATGTCTGTTTTGCAATATGGGTATGGTTTTCGAGGTATTTTAGGGTTCTAGTGACGAATTAGGGGTCCATTTTGCATTTCAAGATGGCTGCCGCGCCAAATTTCTGTTTGCAATATGGGTATGGTTTTCGAGGTATTTTGGGGTTCTAGTGACGAATATAGAGTCCATTTTGCATTTCAAGATGGCCACCGCGCCAAATTTAAATTTTGCAATATGGGTATGGTTTTCGAGGTATTTTAGGGTTCTAGTGACGAATATACAGTCCATTTTGCATTTCAAGATGGCCGCTGCGCCAAATTTCTATTTTGCAATATGGGTATGGTTTTCGAGGTATTTTAGGGTTCTAGTGACGAATTAGGGGTCCATTTTGCATTTCAAGATGGCTGCCGCGCCAAATTTCTGTTTTGCAATATGGGTATGGTTTTCGAGGTATTTTAGGGTTCTAGTGACGAATATACAGTCCATTTTGCATTTCAAGATGGCCGCTGCGCCAAATTTCTGTTTTGCAATATGGGTATGGTTTTCGAGGTATTTTAGGGTTCTAGTGACGAATATACAGTCCATTTTGCATTTCAAGATGGCCGCTGCGCCAAATTTCTATTTTGCAATATGGGTATGGTTTTCGAGGTATTTTAGGGTTCTAGTGACGAATATACAGTCCATTTTGCATTTCAAGATGGCCGCTGCGCCAAATTTCTATTTTGCAATATGGGTATGGTTTTCGAGGTATTTTAGGGTTCTAGTGACGAATTAGGGGGTCCATTTTGCATTTCAAGATGGCTGCCGCGCCAAATTTCTGTTTTGCAATATGGGTATGGTTTTCGAGGTATTTTAGGGTTCTAGTGACGAATTAGGGGTCCATTTTGCATTTCAAGATGGCTGCCGCGCCAAATTTCTGTTTGCAATATGGGTATGGTTTTCGAGGTATTTTGGGGTTCTAGTGACGAATATAGAGTCCATTTTGCATTTCAAGATGGCCGCTGCGCCAAATTTCTATTTTGCAATATGGGTATGGTTTTCGAGGTATTTTAGGGTTCTAGTGACGAATTAGGGGTCCATTTTGCATTTCAAGATGGCTGCCGCGCCAAATTTCTGTTTTGCAATATGGGTATGGTTTTCGAGGTATTTTGGGGTTCTAGTGACGAATATACAGTCCATTTTGCATTTCAAGATGGCCGCTGCGCCAAATTTCTGTTTTGCAATATGGGTATGGTTTTCGAGGTATTTTAGGGTTCTAGTGACGAATATACAGTCCATTTTGCATTTCAAGATGGCCGCTGCGCCAAATTTCTATTTTGCAATATGGGTATGGTTTTCGAGGTATTTTAGGGTTCTAGTGACGAATATACAGTCCATTTTGCATTTCAAGATGGCCGCTGCGCCAAATTTCTATTTTGCAATATGGGTATGGTTTTCGAGGTATTTTAGGGTTCTAGTGACGAATTAGGGGGTCCATTTTGCATTTCAAGATGGCTGCCGCGCCAAATTTCTGTTTTGCAATATGGGTATGGTTTTCGAGGTATTTTAGGGTTCTAGTGACGAATTAGGGGTCCATTTTGCATTTCAAGATGGCTGCCGCGCCAAATTTCTGTTTGCAATATGGGTATGGTTTTCGAGGTATTTTGGGGTTCTAGTGACGAATATAGAGTCCATTTTGCATTTCAAGATGGCCACCGCGCCAAATTTAAATTTTGCAATATGGGTATGGTTTTCGAGGTATTTTAGGGTTCTAGTGACGAATATACAGTCCATTTTGCATTTCAAGATGGCCGCTGCGCCAAATTTCTATTTTGCAATATGGGTATGGTTTTCGAGGTATTTTGGGGTTCTAGTGACGAATATAAAGTCCATTTTGCATTTCAAGATGGCCGCTGCGCCAAATTTTAATTTTGCAGTATTGGTATAGATTTCGAGGTATTTTAGGGTTCTTGTGGCGAATTAGGGGTCCATTTTGCATTTCAAGATGGTCACCGCGCCAAATTTCTATTTTGCAATATGGGTATGGTTTTCGAGGTATTTTAGGGTTCTAGTGACGAACGAATTCGCGTTTATTCCCAGTAGTACACACCCCGCCGTCCACACTGTTACGGTATGAAAAAAAAAACCCATACGGTAACAGTGTTGACGTAGGTATGGGACTTTTTATTCCCCAGTAGTTCCGTTGGTTGCAGTTCATTGCGTGTTGAAAAATTGTGTCGATTTTGAAGCAAATCGGTTCAGTAACAAAAAAGTTCAAGATGGCGGCGACTTTTTTGATATTTGACTTCAGAATCATGATTGGACTCCAACCGGATCCTCAGATATCGATTTTGAAGCAAATTGGTTGAGTAACAAAAAAGTTCAAGATGGCGGCTACTTTTTTTAATATTTGAGTTCAGAATCATGATTGTACTCCAACCGCATTTTCAGATATCGATTTTGAAGCAAATCGGTTCAGAAACAAAAAAGTTCAAGATGGCGGCGACTTTTTTAATATTCGACTTCAGAATCATGATTGGACTCCAACCGCATCCTCAGATATCGATTTTGAAGCAAATCAGTTCTGTAACAAAAAAGTTCAAGATGGCGGCGACTTTTTTGATATTTGACTTCAGAATCATGATTGGACTCCAACCGGATCCTCAGATATCGATCTTGAAGCAAATCGGTTCGGTAACGAAATAGTTCAAGATGGCGGTGACTTTTTAAATATTTGACTTCAGAATCATGATTGGACTCCAACCGGATCCTCAGATATCGATTTTGAAGCAAATCGGTTCAGTAACAAAAAAGTTCAAGATGGCGGCGACTTTTTTAATATTTGACTTCAGAATCATGATTGTACTCCAATCGCATCCTCAGATATCGATTTTGAAGCAAATTGGTTCAGTAACAAAAAAGTTCAAGATGGCGGCGACATTTTTAATATTTGACTTCAGAATCATATTTGGATTCCAACCGCATCCTCAGATATCGATTTTGAAGCAAATCGGTTGAGTGACAAAAAAGTTCAAGATGGCGGCGACTTTTTTTTAATATTTGACTTCAGAATCATGATTGTACTCCAACCGCATCCTCTGATATCGATTTTGAAGCAAATCGGTTCAGTAACAAAAAAGTTCAAGATGGCGGCGACTTTTTTGATATTTGACTTCAGAATCATGATTGGACTCCAACCGGATCCTCAGATATCGATTTTGAAGCAAATCGGTTGAGTGACAAAAAAGTTCAAGATGGCGGCGACTTATTTAATATTTGACTTCAGAATCATGATTTTACTCCAACCGCATCCTCAGATATCGATTTTGAAGCAAATCGGTTCAGTAACAAAAAAGTTCAAGATGGCGGCGACTTTTTTTATATTTGACTTCAGAATCATGATTGGACTCCAACCGCATCCTCAGATATCGATTTTGAAGCAAATCGGTTGAGTAACAAAAAAGTTCAAGATGGCGGCGACTTTTTTTAATATTTGACTTCAGAATCATGATTGGATTCCAACCGCATCCTCAGATATCGATTTTGGAGCAAATCGGTTGAGTAACAAAAAAGTTCAAGATGGCGGCGACTTTTTTTTATCAACTTTTATCTCAGCTTGGCAGGCATAGCACATGTTGTTCATTGTGTAAAGTTGCTTAGGACGACCGCTAGGGGCGCCACTGTCAACCTTATAAAGTTTCTTCTGATCTCCGCTGATATAGAGACGGCAGCACTCAGACAACGATGAGCAAAGAATGAAAAAGTGGTAATGGGGCCAATTCTCTAGGGCACACTCACTAAAATTACTTGACAATATTAGCTCCGACGCTCTTACGCGGTTGCCATAGATTCCATTTTCGAACTCACTTTTGAATTAGTTCATCAGTACATTAAAATAATTCAAAAGTGAGTTCGAAAATGGAATCTATGGCGACCGCATAAGAGCTGTCGGACTTAATATTGTCAAGTAATTTTAGTGAGTGTAACCTAGAGAATCGGCCACACTGTCTGTGAGGATCGAACTTGGATCACTTGTGTTACTCAGTGCTGGCCCAAAACGATAACAATCCGAGCCATTGCTGATACTAAGAACTGATTCGAATATTGGCATATGATCGTGCGGGCATTTACGTTGTATTGATTGTGCAGGTAATTTGGAATAATAATTGAAACAAAAAGTAAACTTTAGAAAAAACCGACTTCCACAAACCCTATTTGATTAGATTGAGTTTAATACAAACTGTAACACCTAATCCCCAATTGGGGAATTATTTTGTCAAATCCCATCTCAGTGCTACCCCACGCTACTAAGGAACCTCTGTACAAAGTTTCATGGCTCTAGGTCCACCGGTTTAGTCTATGCGTTGCCTGCCTGTCAGCCACGCATTGTATTTGTACCTAGTATTGAGCAGGTCTGGTGGCCATATGTGGTCTTCATTATCAGTTCCGCATCACAATATCATTATGCTTATCATGAGTAAATACACGAGTTATTATGAATAATTGAAACAAAAAGTAAGCTAATACCCGATACTACGCCATACCCATATTGCAGAATAGAAATTTGGCTCGGCAGCCATCTGGAAATGCAAAATGGACCCCTAATTCGCCACTAGAACCCTAAAATACCTCGAAAACCATACCCATATTACAAAATGAACTCCAAATTCAGATTAGCTCGATGGCACCATATTTCTAAAGGACTTGTCACAACGAACCTAATGAGATGAGTATGAGAGTAGATAAATAGTGTATGAACTAAACATGGTGTGAAACTACACATAACTAGGTATTAAAACTCTCATGGGATACTATCAAAAACACCCACTCGTGTTTTAATACCCCTCATTATGGAACAGTTTCATAAACTACTATTTCAATCCTACTGACTACCAGTAAGACACCGTACTACCAATTTTCAGGAGTATCAAGACGAATCCCATAAATTTTTTAGGCTTTGGCTACTTTTGAGGAGGAAAAACCGTATTTTATTATGCCATGACGATGCCGCGTAGCAATTATTTTATGACTGACTTTTATTGAGACGAGCGACACAACCTCTCCCTTCGAGAGCCTAAGCGGTAATGCCTCCCGTCGCCTTCGCGCATACCCGCATGCAATTTATTTCAGCGCAAGTGATAAAATGAAGATTGATTCGAAATCGCCGATTAATTCTAAAATGTTAAACACTAAACTTTAAGATATTTCGATTACCTATTTTTAGACACAAGAATCAAACCAATATTCCTCGTAGAACTGCTGGAATAACTCGATTTAGGTAAAAAAGGACTATTCGTTTATATTTTTTTTCATATACTTTATGATGACATTATGATCTTTTCAAACACTAAATTTTTAGGTAAGGGACTATTTTATAACATATATTTTTTCTGGATTCAGAAAGTGTCTCAATCTGCTGGAATAACTCAATCTGTTGGGCATTTT
>OY735255.1:8669434-8859576 GCA_963457715.1 Argyresthia albistria
CCTTATCAATGAACTAAGACAAGAGGTTGAGCATTGGAAGAGTAAGAATAGTTGATTGTTACTGAAATACTTAATCTTTATCTATTTTACTATCACATATTTAATTTCCAGAAAACTATGAAGACTTGCTAGATCGAAATACCAATCTGGCAAATGACAACCAATCTTTGATCAAAGATGTTGAAGACAGAAAACGTGCAGTTGAAAACCTCATGTCGGTGGTAGATGGTAAATCCACAGAAATAAATTACTTGCAGAGTAAAGTTGAACTAAAAAAAGCTGAAAATCGAGTACTATCACAACAACTTCAAAAGTATGAATCTACTTGTAGTGTGAGAGTCGAAGGGTTGGAGAATGATATGCAAAATGTATTAGGGTCTCTGAAGGATGCCCAAAAAGATAGTCGAGAGTTACTTAATAGAGTGCAAAAATCGGATGAAAAATTACTTAAGCATGATAATGAAAAACAATATTGGGAAAATGAAGCTAAAAAACGAGAGAGTATTAACAGTTTACTTACTGAGGAAAATAAATCTTTGCGTGATTGTTTATTTGAAGAAAAAAGCAATAACATTCATCTTCTGCACAACATTCAGAGACTTAGTCATTCCAACAATATTGCCGCCAATAATATAGATACATTACAAGAAGAAAAAAATGAAGTAGAGAAGTCATTACAGCTTGAAAAAAAATCAAGTAATAATCTTGAAGAAAAATTCGAGGACCAGGCTGCCCAAATGGAGAAAATGAAACAAGAACATGAAAATATGTTATCTGAAAAAAAAAAACTTGAAGCTGAACTTAATGACAAGAATAAAGAACTCGAAATGTCCAATGAACAGTTGCAACTTAAAAATAAAGAAAATGAAGAACTTTTCGGAAAAGTAGAACAAACCAACAGCCTTAAAATAGATTTTTCAAAAGTTAGGGAGGAAAACAAATCCCTATTTTCTGATAAGCAATTTTTGCAGAGGCTTTTAGATGACAAAGACAATCAAATAAGGATTTTGTCAAAACATTTGGAAGAAAAAAAAGAAGCAGAGAAGTCATTACAACTTGAAAGGAAATCAAGTCATATCCTTGAAGAGAAATTATCGAAATTCGGGGATCTGGCTGCTCAAATGGAGGCAATTAAACAAGAACATAAAAAAAATTTGGATGAAAAGAAAAAGCTTGAGGCCGAGCTTGATGACAAGAATAAACAACTCGAGATGTCGAATGTGCGGTTACAACTACAAAGAAATGAGAGGGATGAACTTACCGATGAACTTACCGATAAATTGGAACTAGCCAATGGCTTAAAATTGGAATTATCAAATGTAAACGAGGAAAACAAAACACTACTTTCTGATAAGCAAATTCTAAAAAGGCAGGTAGATGACAAAGATAATCAAATAATGATTTTGACAAAAAATCTAGATGAACTGAGTAATAATGACTTAAACAAACAGCAACAGATCTCAAAATTAAAACATGAGTTAGACATATTGCAAAAACAGTTTGACGAGAAAATAGAAGAAATCAATATCTTAAACAATGATTTACAGAGTAAAATGCAGGAAAATGCGTCTATAATTTCACAACTTCAGACTTTAGGAGGACAAAATAACGCTATTCTTGCCAAACTCGCATCTACCGAAACGGAAAACTTAAAGAAACAAATCAGCATAGAAGCTATGAGAAAGGAAAGTGTTCAATTGGTTGACCAGTTGAAACAACATGATCGCCTTGAAGCAGAATTAGAAGAATTAAAACGAGCACTTCATGAAACAGAACAAGAAAAATATAAACTGCAATCAGAATTTAAAACAAAATCGACCGAATTACAGCGACTTGAAAAAGAAAATCATAATTTGGAAAGTTCCCTTGAAACGACACGACAGGAGGTAGATACGGTCATAAATTCTCCTATTCTGTTATATATTTTACGGCCAATACTACGTGAGCGGCTAAAACTAGTTATAGCTGGCTGCTATTAGGTGTGTATTTACGATTCTTTTATTCTTACATGTCAACGTAACACGAAGAATAAAGAGGGATTTACTTCGCTCTCCCCCTTTATCCTTCACCTATCCTGACCCACCACTTCGCCTAGAAAAACCACTATTATTATTAAACTAAAATTTGCCACTCTCCTTACATTACGCTAGTACCACGGTAATACTAACACCTAACATGAGCCGGCTTAAACTAGTTTAAGTCGCTCACCTAGTATTAGCCGTAAAGGGCTCCGCTCACGATGCAACCTGTCTCGCGATTTGTTGCTGCAGCTTGTATTTCTCTCTCTGTCTCATCTTCCTGTCCTGTCCTTCACTAGCGGTTGCAAGGCGAAGAGGACATTGCAAGCCAGGTTGCATCGTGAGTAGAGCCCATAACATATATACGTATGTACATGCATACAATGAATTTCTACTTGTATTTTGAATAGAGTCTGGCTTATTAGAATTGAACATCGCAAAGCGCGGCAAATTTCCGTACCATTATCTATAAAAACCCGCAAAAAAAAAAAGTATGGGAGCCCCCCCTAAATATTAATTTAATTTTAATTTTATTACTTATGTTTTGAGTAAATAATATACTTAATATATTGTGAACATTTTAAGCGTCTACCTGCTACCATTATCAATATCGAGCAAAAATTATCATAAAAATCACGTTTGTTGTATGGGAGCCCCCCTTAATAATAAATTTCTTTTGATTTTTAGTATTCGTATATTTTCGTATATATTTATTGCACATATCAGAAAAAAAACACAAACAATACAGAAAAGGCATGAACAAAGGCAAGCTTATCTCTAAAAAGAGATTTCTTCCAGCAAACCCAGGATGGACAGGATACATTTTAAAACTCAAAACGGGTAGGCCTATGTGCAAAAGTATTCGTTGTTATAGCGGCAACAGAAATACATCATCTGTGAAAATTTCAACTGTCTAGCTACCACGGTTCATGAGATACAGCCTGGTGACAGACAGACGGACGGACGAACGGACGGACGGACGGACGGACGGACAGACAGCGAAGTCTCAGTAATAAAGTGCCGTTTGGCACCCTTCGGGTACGGAAGCCTAAAAATTCATAAGCTTGTAACACCTTATATGTCACCCGATATACGTATATGTTACCGGCAAAAAATGAAATCTGTCATTCTACAGTGTTACTGGTCAGTTTACCTACAGATGTATCCTAAAGAATGACGGTTTTCATACTTTGACGGTGAGCTATACATCAATGTCACGATGACCAAAGAGAATAAAACAGTAGTTGGCCGCTATAGAAAAGCACTCGTTTAGATTAGACTAGCCAGACACTACCTAGCTAGAGAACTGGAGGTATTTTTAACGAACTTCAAAAAAGGAGAGGTTCTCAATTCTATAAGTATGTCGTAATATTATCAGAAACGCAAAATATTCACACATCTTATTATTTCTGAGCTTCCAAACGAGTTTACAAATTTTCATGGGTGTATGTATGTTTGTATGTATGTATGTAAATATGTAGTCTTCGTGTTTCTCCGTAACAATGAATTGGATTTAGACCGTTCTTTTTTCATTGGCTTACTCCAACTTAAGGTAGAGTGTAAATTTTATCAAAATCCGTTCAGCCGTTCGAAAGTTATATTCTTAACAAGGAATAGTGGACAAACGGGTGGACAGATTTTAATGTGGTTTTCTGTAAATCGTAGAAGACTTCCTTGTAATCATTCGTAAAAAGTTTTGTCAAAATCGGTTCAGAAGTTTTCATTACTGAAAAGGTAGCAAACTTTAAATATGGGCGGTGTTTGATCCTTTTGCAGTGAAGAAGTACTTAATTAAAGACTGACAGGGCCCATTGGGCCTTAATAATAATTAGAAGTTTTTCTTTAGAACTAAAAATTACGAAATAAAAAATAATTAAAAAAAAAACGTCTTCAAATGAAGTTAAAAGTATCTATTCTATTCTTCTTTAAGGGAGTTAAAGTGCCTGCACGTGGGCCACATGTGCGGGGCCTTTCATTTCCCCTTCTCCCGCTCTCTCAGTTCAGCCAACCCAACTCCTGCACCAGCTGGAGTAGGGGGCCTGGGTGTTCAAGGAGCTCATGGGTCGATGTTGCTTCTCCCTGAATAGCCATCCTAGTTTCAATCGTGGATGGACATGCCAGCAAAATGTGCCCGACTGTCTCCTCCACTTCCATGCAACCCCTGCATAAGGGGCTGTCGGTTGCACCTGCAATGGGCATTGATCAGGGAGGCATCGATTGTCGTAAAGTGAAAACCATTTAGAGGAATAGGGATACTGATTACTATAAGGGGTTTAAATAAATAAAATTAAAACGGATTATTAATATTTATCGCAAAAACTGTTAATTTCATTTTCTTTCAAATACGTCATCGTTGGCTCTAATGCGGTAGTTCCATTGCCTACAAATATTTAAAAAAAAAACATTTGTCAACAACAACAACTGTCAAAAGTGTCAAACAGAGAAATAACCGCTGAATCAAAAATAACCTTCGCATCGCAACAAATAAACATCCGAATAATACTAAAATAATCATGGGATCTAGAGAGTGCTTCGTTCCAAACTGCAAAAACAATTCGAAAAATAGCCCAACTAAACTGTTTGTCGAGAAGAGAAGATTTGCGTCAAAAATGGTGTCGTCAAGCTAAGGCGGAATATTTCAAGGTGTACACACAGTATTGCTGTGAAGATCACTTGGAAGTAAGGATTCTTTAGTCTCTTTGTTAAATACTTACTAACCCACAAGAAAGACAACGTCAATACGTGTGGGAGTCAACTAGCCGCGAGTTTCCTCACGATGTTTTCCTTCACCGTTAGCGAGTGGTAGTTATTGTTACAACAAGTAAACAAATGTCAAACGTCAACGTATTTTTACTTTTTAAAAGCATGATTGAATGCAAAGGAACTTACCTAATTATGCCAGTGGTGACGTCATACTTACAAAATTCAGAAATTTTAAATAATTAATAAAAAAATAATGACATTAAAAAATTAAAAAATATTCAAATTAGTTTCTTATATTTGTCTATATTTTCGATTTATAGAATAAAAAAAATGGGTGTTACGATGCCCATTGTCAAGTGTTTGTTTAAGGCCTGTTTGTAATTTTAGTTTGCTGCGTGGCAGCCTTATTAAGTAGTAGTAGTTGTACTTGTTTATAAATAGTTTTGTGTTTTTAACCGACTTCCCAAAGGAGGAGGTTTACAATTCGTCCGGATGTTAGTTTTTTTTTATGTCTGTACCCCGATAGCGCCTGAACGGATGGACCGATGTGGAAAATTATTTTTTTGTTTTAAAGGGTTTACCTTCCCATTGGTCCCATTGACACCAGGTCAGGATCTGATGATGGGATCCTGGAGAAATCGAGGGAACTCTTCAAATATTATAGGCAGACGTATAGTGATTTTTGTGTTTTTCATAATAACTCGTGCAAATGCACATGGTAAGCATAATATTGTGATGCGGAACTGCTGATGAAGACCACATATGGCCACCAGATCTGCTCAATACTAGGTACAAATACAATGCGTGGCTGACGGGCAGGCAACGCATAGCCACACCTCGGACACTCCATAGAACGCTCGTAAAATAAGCACCTATTACTACTACATGACTAAATGATGTTTGTATACGTGCAAATGTGTGCGTAAATATTGCTAGGGCTGGTAGCGCGGCAAATGCAGCGATTTGCGTCGGGCGAACCGAAAGACGACGGCGCGACCCGAACACAAGCGTTTGCATTATTATGAAGTGACTTTGTAGGGGCGCTGCCGTTTAAACAGGTACCTACCTAGTCGGGTTCTCATTGAAATCCTAAAAAATGTTAATGTTCACTTTGATCCTTCATACATTAAGTTACATAAATGGAGTAGGTAGGTATCGAATAACTGTCTAAAAGTGGGCACAGTGCCTTTGCCACCTCTTATGGGAAAAGGCGTGAAGCTATGTTATGTTGTTGTTACCTACTATTGCTTATTCTGAAGTAGGTAAGAGACACTTGGCGTGAACTGTAGGTAGGTACCTACCTATGTAAAAACATCGTTAGGATTGAACAATATTCGAATTTTATGTTAAGTAGGTACCTAGTCTCTGAGGGATTCAAAACAACCAAACCACTACAGGACAGGGTTCGAGCGAGACCCGGCCGAAGCTCGCTGTATGTGGACCCAGCTAAAGGCGGCGCGCCGCCGCTGCGACAAAGTTAGTGCGTGCGTACTTGGGTCAATCAACTTTTCTGTCAACGCACGCACTCCCTCTGAAAGTTTTTCGAGGACTAGCAGCTCAACGGCACTATCAAAGGAATGGTCGGGGACAGCAAAGTGTGGGTAAAATAGTTGATTGACCCACCTACTACCTACTTTTCAACTCGAAGTGCTTCGTTCGCGTTGTTGAATCGCACCAACAACGAATAGCACGAAATGAATACTTACCTATATAATAAATGTACTTAATTGATAATTATGTATTACGGAAGGTTTAGTACTAGGTATCTTAGAAAATAAAATATGAAAGAGAACCTTTAGAGAACCTCTCCTTTTTTGAAGTCGGTTAAAAATAAAATATTACGACACTGACTTATTTATTATCAATTATCGTAGTCAGTAGCTAGTAAGTACTACAAACATATAACTCTGTCTCTGTCTCGCACAAAGTCTGTCCTTGTGAGAGAGCGAGACACACACAGCAAACGCTGACCAAGTTACATTCCGGGAGTTAAGGTATTAGAATTTTTATTTCTCAAAAGAACAACAATAGAGTTGCTGTTGCTTACCTTCTTTCATCAGTCGGGACGGGAACCGAAAGAATCTCCTGTCTTTGCTATTTCTAGTTGACGACAGACACACAAATAATGCACAAAACTTCACCATATTATATTACCGGTTATTATTCACCGTATACGCGCGGTCACTCGTCAGGCGTTCAGCCGCGTCTATTGAACTTTCAACCAGGTCCTAGACGCCAGGGGTGGGGTGCGGTATCTGAATCAGCGCGGGGAAGGGAGTGGCCGTTCTGTACGGAGTACTATTATCTCTTCTGTGGCATAGCCTAAACCGGTGGACCTAGAGCCATGAAACTTTGTACAGGCGTGGGTTAGCACTGATATGGGATTTGACAAAATTAATTCCCCAAGGGGGGGGGGGATAAGGGGTTACAGTTTGTATTAAACTCAATCTAATCAAATAGGGTTTGTGGAAGTCGGTTTTTTTCTAAAGTTTACTTTTTGTTTCAATTATTATCCTAATCGATTATGCCTGCTCGATAAATGGTAGCTTAATTAATGTCGATTATGTGCTACTTTATGAAGTTCACACCTTCGGTCTCGCTCGGCTTGTTCTCTGCTGTGCGCTATGCTGCGCTTTCGGCCACCAACAGCGCGGCCAACAACGCAGTCATTACAGACCGCGGAAGTAATGTACTATTATTTGCATTAACATAATTTTGTTTTCAATGTGTTCTTCAGCTAGTTCTTTCAAAATCAACCCAGGATGCCTTAGAAGTTCTAAGAAAAGAAATTGAAGAAATGAGAAAAGAAAAACTTGAGAACCAAACGAAGATTGAAGAACTTCAAGATAAACATGATGAAAATGTAAGTGTGTCGTCACCTCATCATTCATATCATGTGTGAAGAAGATAACTTAGTATCATCTGGCTAATTCTGTTTTTAGGGTTCCGATCCTTAAAAGGAACCCTTATAGGATCACCATGTTGTCCGTCTGTCTGTCTGTCCGTCTGTCACGACCCCTTTTCTCAGGAACGCGTGGAGGTATCATCTTGAAATTAATACTGATTATTCAGGTTTATGGTCCCTTAGAGCTGTGAAAAACTTAAACTTCTAGGTCCACGCAATCAAAAGATATTGCGATATTATGTCATAATTTTGCTGAATTTGTATGAACTCACGTGGAACTCGCAAGGGAATCAAAACCTATAGGGTACTTCCGTTTGGCCTAGGGTCATGAAATTTGGAATAAAGGTAGGTTTTTATTTTAAGTAAAGGGAAAAATCCAAAAACTGCAAATTTCTGTCTGTCTGTCTGTCTCACTGTCTGTTTTTTTTCACTTTTTCTCAGAAACGCATGGAGGTATAAAGTATAAATTAATATCGATTACTAAAGTCTGTGATCACTTAAAGTTGTAAAAAAATAAAACTTAAATGTCAACTCAATCAAAAGATACCGCATATGTCTCAATTTTGCTGAAATTGCTTGATATTCGCAAGGGAATCAAAATCTAGAGGGTACTTCCCGTTGACCTAGAATCATGAAATTTCGCACGAAGCAAGGTCTTATAGCACAAGTAAAGGGAAAAATCTGAAAACTGCAAATTTCTGTCTTTTTAAAAAAAAAAATGGTTTACATGGATGACATCACACTTTAGTTTTTTATGTGGAAACCTAATTACACGTGTTACTCTCTCCAAGTGTGATCGGATCCCTTGGTGCGCGAGTCCTACTCGCACTTGGCCGGTTATTTAATAATTTGTTTTTCTATTATTCAAAGTAATGAGTACTATTTTAGTTTTTTTCTTTTGACCCCATTGACACATTCCTTTAGTTCAGCCCCATTTCGATTTCTTCCAATGTTGTTAGCTTTTCAAATATATGCTAATTGGAGAAGTTCCTCTTATGATAATCAACATTTTGATCACTTCCTAATCCGACACTTCTCATATCACTTTATTTAAATAAGTCATAGACCTCTCTCTGCTTTTTAATTTTAGAAGTGTTTGATTTACGCCAGTCAAACATTACACAAAAAGTCGCTAAAATCACAAAAAATATGCTAGTTCTGATTTTGTGTTGTTAGGACCATTACCAGTAGTGTATATCCAAGTCTCGAAAGACCTGTGCTTACTTTGTAGCACACGAAAAATAGCGGAAGGTCCTAGGCTCCAAAGTATGAAAATCATACCCACGCTGTACAGAAATAAAAATGGGTGGCATAGATAGATTAAAATCTCTAGTTTACAAAAGTATGGGTGATGTCTGTCAGGAAAAAAAAGTTAAAGGTCATTGGGCGCAAATGGGAGAAAAAAGTTACAGGTCTATGAAAGGACGCGAAAAATTGATATACAGAACCAAACAAGGTGTCAATTGGTGAGTATCAGGTATCACCCCATTTTTGATTTCTAGTTTTTTTTGTGATCCATGAAAGAAAAAAGTTACAGGTCATTGAAAATGGTGCAATAGGTCTGTGAAAAATTGATGTACAGAAACCAAAGTTTTAATTGTTGAGTATCACCAAAATTTTGATTTATATATATTTTGTAATCCATGGGAAAAAAGTTACAGCGATGGGCGTAATCAGACCCGGTATGTAAAAATTCGCGTTATGTAAAAACCCGGTACCCGGGTGACCCGGTATGTAAAAAAAATAATAATCAAAAGTGCCTAACAATTGAAACCTTGTTTGGTATCAATTCTTCACAGAGCTGGTCATAGTGCACCATTTTTCAATGACCTGTAATTATGAAATCAAAAGTGGGGTGATACTTGACAATTGAAACCTTGTTTGGTTTCTGTACATCAATTATTCGCAGACCTCATCATAGTGCACCATTTTTCAATAACCTGTACCTTTTTTCTTCCATTGATTACAAAAAACAAATAGAAATCAAAAGTTGGGTGATACTTAACGATTTAAACCCTGTTTAGTTTCTGTACGCGAATTTTTACATACCGGGGCAGATTACGCCCATTAGCCTTTTAGCACGTATTTGAATGTTAGTAATATATGACTGGCGTAGTGGTCAAATTGGGTAGAGGCCAAAATGGGAAATTGTCATGAACGGGTTAGCGAAAAGGATCTAAAGTATTAATTATACTTTTATTAAGTATTTGTAGTCTTAGATATCAATCTAATGAAAACTTTAACCAAAATGTTTTTAGGCTGACCATATATCAAGTTTAAATGAAGAATTGATGAAAAAAGATGAAAGAATCGCTATTTTACAAAATTATATAAATGAGCTTCAAGACGAAATACGAAGCCTTCATGATAATCTGAGTACAGCTGTTACGACAGGGGAAGAAATCAATGAAAATAAAAATCATCTGATGAGTGACTCCCTGAAGAAAGTTGAAGCACATCGTATGTCTTTTAAGTTTTATAATCTTTTAAGATTTTAACCATCTATTTTCAAGAAAGGAGATCATTCGCGTTTTGAACTAAAGTGCCGAACAGTGAAAAAAATATGCACTAAATGACACATAAAATGTGATCGTTTCTTTATGACGTCATGAACGTTACATTATAGTCACTATTTATAGCTACTTGAAAATCATTATTTGCATCGAAGTTTAATAAGAATTTAGTAATAAATCTTTATTAAATCAGAGATCATTATACTTTTTGTAATCGCAGCAGTATTTTAATCAATCATTTCAATAATAGCGCTTTATCTAGCTACCTCAAATATTCGAACATAAAGGTGGGTTTATGCAGGGTAAGTATCTGACTCCGAATTTGAGGCAACGTACCACGGATCAGTCGCAGTATCGTATAGAGATTTTCGTATTTTGTACCGTATTTACTGTAAAGTAAATATACAACATGGGTTTTTAAGATGCATATTTTTTTCGTATATGTATTTTCGTATATATTTATTGCACATAAAAGACAAAAAACAGAAAATACAGAGAAGTAATTTACAAAGGTAAGCTTATCTCTAAAGTAAAGAGAGATCTCTTCCAGCAAACCCAGATTTTTGATCTTTTATGTTTTGGATTTTTAGACGATGCTTTATAATCAGTATTTTTTATTTTAGATTCTAAAGCAACACATAACATAAAAATGGAATTAGCCAAACTAAATAATGACCAACTAATATTGGAAGAAAAGCTATCTGATAACCAATTACAAGGTGACAATGAAAACAGACGTCAACTCAAACAATTGCAACATGAAAAGGAAATGTATGTTACCGAGCTAAAGGAATTAGAGATTGAAACTGTAGGTGGTAGTAGACTTTCGCCCGAAAGATGCAGCTTAGAAGACATAATAGCTTCTTTTAATAGCATCCGAAAAACCATACATGCCAAATTATCCAAAACGTCGTCATGGGAACATGCCATACAGTCATCCAGCCAGTTACTCCTAAGCAAAACAGACGAAGCTAAAAGAATTATTGAAAAGGAAAAGCATAATATGCTTGCTGAGAAAGAAGAAGCGATACAAGATAGATTAATGCTAGAAAAACAAATGTATGATTTGAAGGAAAGCTTAGAACTTAAAATTACAAGAGATAAAAATACAATTGATGACCTGCAAGGTGAAATTGCTAACCAGCAACTCGTAATGAAGAAAATAAAAGAAAAAACTGAAAGTTATGTAACTAAACTTGAAAAAGAACTGCAGTCTATAAAAGATATATACGAAAATGCGAAAAAAGATATAAATACGCTACAAGCGAAAATACAGTCGCTTTCTCAAGATAAAGCTAAGGACATGAACATGATCGATGTATTAAATACAAGTTTGGAAAAAAAAACCAAAGAATTGACAAAAATGCAGGATGAAATTGCGACTATAAAAGCAAAGGTATTTAAAAATGCTGACGTTCAGGTCGATATGATTATTAAAACCGCATCAACTGAAGATATTATAGAAACTGTATCAAAATTCAGTGATAAAAGAAGTGAAAGGAGACATAGTCCAATCAGAAATGAAGTCCAAATTCTAACAGCCACTATAGTACCAACACTGGAAACTTCAAAGAAGGATTTCATTGACGAAAAGATGCGCACATTAAGTCTTACACCTGTTGAAATAAATCAATTTGACGGCGTAATTAATTCTAAACATGAATTTAATCATAGTGACATGCAACTTTCTCGCGAAACTTCAAAGGCTAATAAAATAGAAGGTAGAACTTTAAAATTAGAGCCTGACCATATGAAAACAGTTGCGCAAGTACAAGCCGGCTTAATACTAGAAAATGTCCTTGGTAGTGAATCGCTCATTCCAGAACAAACAATAACAAGTAGTTCAAATGTAATGTACAGAGAATTGAACTTGCAGAGTTCATCATCAACGAACATTTATAATAAAAATGACATATTTATGATTCATAGAGATAGTGATTCCAGTAATACAACAAAACCTTTTAATGAATACGTTAACGAAACAAAACAAAATTATTCGTATTCAAAACCTGGAGAAACTAATTTAATAGTAGAAGCTGTAACAATACCCGAGCTAACAATGTCTTATAGTACTTCATATCAAAGACAAGGTCCAAGTGGAAATAATAGACCAATAAACAATCGTAAAAAAGCCCAAGTAGACAAGAATAGAAAAGACGTAAGGTCAAACCAGAACACAGATTTGTCCCAAAAAATGTCTGACACATCCATCACAAATGACATGGAACTGACCAGTTACGTACAAACAAGTACAGAAAAGAGCACAAATAAATACGATAACAATATGTCTTTCAATTCTAAAATGACACGAAATGCAAAAAATAAAGATTATGTAAAAGATGACAGATCTAAAAACTCAAAGACTGGCGTTAACACTATGAAGAATTGCGATATTATCAACAAAACGACGAAAAACAAACCTTATGATCAAAATATGGAAATTTTCCGATTAGATTTACCAAGTTCGATTGAAAGTGGTCGGTATATTGAAGTCACAGAAAATGACGATCGTATGTTAAGAAAAACTCAAAGTGAAGGAATATTATTTGGAAAAAAAAAGACCTCGGATGCGTCAAATAGATCGTCTTTCACTGACGAAAACAAAAGCGCATCTAACTACTTGAGCGATAAAAGCTATACAAAGGTCTCCGATAAGGCTGTTTTAGTAAAAAGTGATAGTTCAGAAGATTATGAGAGCAAGATCAGAATGTTGACAAAGGCTTTAGAGAATATCGAGAGGGATTCAAAAAGTAAAATAGAAAGCATAAAACAGCAGTATGACACAAACATTAAAAGTGTTATCAACGAGCATAACCAAGGAGTGAAGAACATGCAGAGTTTACACGAAGAAACACTGAATGATATTCTGAGAACACACGAGAATGAGGTTGAGAATCTAAGAACTATGAGCATTGAAGCAATGAGGAAAGCAGAAAAAATTGAAAGCGAGAACATATCTATCAAAAGTAAATTTTGCGAGCAAATCACCAGACAAATGGAACAGGTGATTGATTGCTATTCCAATGCGGTCTGAATAAATCGGTTGTAAATTATTATAATTTTGAATAATCTTTCAGGAACCAACAAGAACGACTAGGCAGAATAAGCGAAAGAGTGTTATCCGGGATTCTTCATTGCTGACAAAGACAGACCTACAGGCGATTGACGTGAAACCGAGGTCTCGTACACTGGGGCCCTGCACGTGCTCCCTAGATTCGAACCTATCTGACACGATCCGGAACATTTTTGAACAAGTCGACGTGGAACAACGGAAGACGGCTGAACACACCTACCTGAAATATATTGCCAGCAAAATTCTAAGTGGATCTGTAGAGGTATATTCATTACGTCCCTAACAACCCCCTAAAATAAGACAATGTGGACTATTCTTGAGGTGTCAAAACCACTAAACTAGAGGAACTAAAGCCACTAAACTGACAACCTTCAAACCCGACAGCTCTTGCGCCGTGGCCACAGATTCCATTAACACACCATTTTAATTAGTTTAGTTAGTATAGTTCGTGTCGCCCTCGGAATCGCAGGCAATACCTTTTTGTTCAACTCTGTAGAGGGAAGTCCAGCAATGAGTGATGAGGATGATGATGATGATTTTGGTTTTTCTGCAGTCACTGGACGCTGAGGAGCTGTCGTTCCTTCACTTCAAAGTGTGCCGCACATGGAAGGTGAAGACCACCAAAGAGGAAGCCCTGCAGAGGAGGATCGACTCCTTAGAGACTGAGCTGATCAACAAGCAACACTACACCGTGCAACACAGTACGTTATGGGCTACGTCAATCATTTCTAAGTATTTATTTATTTAGAAAACCAACAGCGTTACAGTTAAATTACCATAAACAAATTATTTATTTACTACAGCCAATTATAGGCTTCCATCGATTACATAATTCGAGTCTTCTTAAATTATGGGGTTAGTTAAGTAGAATAAGTTTATATTCGGAACTATAATTTTGTATTTTTGAGTTTCATGAGAGGGAGCTGGTGTGAATGCGGTGTGACGGTGTGTATGTGAAGGTTGATGGTGTATAACTATGAGTGAAACTATATTAATTAATTTTGTTGTCCGCAGAGTGTCAAGAATTTTATGTTTAAAAGACATTTGGAGTGATGATATACATCAGTGTCGGTGAAAGTTTTATTGTAGGTTCTGGCTTTTCGAGTGAGGACAGAATTGTGGGCGTAATTGGTACAATGTATTGGATGGTGGAATAATGAGTTGACTGTGTGTCTGGTGCGGCGACGCGGCGTGCACAGCGGCAGCTGGCTCACCAGCGCGGGGCAGTCCACATGCGCGTGCGCCACGTCGCGCGTCGTCGTACAGCAGCGACATCTCGGCGAGTGTGCGGCGCGCCGCGAGATTCGGCATCCTGTGTCGCGAGCAAGCAACTCTCCTCGTAGCCGTCGTCGTCGACGCATACGTTGCTCTTATAGTTAAGGTGTTTGAGGAACTGAGACTGATATTTTCAAATTTTTCAAATATTTGATGCATATTCAAGTATACTACATACATATGCGAAGAAAACCTTTTTTATGCAAGAGATATACTTAAAAGGTTGGCATGTGCGCAGAACAAGCCTTAAGTTTTTATAAGCTTTCTGGTGATGATGTCTACAAGCTCGTTCATATTTAATTGATGATCCAGGTTTACGCCAAGATCACGCAGCAGTTTTACACGTTCAATAGGCTGATCCTGGATTGTGTATGTGATGTAGTATTTCGATAATGTGTTTAGGTCATTTTGAAGATTATCACAGTCCGCCGATCCCTTGATCTCCATAAATATTTTTGTATCGTCAGCGTACATAAGGAAGGACGCACTGCAGCAGGTGTAAATATCATATAAGTATGAGTTGTACAAGAGGGTCCCAAAGTGGGATCCTTGTGGGACACCGGATGATATATCCACGAAGTTCGATCTGAACCCACCAACCACAATTGCCTGTGACCTTTTGGTGAGGTACGATTGAAATGCGTCAGGACCATTCATGACCCTTGTATCGTAACGGGTTTCACAATAACGTGGAACGTAGTGTCGCCGTGAAATTGTGAAACCCGTTATGATACAAGGGTCATGAATGGTCCTACCTGACGCGTTCGATGCAGAGTGCTGAGAGAGCCGTAGCAAGGCGCACCGCCCCGCGGGCGCCACGGAACCCTTCTTTATTTTCCGCTTCCTATCCTTCTTCTACATGGTCAGGACCCGCGCTGCTTACAATTATTGTTGCAACTGGTAACCGACGATGTCTTCGCTGATTTCAGCGGGAAGTTTTGATCTATTTAATAACTGTAATTTATTTTAACAGTTGCCGAATTGGACCGCAAGGTGGCTGAGGAGCGGTCTCGCCTGCAAGAGGTGCGGGACGCGGTGTGTCGCACCCCCCCCACCACGCCGCCGCCACCCACCGACGACGGCCTCGTCGATAAAAACATCGGGTAAGATTCGGTCATGGGCGCTAAAAGGGACTATGGATACGTTGATCAAGAAAGCCACGTTTGGTGTTTCCAACTCCCACCGCAACTATTTTTAAAAACCACACGTCACGTGATTCGAATTTCGAACCATCCTTCTTTTAACCGGTGTGTGTGTGTGTGTGTGTCCTACAGATGGGCAAAGGCCTTCCCTCTTTGATTCCACACGACGTTGAGGTTGTCCCGCAATTACCGTTTGGCTGTCCCTTCGCCGATATCTGTCTTGTGTATCATACATAAATCATGGTACTATAAATGCATCATATTTCAGGTGCAACGGCTTAGAAGAGTTCGGTGTGTGCGAGCTCAAGAACCATCCATCAGCAGGGCACCTGCCCATTCCCGTAGGACTTCGCCCCAGACGCATGAAGCTTGAGAACCACAGGGTAAGTTATACTTTAGTTTATATAAGAGGCTATGTACAGCTTTTCAACGAACTTTTGGCTTGCTGGTGGAACTAACGCTTTTTCACAGTTTAGTTGCATCAAGTTGCGTAGAACTGGCGCCCCTTATGAACGTCACTCAAGTGTCAAAATATCGTTGGAAGACTACTTCCGTATCCCACATAACTCGGATCATATTCCGTCACCTACTACTACTATTCGCCCGGGTGTAGATATTCGATTATTGGAAATGGCAGCAGGATGATGACGTCACATAGTTTTAGGTATATTTTTGTCATAAATGCCCCACTGTCATCTCTCTATTTATCTTATTACTGTGAACATGGGTTCCTTTATTTACCTTATGGATATAATGCCGTGAATCACAAAGATACCATCACACAGCCGCACGCACGCCACATGTTCGATTGTGAGGTTAAAAGTAAAATATCGTGATGGACTTTGCTGATCTGCTAAGAAAAAACAATTACTAAGAAGGAACAATAGGTGCAGTCAGCATCAGATAGGGGCATCTCTCTAACATGGATGCTGACATCATTTTGATACTTTGGCCGTGTGGATGTTTCTGGTAGTCTATTTGAGTATCTTGTGTGCTGATACCTGATGATCTTTACTTATTTCAAGGCGATATTCATTATTTCCAGGCAGTCCTAGCACAACTGGCAGACGATCGGGTCAAGAGAGAGCCATACAGCAACGAGCCATTTGAAAGGCGCCTGCACATGCACGAGTACGCTGAAAGGCGCCCGCTCAATCGCTTGTCGCCCGAACGACGCCCATTTACTCACGCGTCGTCGACTGAGAGGCGCCCATACACCAACGAGCCACCGACACGACTGCGAAGGTCGAACGAACGCACGTCATCTGCGCGTGCGCATCGGAAATGACGTCGAACATAAATAAACATAAACGAAAACATAACATGGAAAAAATAAGTGTCGGTTCTGTTTTGGCGTGCAAAATTTGTTGAAGTCATTCTTGTGTTGTTGTTATATTTATTTATATTTAAATACGATAAATTGCCTGAGGTAATAAATGTCTTAATTTGATTTGACTGTTTATTTTTTAACGACTTAAGTGGATTTTACGAACGAAAGAGTAACTTTTACTCGAGAGTATCTTCTACTTTTTCATAGCCCACTATCATTTGTCATACATACAAGTTATCCTTGGGATAGTTATTCTCGTATAACTTTTTTTTTGGTGAAATCCAGCCTGAGTAATACAAACCTAAAATACAATATACTTAATAGGTACATATTTTATGCTCACAACTTTTTCCTGTTATCATGGTTACCTAACTTATGTATGATGGTACATAGGTGGCTACAAAAATAGAACAAATAACGAATACGTCTACCGGTCTTATGGCGGCACCACACTTCGTTATGCGTTATTCATTATGCTGCTACGCTGCTGTATTCACCCAAATATTCGTTATGTGAGCGAACACCAAATATGCTCTTCGACACTTATGCGTTATGCGTGCGAGTAAAGCAAATATAGACGAATAAGCCCTCCACACATCGGTATGCGGCCGGCTTTAAGGCCTACGCAAACCGGGACGGACGGTATGGCAAGTTTTTACCAATAGACATTCAAACGTATCGATATAGAAATAAGACAAATTGCTATGGATTAAAATAATGCCGAAGCATCCCGCGGGATACGTTTGAATGATCCATTGGTAAAAACTTAAAATCCCTTGCCATGCCGTCCCAGTGTTACGCACACTGGGACTAATTCGTTACGCGGACTGGCCATAATTCGCACGCATACATAACGCATAAGTGTGGAAGGGCATATTTGGTGTTCGCTCACAACGAATATTTGGGCGAATACAGCGTAGCCGCATAACGAATAACGTATAACGAAGTGTGGTGCCACCATAATAAGTATAGTACACGCGGACAAAAAAAAGCATATTCCAACCACTGTATCCGTGGTAATGAAGTGGGCAACATGTTGTCACGTAATTATTTACTTGCATTAGTTTTCCTGGTGACCATTACCAGTTTCGCAAGAGCTACTTCTCCAACAGAAGAGGGCGAGTGCGCTGAGAAGACAACATGCAGTAAATGTATTGGATATGCCAAAGAAAACTGTGTCTGGTGCTCAGTAAGTAAATTGTTTTTCATCACAACTATTCGAAAAGAGCTCTTATTTCCGGAAAACAGAGACTAAAGTAGTACTTCAATCCTTAGGGATGAAAGTTTTCAATCTTTTTCATTAGTTTTACTATGTTTACAGTCTTCACAAAATGAAAGACCCGTTTTGACATTTCACGCCCATGAAGTTTTAACCCCTAACGCGTAGGTAATAGAAGCGGTTTTCCTACAAAACATGTACGGTTTTTTGTACGCATCAGTTGGCTTTTATTACCTACGCATTAGGGGTTAAAACTTCATGGGCGTGAACTGTCAAAACAGGCCTTTTATTTTGTGATGACTTTAGGTGTGGTTGAGATTGTAGTCATAATCCGCCGAAAAGTATAATGCTGAATTAATATTTAAGTATATTGTTTTTATAAATTACTTACACAGAACCTGAAAAATAAGCAGATGGTGCACTGTCAAAATGAAAACTACAGCGACAAAAATTGGTGCGCTGACGACATCGAGAAATCTCATGATGAAATCACTTATTTACCCACCTCTGACTTACAAAAACAGCATATTTGGATCGAAGACGGGGCAAACAATACACCAAGCAAGGGTTACATTCAAACTAGAGTGGGAGTACCGAAATCACTAGATATTACGTACAAAATCGGCAAAGACTTTACTGTTGACTTCTATTTTCTACTTGATTTGTCGGTGCGTAAAGGGGGTGGTAAGATTCATTACTTAAACGAAGCAGGTTGGAACACAATACGAAGCTTGAATAACGATGTCCATATAGGCCTTGGAACCTTCATTGACAGGCCAGTCCCTCCATATGGCAGGTATGTGGATATTCTGGATCATTATGACCACTTCCCTTTATGACAAGGTTCATATTGACAATCTCTGTTTGACCTCGTCCCAAATAGACCATTTCTTAGTTCGCTTTAACTTTAACACTTATCCTCGTTTTTCTTGGGCAAGCCTAGTCATATGTGTATATGTAGATATAAGAGAAGGCTGGTTATGTAAAGGGTGTGTGTGTACCTTTTAATTTATTCAGGTAATTTATTCAGGTAAAATGTTAGGCACATAGTTGTATGGATCTCAGTCTCCTTAACTAGGTTTATCACCTGTAGATATTTCAGGAGGCAGGGCTCTTCCATTATTTGGTCGTTGAATTTTTTAACAAATTTAATAAAACACCATCTAAATTGTTATTTATGAAATGGGTAATAAGAACCTATGCATTTGACTTACACACGAAAAACTGTCGATATAGAAGTAGTCTAAAGTTGCGCGTCCACTGCGTCGGAATCGGAGCGTACGGAGTGGACGGATTTGTTGCTTTGTATTGGTAGTGCGTGCACTGGATCGACATTTCTGCGCCCATAGAAATCAATACAAAGCAACGAATCCGTCCGCTCCGTTCTGATTCCGACGCAGTGGACGCGAAACTTGACAATGAACTTTTTATTATAAGAGAAGTGGTTAAAATGAACTTGTCATTTGATATAACATTTAAATATGTCCAAAATAGACCTATAGAAGATAAGTATAATAACGATGGACAACGATAATGATTATTGTCTACTACTACTAATCTACATCTTTGTCACATATTTTCAGTCCAGAATCAGATATACCGGAAATATTAACAAATAGTAATATACCAAATTATCTGTTAGGGCCGAAGCCCTATTCCTATAAAAATATTATCCCCTTAACAAATAAAACTGGTGACGCCGTTGGATTGCCTGATGCAAACACAAAAGGGATCAAAGGGCGTAGTCTTGATGACAGACAAGGGACTCTCGATGCCCTGATGCAGGTGATGGTGTGTGAAGGTACTGAAGGAGTAGGCTGGCGACAAGAAGCCCTGCACATCATAATCGTGGTCACCGATAAACCTTACCACAGCGCCGGTGATGGAAAAATGGCCGGCGCAGGCCTGCGAAATGACATGCAATGTCACATGATGTCACATGCAATGTCACATGATCCTAGCATTGCCACCACTCAAGACTACCCATCAGTAGGTCAGATAAATAAAGTGGCCAGGGATAAAAACTTTATCATAGTATTCGCGGTTGATAGTGAGGTACGAGGAACGTATGAGCTGCTCTCTAAATCAATTAAAGGATCTGTGGTCCAGCAGACTTCTGATCTTCACCGAGACCTACAAGCCATTACAAAAAATGCCTACGAGGTGAATTGATTAAAAAAAATATTTATTATCTTGCCAAGTAAAATACAATTTGTGTACGTAACTACAAAAACTAATAATAGAGACTAAAGCTTAGTTGAAGCACAGCTTATCACAGATTAAGAACATTTTAACAGTAGTTAACGCTTATTTCTTTTATTTCAGGAAATATTGAAATGTCCTCAAATATTTATAAAAGCCCCTGGAAACATTAAGGTAACTTTGGATCCTCAGTGCAATACTGCAGTCAGGAAACAAGAGTGTATGATAACAGAAGAGGAATCAAAAAAAATTAAGGCCACTGTCAGTATTACAGAGTGTCTCAAAGGCACACAAAATGTCGAACTCCAAGTTATGGGGTTCACAAGCAAAGTTGTGTTAGAAGTCAAGTCAAGTTGTGTCTGTAACTGTATGAAGGAGAAGAAAGAAACGCCTGATAAAAAATGTAATAATAAGGGCGACTTCAAATGTGGAGTCTGCGAGTGTACTAATCAAAGGTACCTCAAAAATTTTCTCTTTGGTTTTCTTCGTCATGTCGCAGCTATTGAGTGTAAATACTACAGCCAATTTTAAGGTGACTTCTACGACTTTTCATTCGAGATTTTGCAGCGAGGTAGGTACTCGGACAACCCGGGCCATGGTTTGTTGTGTATTTGTGACGACGCTGTTTCAGGTTCCCACACCAGGTGTACACACACAGTACACGACGACACCTGCCTGACACACTACACGGGCTTTTCCCAAATTCATCCATTATTTTGTTTTAGAAAAATCCATGGTTTTATAACTTAAATATTTTTCTCATCATCATCTCACGTTTTTGAGTTTCATTATCATGTAGTCAGGCATTTAAAACTTATGGAGTAATCGCTTTGTACAATACATGGCAATGTAATGTTTGCGCCTATTATAAATGTTGATCCAAAAATTTAATTGAACATAATTTCAATCTAATTAAGGTTCCGTTTCGAATAGTCCCGATAATCCCAATGTGATATATAAAAAAACTTGCTCTGTGAGCTGTACACCTCGCTAGTGAAACAGGATGCGTTTATTTTTCATTACTTTTCACCACTGACATCCCCGACCCCTAAGTTTGTCGGATAAACGAGTGGAAGTATCATAAAAACAAAGAACCCGACTGCATTTTCTTTTCATTTTCTTTTAAAGATCTTCATGTTTTAAATGTTTATTTATTTTAGTCTTGGTCCAGACTGCAGCGAGTGTAGTCGGAATGAAGAAACATGCAAAGAAAGTGCAACTGCCGTGATATGCAGTGGAAGGGGCAAGTGCAGGTGAATATCCTATGGCTGAGTACTAAGTAGTGTGTATAAACTGCTACTGAATCAAAAGTGCACCGTAGAGGCGGGACACAACTAGTTTTTTTGTCAGCTTTTTTAGCCTAAGCATGTTTGTCCAAGTTACTCATTCATCAATATCAACCTGCCAACCAATATGTCTACTAGCTTATCAACTATGCAATCAACTACCTGCAACATCTTGAAACCAGATTTCGTGGACCAGAATAGCAGGTGACATGCATGTATAAGTGGGATATTTTGCGAGATAGTATTCCGTATTCCGGCAGACAATGACGGTTCTATCTTCTATCTATCTTCTGTAAGGGGGCTGAAGTGCCTGCACGTGGCCCACATGTGCGGGGCCTTTGTGCATGTCCCCTTCTCCCTTTCTCTCATCTCAGCCAACCCAACTCCTCCACAAGTTGGAGCAGGAGGCCTGGGTGTTCAAGGAGCTCCCGGGTCGATGATGCTTCTCCCAGAATCGCCATCCTGGTTTCAATTGTGGATGGACATGCCAGCAACATGTGCTCGACCGTCTCTTCCACTTCCATGCAACCCCTGCATAGGGGGCTGTCAGTTGCACCTGTAATTGTCAAGTGTTTATTTAGTGTACAATGGCCTGTTATAAGGCCTGTTAGTATTTTTATTTTGCTGCGTGGCAGCCTTATTAGGTAGTTAGTAAACCTATGGTTATACTTGTTTATAAAGAGTTTCAATGACGATGAGAATGACGGTTCAATAACAATAACTCGACGACAACAGCGACCTATAGGTTCTCTGAATAGTGACTAACGTGTCGCCCTGTCGTCGTCGGTCGCTCCGACGGACGCAGTGTTGTTATTGATACGGCAATTGCCGTAATATACGGCAATCCACGATTTTTTTACAGTTTATACGGCATACGGCAGGGTTTTCACTACCGTATCATGAAATACGGCAATTTAGGCTTTTGTAATAATTTACAGATAGATAGAGAGATAGTTTAGATTTTTGCTATCGCAACAACACTAGTAGCTTATCAAAGGAGTGTGAACGTACTATAACTTAATATTTGAACGTGATTGATATTTGAATGATTGTTGGATTTTCATAGTACTCGCAACTCGCAAGGGACTCAAAACCTATAGGATTCTAACCTAAAATCATGAAATTTGGAACAAAGCAAGGTGGTTAAGTAAGCAAGTAGAGAAAAAAAACTGAAAACTGTAAAATGTCAGTCTGCAAAAATATGTTATTTGGTTTACTTACATGGATGACATCATACTTTTGTTTTTTTATGTACTTAGAAACCTAACTACACCAGTTACAAGGTAACAATCTACAATTATAATCGTGTTCGAAACCCTTGGTGCGCGAGTCCTAATCGCACTTGACCGTTTATTTTAATAATACGGCAATTTCGTGTTTTAATTGAGATTTCTGTTTTTCTAAGTTACTGTCTCTTTGAATGTACTCTAACTGTCTTTATTTGACTATTTACATAGTGAAATCCTTAATTGGCCTAGTTATTTAATCTTTATTCTTGTTTAACTTTTATGTACGGTTGTGGATTTTTGTTCAATAAATAAAAATAAAATAAAAATTATACATAAATACGGCAATTTAAAACTTTAGATACGGCAACACAAAATTTTGCAGTAACAACACTGCTCCGACGTCTATTTGTTATCCATTGTAGAGCTCGTCTAAGCTGAAATGACGCGCCCCACTCCTTGGTTTTGTATTTACTTGTCATACAAAACCAAGGAGTGGGGCGCGTCATTTCAGCCTAGACGAGCTCTAAGTTTGTTAGGTCTATGTACTTATGAGAAAATCCTAACTCCCGTCGTTATCTATCTACTGAAATAGGTAAATTAGTCAATTTTCTTTTTCAGCTGCGGAAAATGTTTGGGTTGTCTTCGTTCATCGGGCAAGTTCTGTGAATTCACCGATGATTTGTGCGATCTTCCAGATCAAATCCCAAAATGCTCGGGACCCGATCACGGCTTTTGTTCTGAAGGAAAGTGTGTCTGCCATGAGCCTTATATCGGCAAAGATTGCTCGTGCCGTAATGATAATAGCACCTGCGTTGGACCTAATAAGCTGGTGTGTATGGCGTCATTTCTACTGCGGGGTCGTCTAGCAACAAAGTAACCTTAGATTTGCTTATTGGTTAGGAATGTTGTGCTTTAGATCAGAGCTCGCTAAGTCATTATTTGTTTTGGTACAAAAAAATAATTAAAATGTATGTCCTATTTTGGTTTAGGGTCAGTTGGTCACCCTACACACTTTACAAGCGCAACTGTGTTTTGACTTTGTCATAAATTGTTTATGGCCTTTGATTTTGATACTTCTTACTCCTCTGTTTAGTTTATTAGAAAAACGTTTTAACATGAATTTTAAGGTGTCCAGTCCAAACATTCAGAATTAATAAGGATAATTTACTTATTAAATTACTAACGCATAGTTGTGATTATTTAAATACTAACTTAATAGCTGAAGCTGCAATTATTTACCGAGTTAGAAAAATATGTTATAGTCACGACCCAAAAGTCATCCTGTATAAGGCTAACTTTCGCCTGTAGCCTGCGACTTTAGATTATTTATTATTAGGTTGAGCCCATGGTGTCCCACTGTTTAGCAAAGCCTCTCTCCTCTTTCCTCGCTTGGCGATCCTGACCAGTCGGATACCATATTTTGTCATCCCAAAGACCTGTCTCCCCGTCATCTCTTCCTGGGTCGACCGCACGCTTCATCTTGGCATTTTTCGGAATCCATTCAATTGTTGCTCTCTTGGCCCAACGATTTGGATGCAATCTGGATGCAATCGAGCAACGGCTCAGTCCCACTTCAGTTGGGCAGCCTACTAAGCTCGCCAATCAGCGCAGCGACTGAAGTAAAAATTCATAATTCTGTACACCCTGCATTCGTTCACAAATGTGAGGGTAGTAAAATTGTAATGATGTGAAAGAGACGTTTTGGTCAGTAACTAAGTATATTATTATTATTATTAATCGTTTATTGCAGGCATAAAAGCCCATAGAATAAATTACACAGGTTTACCTTGCATCACCTGGCATAATGGCAGCATAATTTCTTCCAGGTTTGTTCTGGAAACGGCGACTGCATGTGCGGTAAATGCCAATGTATTCTTGATAAAATTACGATTCCCAATAATGACTACTGTGACTACATCCGATGTGACGACTACTCAGAACTTGCTATGTGCCTGCACGACACGGACAATCCCGAAGACTGCTTCAGGAAGCATCCTCTAGCAATGGAGTTTGAATACAAGTTAGTCAATAAAAGTGATATGGCGATAGCCCAGAGTGGCCGAATGGAACAGTGCAACATGAAAAATATAAACAGAAAAGGCATTCTTGTATTCAGATACAAATTCACGGAGCCACCGTTCAAGTTGGTGCTGAACATTCAGAATGAACTGGATACCCCCGAGGAACCGAATATACCGCGTGAGTGATCTATCTCAATTTTAAATTTTACACAGACCACACTTCGATCGTTTAATTGCGATTAGTGCAAACGTGGCCTTCAAGTGCATCTCATGTCACGTTAGGCAGGACGCTTTGGATTTTAGTTGAAACAAAAAGTAAAACTTAGAAAAACCCGACTTCCACAAACCCTATTTGATTAGAAACCAAGTGTTTTTTGAGTTTAATACAAACTGTAAACCCCTACTTAATTTGGGGAATTAATTTCGTCAAATCCCATCTCAGTGCTACCATAACGCTACATAAGGAACCCCTGTACATAGTTTCATGGCTCTAGGTCCACGTTTAGGCTATGCGTTGCCCGTCAATAAAACATTTACCTATTAAAAACCGCAAAGATAACTTTGTCATTCATACAAACACTATGAAAAACAACACAAACATCCAGTCTTATAATTACTTGCTACTAAGGAACCCTTCATGGGCGATATAATAAAATAATACAGTATATTAGTATATACTTATCATCTTATCAAGTATCGAAATTCATACCTAAAAATTGTAAATGTAACGAAACGAAAGAGAGGGGCCTCCTAGCACAGGTGTTTTAACACTTAAAAGGAAATCTCATCAAATTTCTTGTCTATTAACGTTTATGAAATAAACATTTTTCATTTTCATTTTCAACAAATTATAGATCATAAAATCTTATGTGTTTGCAGTTACGGTCGGCATTGCAGTGGGGACCGTGGTCATGGCTGGTATGCTGACGGCGATCATTTGGAAGTACACTGTTGATTTCATTGATGCGAAGGAGTACAAGGCTTTCAGGAAGGAGTTAGAGAACCTGGAGTTTCATGAAACGAACCCTCTTTATAGGGACGCCACCACCAAAACGAAGAACCCGACATTCCGGCTATCTTTCAAGTTCAAAAGGAACTCTAGTTTACCGACCTAAAATAACGATTGTCTGCATTCACATTATTATTATTAAGTAATAACTTTTATTTCTTGCTAAAAAAATACCCGCTGGATTCCTTACAAAATGTATTGACACCAGAGCGAGCGTTATTCTATTGTTCAGAGTTGCATTAGTTTTGTGTTTTATGTTGTCATCTGGAATTAATATAGTATACGGAAATACGAAAAATAAAATGAGGGAATAAATGATTAATTAAGCGAATGCCCATACGTTCTTTATTTATCCGAAAATGATGGGCAGTTACAATTTTTTGTTTGAGGCGCGGAAGAACCGCACTTTCCCCTCCTCTCCTGCCGCTCCTGGGGGTCCGCGCGATGTGGAACAGGGCCAAAATAGATCAATTTTGTTCAGAGAAATGAGAGCATAACTATGCAAAGTCTTATCATCTTTAGTCATAAAATCTCGTACTACATACACTGTAGTGTTAGTTTATGCATCAATCGTGTATAACAACTCCTTGACAATTATTTTTTGGTAATGATTATGCCACACACATCACATTGACTTTGCTCTGAGAATTTAACAGGCGTTTCTAATTAAAGCTACACTATAAACAACACTACACACCAAAATAACCAAGCAAATTAGATCAAAATCAATCTATTTACGAATAAGGCCAACGCATAATTTATCAAAACAAAGATAACGTTAATGTGACATTAAAGTTAATAATAAAGTTAATAAACTGTTGTTAGTACCTAACAATACCGTAGATGGCGTTTCTGACAACTGAGTACTTGTAATAATTTGATTACAAAACATATAAGGAATTTGAAAAAATAATACAAATCTAGCATCCCAAAATAGAATATAAAGCAGAATAATTTAAATAAAGCCGTGCATTTTGCACTAATATGTTGTGACATCGTTGCTAAATAGTAAAGTCCTGCATCGCGGTATCAATTTTTTTCCGCTCCGTGACTTATATACGAAAGACTTTGCCTTTTCCGTCGGAGTCCGTTTCTACGCAGTATTGCAGTGGTTGGGAGGTAGAGCTGCTTTAAATCTACCTTTCATCGGTACCGTAGAGAGCTAGTAAGAGAATAGCCTCACGGGTAATGGTAAGGACGAGCGTTAATGTGTAACCTCGATCCAACGTGTAAAACCGCGGAGAATCCCGGTTAATGGTAAGCGTAGTGTCGCGCTATTCAGGCTGAAAGTACGCCATTGAGCACACCGGCGGGTTGACGCCGGGTTATTGCGAGGAATTGGTCCTCCGCCACACTGACGTAGAAGCTCTGACTCTTTTTTTCACGTTTATAAAAAACTTAACCGTAACACATGTTGCTATTGGTCACTTCCTATTTGAAAACTTTACTAAAGATAGGTTAGTTAGGTTAGGTTCACACGTTACAGCAGACCCGGGAGCCGGAGCGAAGCGGCGCGGAGCGAGGCGACCGGCGACCTCCTACTTTGGCAAGAACCGAATTGGTCTAAAAAGTATAAGTACTTATTTTTCTCGCAAAAGTACTTACCAGGGGGATGGGGGGATTCTCCCTCAACCTCTCCCAACCCCAATTGCAAAGAATAATAATAATAATATGTAAACGTAACCTCAAATTTTAACAAACTTTAAACATTTATTTATTACTCAAAAACTATACAATTCTTCACAAAAAGACGTATACCAGGGGGGTCGGGAGGTTCTATTATAGGTGTAGGTGTATAGTGCATAATTATTATGATATTAATGATTGATTAAATGATGTTTTATTTATTAATACATAAGGGCTTAGGTAATAATAGGTACACGTTTTAAGTAAAGTTGGGTTGAACTTTTTAATAAAATAATTATTAAATTTACACAAAGTTATCAGATAATTACTTAATTTAACGGTTTTACATAAGTAGTTAAACAGATTGCAAGATTAACTTTATTTTGTGGGCACATTCTGTGTGCAGTTAGTTTATTGCACACAAACAAAAAGTAACTACATAATACTGTACAAACAAACAAACATTTACATACAGGCACATACATTGATTCGGGGCCCACACTAGGATACCCTGTGTCGTGGGAACCAGAAACAGCGACATCACAAAAATGTAAACATCCTGACAGACCTGGGTTTTTTTTTGTCAGAGCCGGGATTCGAACCCGGGACCTCCCTCTCGCATGGTAGGCAGATGCGTAACCGCCGCTGCCCACAGAGTTCGCCACAAAGGCGAGATTATCTCTAATAATAAGATAAACTTATATCGACTTCCGTCACGCCTTTTCCCATGCAGGTGGCAGCGACACATTCATCTTTAACTTGGAATTCTGAAGTTGATATTAGAGTATGTGATAGGGGGGCAGTCCGTCGCCGCCGCTCTGATAATGCTTGTGTCTGTCTATACCCACATAATTCCCAATGACACCATCCTTTACGTGTACGCAAATTACGGATGCCTGATAGATGATTAGATGATGATGATGATTCATCGGACACGTTATTTGTGACGTAGCGTAGGCACCTCGGGTCGAAGGAGGTTATCTGTAGAACTCGTCTCTCTCGTGCCATGCCAGCCAGTGTTTTTGAGTTCTGTGGGTGGCAGTTTGCTTGGAGCCGTGCGGAGAGAGACGGTGTGTCGTGCCGCGCGCGCCAATACATTATTTGAATTTCGAACACGCGAAGAAAAATTAAACTATTTTTTACTTTTTTTTACTGCTTTGTTTTTCGGAAAGCAATGGCGACTGCCTGTGTCGGGGTTGTGTTTGTGATATTGTTTTCGGTGCAACAGTTATTGGCGTTAAATTGTGTTACTGATCTATCCACATTGAGCTGCCAAGACTGTATCAACAAATGTGGTGGTTATTGGTGCAGCAATCCGGAAGCGGTATGTACTAAGTTTATAAGTTTTTCTTGCCCTTCTAAATCTATACTATTTGACGAGACCCGAAACTATTGTCAAAGATGCATTTTACATTCGCGCTTTCCGAATAAGTACAATTAGCTATTCCGTTTGGAGTTCTTGAATTATCCTCTGTTACAATTCCACCTCGTTTAGTGGTAATGTTGGTAGGCATCATAATCCTTCAGATCAAAACAAAACGGAAGCAAACAATTGAGTCAATGGAATGGACAGAGTTCAAGATCATGCGTGTAGTGTAGGGTCGATAGCTAGATTGTTGCATTAGACCTAATGTGATGGTAAGTATTTATTTCATATTAATGCACGAAAAATTTAAATCGGGCTTAACCATTTTACTAGCTTTGATTCGCGGATTATTTAGACCAGTGGAGTAACCTTTTTTGCGATTCAAATCCGATAGGTATCGTTCAGCGTTCAGATACATACATCACCACATGACAACTATTTTCAATGGAATAATAGTGAACTTTATTTTATACCTAATACCCTAGTCGGCAGAGACCCGAGAAAATTCCGAATTCAAGGAAACTTAAGTATGTTGTTTTCAGTAGTGCTACACACAATGTTCCAAACAAATAAAGCTTGTGCTAACTTGAGGAGGGGCGAAAAACCGTTTATTTTTTTGGGACATTTTCCAGTGTACATCACGTTTAATTTAAAAAACATTCAATAGTTATAAGAAATAGTGTATGACTTAATCAAAAATGTCAAAATTTCGCGTCGATAACAAAAAGAAATACTAAAATTGGTCCAGTACTTTGACTTTTATCGGTATCCAAAATACTTCCCAAACAATAAATCTATAGAATGAACGGGTATGGCCCAAAACCTTTTGGACCTGAAAGATGTTCTGGAACATGCAAAAGCGATGTAGTATACCGTCGAAAAAGATTCTATGCAGATGTGGCCTGGTAAATACAAGAAATGAAACACATACTGATTCTATTGATTTATTGATTTGGGAGTATTTTGGTTTGGACCCCAATAGAAGTCAAACTACTGCTACTACTATGCGAAATTTTGTCATCTTTGATTCATTTACATACACTATTTCTTAATATATTTTTTTAAATTAAACGCGAAAAACTGGAAGAAGTCCCAAAAAAACGGTGTTTCGCCCCTCCTCAAGTTATTTGTTCAGAAAACTGGATGTAGCACAACTGAAAAGCCACAAACAACATACTTAAGTTTCGTTGAATTCGGAATTTTCTCTAAGTTTGTATGGACTGAAATCTCTGCCGACTAGGGTATAAGTACAATGAGTTGTTTTAAATCGGTAATCAGCATTGTTTGGAGGTGGCAGTACCGCAGTACGAGCCCTGCTGATCAGGCAGCAAGCATTTACCATTTTAATTAGGTTTAATTGAGTACTAATTTCGCAAGATTTGTGGTACGCTCGCATGAATGAAAAATGTATGAATGAACAGACACATCCCAGTTTGCGAGCTAATTCGGTCTTGCTAATGAACTATACTAATTATTTCGCCACTCGTATGTTTAGCATGCGTGTAGAATTAACTCAACTGAGTAGGTAGTGACCCGGTACATCCAACAACTCAAGTTTGACGAACACTTAAGTCACGCTGTCGCTTTGATAGCTCTTATTGTGACATTTAAGTGGCACTTAAGTTACAGGACTGTGTATTCAGCATTCATTTAACAGATAGGTAAGTCAAACTAGCTCCTTTAAATAACCCGTTTGACATTTTGATTTTGAGATTGATATAATGTCAAATCGTGATGCCACCAGCCTCAGATATCAAGATACCACCATGACATTCATACTCAGAAAAATCCTGTCTACTCTTTACCCACTTACACTCTGTCCTCATAGTCCGATGACTACGCACAATCTCCCTGAGTGGTAGCGGGTTGATCGGTGAATTTCCTGCTGAACCCCATTTTCCAATATCCGCCCGCCTTATATAGCCTCCCCACCCGCCCATAGAACAATGAAGTTCATTACTTAAGTTAATATTATTATTAAGCTAATCATTGTGTTATTGTAATATTTTAGTTGAGTACGGCGATGGACTGGCACCCTGTCACGCAAATTGAAGAATAAGGCCGGGACTCCACCAAAGTGGAGATGTGCGGAGATGTGGAATATTTGTATGGCGCCATGGAAGCGGAGATGTGAGCTGTTTCCATATCGCATACAAATATTCCACATCTCCGCTTTGGTGGAGTCTCGGCCTAATGACCAGAAATAGGCGCAACTGTGCCTAGCCTGCTTATAATAAAAGTACATATCCCATGGACAGTGTAAAAAAGGGGATTCTCGAGATTTATGTTTGAGCAATAACAATCTTATTTATCTCTGATATCTAGGAATTTCAATCGGTATAGGTTACCTTTAATTAACTTGACAAATCGGCCGATGCATATCGAACTCATTATTTTAAGCTTTTATCGATCTATTTATTTATTCGTATAACATCTCCAAGTAGGAACGTCACAGGCATATATCCATGGAAATGCTTAGCCTATTAATGTCCCCACCGAGGGGCACGAGCCTTGAATATGAGTAAGATTGAGTCATACTCCTCTCATTTTTCTAATTCTTGTAATAATACTTCGATCCGCTCCTGTCCATCAAACATCAACATGTGCATGGATACTAGAGGTGTGTACCGGTTGCAATTTTAGCCTCCGGAGATTTTCGGAGATTTTATAGTAAAAACCGGTACTTCACCGGAGAAAAACCTATAGGAACATTTCTTGACATTATATGGAAATTGGCTTAATTTGACACTGTGAAGTGTTAAGTGTATAGTGTGGGTTTTGTGAATGGGGCTGTGAAGTGTTAAGTAGTGTCCAACTCTGTGTAGCGTCTCTGATTAGTAGAAAACTAGAAACCGGTTGGTTATTGAGCGTCAAACAATAGAATTTGCTGTCCCGACGCTGTTAAGTAAACTGCTAGTGGAGGGGCGCTGCGAGTGGAGGGGGAAGAGAGACGCGCGGGGCAGTACTATTTGCAAATAATTGAAACAAAAAGTAAACTTTAGAAAAAACCGACTTCCACAAACCCTATTTGATTAGATTGAGTTTAATACAAACTGTAACCCCTTATCCCCCCCCCTTGGGGAATTAATTTTGTCAAATCCCATATCAGTGCTTCCCCACGCTACTAAGGAACCCCTGTACAAAGTTTCATGGCTCTAGGTCCACCGGTTTAGGCTATGCGTCGCCTGCCCGTCAGCCACGCATTGTATTTGTACCTAGTATTGAGCAGATCTGGTGGCCATATGTGGTCTTCATCAGCAGTTCCGCATCACAATATTATGCTTACCATGTGCATTTGCACGAGTTATTATGAAAAACACAAAAATCACTATAGGTCTGCCTATAATATTTGAAGAGTTCCCTCGATTTCTCCAGGATCCCATCATCAGATCCTGACCTGGTGTCAATGGGACCACCCTTGAGGTATTACCTATACGCCGAAAAAAGATTTGTTCAAATCGGTTCATAATTGGCGGAGTAATCGCGTAACAAACATAGAAAAAAAAAAAAAAAACATACGGGTCGAATTGAGAACCTCCTCCTTTTTTTGAAGTCGGTTGAAAAATAGAACACGCTTCTATTCGCCTTACTTCGCTGATCAGTAATCAGAATCACTCACGCTTAACAGTGGCTGTCCAGATGTGGCTCGCACTTTACACCTCACAGCCACACTTTACACCTGCATTTTACATTAATCAAAGTCAAAACGGCCCTTTACATAGACAAAATTATAGAATGTGAAGTAGGGTGCAATTCCGATATGACAAAATAGATCCCCAATGGGGATTCCCCATCCCATACATAGAAAAAAATATATAATGTGAAGTAAGGTGCTTTCGGTTACACGTTTACAGTATTTTCGCTCGTCATTATAAGTTGCGTTCCGCGCGCATGTACAAAAAGTAAGGTGCGTTCGGAATAGTACGGATTACTTGGGGTACACGCATACAATATTTTCCATACTAAGTCCATGATATTTTCAGAGGCAAAATAAATTTGTGTTCCGCGCGCGTGTATAAAAATACCGGTTAAAAATAAAATCACCGGTAAAAATCCGGTAGTGACGTTATCCGGTTTTTCACCGGTTTTTGTAGAACCGGTACACATCTCTAATGGATACCAAAAATATGTATCCGCAATCCCACCATTTCTGTTGAATTAAAAATACCGAAACAGTCGGCTGACCCATTTCCCTTGCACTGTGGTGTAGTGTGTTTTGAACATTAAAGAAGCTTGCACAACTTTCATCAGTGAGCGTAATGAGATGTGGTAGGTACAAAGTACGCTCAATCATATTTTTAATGGCATGCCTCTGACTGCAATATGAGTTAAATGTTGAAAAGATGTAGGTATAACATGTCTTCTAACTAGAGATTACACGTAGACATGCCTGTATTAATAAACCACTCTCGGCTATGAGAGTGGTTTCAGATACGTCAGAAAAACGGTTTATAGTTTCGTCCACAGAACAATAGGTTTCGTCATATCAAATCTGTTTTGCCATATCATTGATATCACATCACGCGCGTGTGATAAGTAGCTCTCGGAACTGAGAGCGGTTTAATATGAGCCTTAGGTAAGTAAGTTAAGCTACATACGCCATCGCGCCTTAACAGGCTAACACTATTATAGTGTCTGGATCTGGAATGAGATGATTAGCAATATTATTCAGAAGATCAGTTGGCAGACCACCTGCCAGATCGTCCGATTAGGTAGTGATAGCACAGGGTGCTCATCCCATAAAAATTAGAATTATTAACCCTTCGTAAAAAAGAGATGTAAGATTTAACATACTTCTAGGTGGCGCTAATCTTAGAATAATTCCTATATATCTTAGCGCCATCTCGTGGTATTTGCAATTTTTCAATGGTGTTGCACCAAGCGATAATGGCCTCGAACTAAAGAAGCTTCCGTAGCATCTCAGTTTACGCCGGTGTCATATTTTATTCTAGGTGGTCTATCTGTATTAGTATAATATTATAGTATCTGTGGTGATAGTAAATGTAGTTCGTATACGTGAGAAGGCCTAGCTAGCGTATGACTATAGTTCCTAACTCTGTAATAATAATCTGTGCCTATATAGTGAGTTCCCTGCATGCTGGCTGACTAATGATAATGAAATATCTGAAATATTCTCCAATTATTCAATCATAGCTTTTGATAAAAGATTGTCACTGGTTCGCCGACACATCATAAATAACAATAGTTCGCCATTGTTCGGTCGTTCGAGCGGTGTGCTTCTGCGAGTGAAGGGAGGACTCAAACAGTACAAAATTTGTAGATAGACAAACATTCACATAATCGATTACAGATCGTTCGCGCGTGTAAAATGGTGTTATTTAATTACTTTGCAGGCGCTACTCTTACAAGTATAACAGTTTTGGCCCTTGACACGTCACGTCACCCCATTTGCTCAAAATATCATGTGATTGTGATGTAATTTTAAAACAGCCAGTGATCAGGACAGGTTTTCAAAGGTCAAAAGACGACCGTTATAAAATAAATTAATTATATGCAATGATCATCATCTTTTGCCAGTCTATCACGTATACGGTAGGTATTCAATACGGTAACCTCACCACGCTATTTGTCTGAAAATTGGGATTTTAATGATCGATTTTACAGCTGAAAGGAATTTCAAATCGAGTCAATTTCATTTTACTTTTTTACTCCTTCCCTGATGATTCTTTGAGTGTTTAAATAATGAATTAAATTAGTCACTGCAAATATTATAGTATCTGTGGTTTGAGCCTTCATATGCCTTGTAACCCAGTACCTAATACCATTTGATGTACCTACCCCTAAATGAAACGTTTTACTAAATAAATAATTTCTATAAGCTATTATTTAGGTATCATCCCGGAATCCTTAGAACAAACAAACCTTTTAAGATTTCTAGGATTAACAACATTTACTGCAACTTGATAAACGGTCTATCCAGCTTAAGCTTACTTTGTACTCTTATTTCCATTAGGTGTAGAGCGAAAATCTGCTGAAGCTGTAATCTAGCGTTTGCTTAGTAATTAGTTAGTCTAGAATGACGAGAGACTATTGACCTAGTTTTAATTAGTAATGCTTTCAGAAATCAAGAGCAAAAACTTTGTTTTAGTTTTTGTATAGAGGCTTATAATAAAAACCGGCCAAGTGCGAGTCGGACTTGCGCACGAAGGGTTCCGTAGTATTATCCATAAAAAAAGCTAAAAAAATTATGTCTGTTGTATGGGAGCCCCCTTTAATATTTTTTATAATCTGTTTTTTTTAAAAAGAGGGGTTATCAATTCGGTTGTATGTTATTTTTTTTTATGTTTGTTACATCGAAACTGGTACTATTTAAGATTCGATTTCAAAAATTATTTCTTCGTTAGAAAAAGAAGCCCAATAGTTTGATTCCATTTTTTGAAAATCAGGAATCGGTCCAGTAGTTAGGTTTCTGAATGAAATAACTGTAAAGTTTAATTTGTTTTTACATGGACTTAGTCATTGTCGCGAGATAAATTCTGGCTGTTAGGATCATTTATTCGTTTATATTATGTGATACGTATGGACTTCACTATCAGGACTCAGGAGACAGATTTTGTAGGCTCGATTTTGAGCGGGGAAGACTATAAGTGTAAAGTCTTCACAAATAAAAGGCCCGTTTTGACAGTATACGCCCATGAAGTTTTAACCCCTAACGCGTAGGTAATAGAAGCGGTTTTCCTAGGTGCAACTTGTACGTTTTGCTTGTACGCAACAGTAGGCTTTTATTACCAAAGCATTAGGGGTTAAAACTTTATGGGCGTGAACTGTCAAAACGGGCCTTTTATTTTGTGAAGACTTTAGGTCATGCATGAAGTCGGTTTTTTTTAAGTTTTTAACTTGGATAATTATTAGTATTTGTTGTTATAGCAGCAACAGAAATACATCATCTGTGAAAATTTCAACTGTCTAGCTATCACAGTTCATGAGATACAGCCTGGTGACCATTATCTACAAAAACGGCAAAAAAATGATGTTTGTTGTATGGGAGCCCCCTTTAATATTTATTATAATCTGTTTTTAGTATTTGTTGTTAGAGTGGCAACAGAAATACATCATTTGTGAAAATTTTATCTGTCCAACAATCACGGTCCATGAGAAGCCTAGTGACAGACGGACAGACAGACAGACAGACAGACGGACAGCGGAGGCTTAGTAATAGGATCCCGTATGGCACCCTTCACACCCTTAGGGTACGGAACCCTAAAAAGGGGTACCACCAGATTTACCAAAATATAAAGATATCATATACGTATAAAGAAGGGTAGGATACCTTCTCCTACTCTCTTTTAGACCATGAGATATTTCGATATTTCGGTCACGAGGCCCTTGGACACCTTGGATCAATTTCTTCTCGTGAACTTTTGTCCAATGCACTGACTACGTAATTAATCTGTACTGAGTGAGTGAGTGTCCGATTTCTTGTTAATGCCGTGTTGATGCAATACTTAACTACACGATGTGTTACCTGGTCTTTAAGCCCTCGCTGACCTGACCAAGAGCATTCGGCTGCAATTTAACAAACCATATATAAGATTCAATGACCATAATTTTAGTGCCCTGGCTCATTCCAGTACACTAGCTAATGTTGTAATGAGTAGGTATGTGTCAATCCATACACGAGCCTTAGCTCATTTTTCTGTAAAATTCACACCATATTGGCTCGACGATTTCTTTTAAAAACGTCATTTCATTAATATTATAACAAACTAGCAGTTGTTTTGTTTAAATATTATGAATTAACGCATGACTAATCGTGTTAACATGGGCGTTAGCAAACAGAACTACCCACGAGTTAAATATTCCTGACATTGTTTGGAATATACCTACCTATGAGAAAGGGAACACTGTAGAATTTAGGGTTATTTATTTATTTAGGGTGATATCATTCTGCACATCTTTGACGTTTGCTTCTCCACTCCTTAGTGTGGTATACTTACATAATTAATATCTGTGTTGAGAAGTTTAAATGTATCCCTACATTGTATTTATTAGTCAAAAACTTTACAATCTTGAAACAGCAAAAACACGCCATGGTGGGCGTTTTGGGTAAGAAAGCTGGCACATTCATCAATCAGCGCCATTAAGACCTGGCCATTAACACATTTCTCATATGATTAACACGATGTGCGTAAAAACATCTTAGTTGTTAAGTTTACAGTGTTTTACGCAACCGAGCACACCTTTAAAAACTGAATAAAGGGCAAGTTATTGCTATTTCTGTTGTAAGACTTGTTGGAGCTGGTACCTACGTAACTTCCATAAATTTCTACCATCACCGTTGATCAACTTGGAACTGAAGTGTATTTGATGAGTTGTAATCCAAACTAAATTGGAGTTATGTTCAAACATAGGAAAGGTGGGTCTTTCAACGGAAATCCAGGTTTGAAGCCGGGGCTGACCACACCATCTCAATGAGATAAAAAAAAACTTAATGTAAGTTATCGGATGTCCCGTATTTTGGATGACGTGTAATGTAGCTGCTAGCTGGTGTCTACTAATATAATATAACGTTAATGCGAGGTAGAGTCGTACGTGGAACTCAACAGCACTTTGGAAGGGGAAGGAGGAGGAGAAGGAAGGAAGGAAGCACCTGTCTCTTTAGGAAAAATGGTTTCAGGAACCTCAAAGTCATTTAAAGAACTATCTACAGACACACCACACATATAGGTTTGATGAAAAAAAAATCTTTTTAAATTTTTGTATAAAAACCGTAAAGCGGTTTACAGGCTACATCTTTGGAATAAATTGCTGTGACATACGGACTGACGGACAGACGGACAGACAGACTTGACGACGAAACTATAAGGGTTTCTTGTTTCTCTAAGGAACCCTAAAAATAGCGTTACGCCTTTTCCCATGCGGGAATGTAGAAGCACAATTGCGCCCGCGTCATCCAGCGAACATCTCAATAAATCAAAAGGGCTGCAAGATACAATAGAGCTAGATTCTATTAATGTTTAGGAATACCAATAATACCAGTGTCATTCTAACCCATGATGCAATTGGTGCATGCTTGCAGCAAGTTCTCAACCGGTCCGGCTGAGGCCCATCATTTGGTTCCGCCCACGCGATTTCGTTCGTTCCTCATATTTCCCTTTCTATAAGCGAGAAACCGGTCACAAGTCACTACTGGGTGCAAGGCAAGAGCACTCGTCAGTTCGGTGGCCTATGCCGGACCCGAACTGAAGATGCGGAGTAAAGGCTGAGAAATAAAGTATGAATAATTAAGAGGGTGATAATATTTAATTAATTCCTACGCCAACTAGTTATGAAGATAAGTCGGGCCATACTCTACCTCTAGGAGGGGTAACAGAAAAGCACAGTAAACTTCTGTGGGACATTCATGTAACCGATTTCTTGCTCCCCCCCCCCCCCCCCTCTTCCCCCTCTTCTGAGCGGTCTTGCCCCAATCTTTGTCGCATAGACCAAACTCATTAGATAATTTTTTTCATGGGTTGGAAATGTACGATCTCGGAGGTGATGATCCCTATTTAGGTATCTACATTTTTGTTGTGTTTATTCCTCACTAAACAAGGTGTATCAGAAAGGTGTACTTATCATTATTTTAATGGGTTGTTTGTTAGGAACATCGTAGTTCCGGACGACTTCCGCTATGAAACCAAGTTGATCAGTGCAACTTTATTATTCACTTCTCTTCTCCATATCCACCACTTATCAGCTGACCGCCCCCGGCTCAAAATGTAAGAAGGAGAGAGAAAAACAGTTTCTTCCATTTAAATCGGTTTTAAAGTGAATGCTGTACAAAAGTACCTTTGATAGTTCATAGTGAATTTTTCGTACCGGCTATTGTTTACCGTTTTGCTACGATTTTAGTAATTCGTGTATAGAGGGACTCTTCACGACATCATCTTTCTTGAGTGGGTGTCCGGGTCCGGAGACGACAGTAATAGCTGCGACATGCAGTTGCGCGTAGGCAGGCACAAAATTCTACTAATTGTACTTGTATCTAATACTTTCATGCACCATTACATGGAATTCATGCGGATGAATACCCCTTTCGGACCGGCTCTAAAACTACTGTGAATTTCACTGAACTGAAAATGGTTTTTAGGTAATTTGCGGGCGTAGATTTCAAATCTGGCAACGGTTTTCCCATTTTCCGACGCCATCTTGGAAAAACTAGATACCAACAATTGTCTCTTCTTGGGCCCTACATTTCCTACGTACAATTGTGTGTGTCACAATCGTATCAACTGGGGCCCTACACTTCCTATGCACATTTGTGAGTGTCACAAACGTATCAGACTGGGCCAATCCATACCACTTTGAAGCAATAGAAAATACAGGATATTACAATTAAATAGACTTGTTAGTATCAAAATTAAACGTTTATTAGAAATAACATAAATTCTTGCTTCTTACAGAACAAATCAACAATAGGAACTATGATTGAGATCAACTAGGTTTATTAATCAGTCATGAATTACCCTTAACATTATTATTTTACTTGTACTTCTATTTAATTGTCATTGTGAAATTTATAGAAGCAATTAAGATCTTTGTTTAGACACAAATAAATGTCGCACTTCATACAACGACAGCGGGTCCGGCTTGAGCAGCTTTCGAAACGGCAGCATCTAGGCTGCTTCAAAGTGTCATATATTGACCAATGGTTGAAGCCATCGTTTTGTTTGTCCAGAGATGGAAGCGGCTTTACCCTGTATGTGGAACTAGAGGGCATATCTGCGAACTCTAGATCATCCCTGCTTCTTTTCCTTGGAGGACCATGCAGAAGATGGTCACTAATAGACATCCGGAACTGCAGCAAATCCATAATGTCCTTAGATCTGCGATTATTCGCTTGACAATCGGCTCGGTATTCAAACCACGAATTGACGATCGCCAGGTCAAACATGTGGAGGATTAGTTTTATTGTCCACTTCCTGGATTTACGCCATGTCCGGTACGTCTCCAGCATTTGGTCGCAGACGTCAACCCCTCCCATAAACGTATTATAGTTTTTAACTATAGCCGGACAGAATACTTCGACATATTGTCGTCGCTTCTTATCCCATCTTGACACTTTGGTTCGCGGCTCAGCCCCAAATGCTGTTGAGGTCAAAAGGACACCTTTATTGTCCTTCCATTTGACAATGCTGATGCTGTTATCGCCGTTAACAGCTGTCTCGTCTTCTCCTCTGACCATCTTCTGATCTTTCTTGAACTCGTATCGAGTTTTCTTTTTTGTATTGAATCGGTTGACCATCAATGTTCCTGTACCTTCAAGTTTTCGATTATTCAGCTCGTTCATTAGCGGAAGAGACGTAAAGTATCGATCGAAATACAAGAAGCTACCTTCTGGTAATGTCATGCTCAAGCGCAGGACAACAGCTGCTCCGATTCCAAATTTTTCAGAATCGGGTAAGGTGGTTGTATTTCCTTGATATATTTCGAAGTCTAAGACCAGCCCGCTGTAGCTGGTCATTACAAAGTTCTTTAGTCCTGCTGGGCGAGGTTTGTTCTTGACTACAACCTTCAAACCTGCACAGCGACCATCAAAGGGGATCATTTGTTCGTCAATAGAATAATTGCCAGCGTCACGCGGCAGCTGCAAACATCTGTTTCGGACGGCATCGACGACAGGCTGTACTCTCCATAGCTTGTTTTTTGCTTGTTCTTCAGCCTGATTAACACCAGTAACTTCTACTACATGGAGGTTTGTTCTCAGTAAGAAGAACCTCTCCCTGGACATCGCATTTGCGATTGGTTCGTACCTGAAGCGTTCATTCCAGTACCATTTAAGTCTCGGAAATTTGATGCAACCAATCAAGGCATGAATACCAAAAAACTTCCTGATGTCAAGGACAGAACACGGAGGCTTTATTTGCATACCAGTGTTGGCCATGTAATATTGGCTGGTTTTCAAAGCAAATTCTTCAAGAAGATCGGATGTGAAATACCTTTCAAAGTACTCTGAGGGATTTAAGATTTCCGTCGGCGGACGAACGCTCTGTTGTGGTAGAGGTTTGCTATTGAAAGGCTTTCTCTTCCATTGCAGCTCACTCAGCGGTCTGTTATCATCTTCGCTGTCGCCGTCAGAGCCTGATGAAGTGGAGCTGTTATCACCTTCAGGTTCTTCGGGAGCGATGCTCACGTCGTCTTCATCGGATTCATCACCTTCGTCTCCTGAAGCGCCGAGCAGTTCCGCTATCTTAGCGTCGCTCAAAAATATTTCCATGGCTAATTAGCTCTGAAATTAGTTGAAAAACAAATAAGTTTTACATACAACACAGTAAGGTACGGCCTAAGTTGATACAATTGTGCGGCAAAAGTTCGTTACGCAGTTACATCACTGTTTTACTTTTGTAGATCTGTGCTAATCTGTTAAAAACATTCAGTACTTATCCAATTTAACAAATCATTAACAGTAACTAAGTGAATACATGAAAAATCTTACTCACTTTCGCAAAATCGGGAGACACCAATTTTCATCGAACTCAACACGTTGGCACTTGTTCGTCGACTGACTGACGCTCAAAATTCGCGCGGGGGGTCAAAGACCGGTTCTCGCGCAAACGTGCCAGGCTGGGCTCGTCGCGTAAAAACGTAAAATAAATGAGATAAACTCGATCTTGTGACCCGCACAATCGTGTTAGACCGTCGCGAAAGGGATACGGAAAATAAAGTATCTCTTTCCGTAGAGTACCAAAATAAAAATAAAAACCCACATATTTTTTGGAATTTCGTCTATGCATCGAGTCGCTGTATGTTTTGGTAGTTTGCTGATAAAATTAACAGAGATAATCCAGTCAGCATCACAACACAACAATACCATCATCTACAGAGTCAACAGAGACTATTTGGGCAATAAGAGGCAGAAACAATCAAACGATAGGAGGTAGGCATAGATACTTAGTAGAATAGGGACCCAGGTCTGTAGAGAAATGTTATTGCCCTCTTGCGACATTCTACAATAGAAGATGCATCTGAACTCTATGACACTGTAATAAGAATCAAGTTGTTTGTTTAATGCGTAAATAATGTCTTGAATTGGAAGTGACCTATTTATTGGTATTTGATGGTGTGCGATATAATAAGTATCCACTTGTATCTACGTACTTATACCAATTCGCACAATATGCCCTGATAAAATAAAGAGGAGGAGGCCTTATAAGGAGGCTGCTGCATAAAGTCAACAAGTTGTGCGTAAGAACAATAACATTCTTGCACGTGCCAGCATTTTATACATATAAATAATACCAGAACATACAATACACTTCCATGGGGTTGTAAAACACAACAATAAGATGTGATCAGATTTTAGCTACTTTTAATTCATGTTAATTAACCTCCTACCCTACCAATTTCCTTTACAAAGAAGATGGCAATGACTAAAACACAATTAACTTATTTGCAACTATGGAATATTGCAAAATTTCGAAATAATAATACACTAGGAAAAGGGTGTCTGTAGGTAGGAGCACAGAAGAGATACTATTACTCCGTTCAGAACGGCCACTCCCTTCCCCGCGCTGATTCAGATACCGCACCCCACCCCTGGCGTCAAAAGATCGTACGTTTTGATTTTTTTGAAATAATGTATATTTTAGGAAATATAAGAACATCTCTTCTCAGTCGTATCACTCTTGGCAGAGTGGTCGTGGTCGTCATTTCGGTCGAGTGACCCGCCTCACAATTCGTCGCCATTCCTCCCTGAGGGCTGCTTTTTTGGTACAGGGGGTCATCCAGTGCTGCCTTGATCTGGTCCGTCCATCTCATAAGAACATATAAAAATATAAGTTCCAATATTTCCTAAAATATATAATATTTCAAAAAAATCAAAACGTACGAGCATAGTTTTCCATAGTATCTCAAACATGTAAAAAAATTGTGAAAATCGGACAAGGTTTAGGGAGTGGAAAACGTTACCGCTTTTTGTATGGAAGCTCGCGAGTACACGATCCTCTTAAAGGATCAATAGACAGGGCTGAACGCCGGACGAGTGACGACGCGTATACTTTAATATCGCTGCATTTGCCGCGCCACCAGCCCTAGCAAAGTTTACGCACACAATTGCACGTATACAAACATCATTGGTAGGAGGTAGAATTTCTGTATTCCCTTCCATTCAGTCGTAATTTAATATCAGAACCATACATAGGCAAAACGCATTTCACTTAGCATACAAACATCATGGTAGCGTAGTTTAGCATGATGCACACATACCTAAATTCTTTGTCATTCCATAGTCTGAAACTTGCCATTCAAATCACGGCTCACGACAACAAATGCACTACAAATACGCGACATGTCATGCATTTTCCTAGCCAAGCAGTTAATCACAACTATCGGGGTTTTCCTATCAAGTCCCCCTTTCATCCTTCATTGGTGCCGTGTGAATCGAATATTCTGGGGACTATCATTGAACTACTATTACTATAGAGGGGACTATACTACTATACAAGATAATTTCCTCAATCAAGCAATCCTTCTGTCTGATATGCCAACGAAAGGCCAGCGTCCATCAGAAACAAATGAAAACCTATGAGATTCTCGCTCATCAGATATGTAAGGTAACAACCTTTGAGATTCTCGCTCATCAGATATGTAAGGTAACAACCTTTGAGATTCTCGCTCATCAGATATGTAAGGTAACAACCTATGAGATTCTTGCTCATCAGATATGTAAGGTAACAACCTATGAGATTCTCGCTCATCAGATATGTAAGGTAACAACCTATGAGATTCTCGCTCATCAGATATGTAAGGTAACAACCTATGAGATTCTCGCTCATCAGATATGTAAGGTAACAACCTATGAGATTCTCGCTCATCAGATATGTAAGGTAACAACCTATGAGATTCTCGCTCATCAGATATGTAAGGTAACAACCTATGAGATTCTCGCTCATCAGATATGTAAGGTAACAACCTATGAGATTCTCGCTCATCAGATATGTAAGGTAACAACCTTTTTCAAAATCGTTTAGTGCTACTCAGGGATAGAAGAACGAACATCATGCGTTCCCACTAAAGGCTTGTTCGCATCATGCAGCCTTCCACCAAAAAAGTGGCCAAGTGCGAGTCGGATTCGCTCATGAAGGGTTCCGTAGTAGCAAGTAATTATAAGACTGGATGTTTCTTGTAACTTTGTTTTTAATAGTGTTGGTATGAATGACAAAGTTATCTTTGCGGTTTTTCATAAATGTTTTATATCTTAAAAACTGCTTATTATATTTTGTTCAAACCAATTTTCATCAAAAGTTTATATCGAGAACACAGCATATATTTTTTATAGATTTATCACTCTCTTACTTTAAAAGTTAGAGGGGGGGGACACAATTTTTAGTAGCTAAACGTGTCTGAACACTTACAATTTAGTCGAGTAAATACTACTCTCTACTAAATTACTCGCTACTCGACTAAATTACTAGCCTAGTGCAAACAAGGTTAACAGTAAGAACTAGAGTCGTCGACGTGCTTAGAGTTTTCTCAAACAGCTGTTAAAAAAATGAATACGTTCCCCATAGAAATAGAAAGTGTAACCAACGTGGGTGTAACTGGAAGATGCCATAAGTTGCAAATGTACTCGTAAGCCCGCGTTCGTGTTAAACAAGTTACCAAGTGTGGTCAATCCATTACATACCATTAATCTGTGCGCCGGCGCCGCCCCAGTCGCTCAGTCGTTTCTAGTCGGCCCTGATTCAGAACCAGCCGGCTTTCTATATCGATCACTCATTTTACCCTATGAGTGTTAAATAAAAAGCTATCGCGAAAATCTCGCGGCTAAAGGATATATGTCCTGCCCTGTTAAATGCGTCACAAATCTGACAGAGAGGGGTCGCTTGTGGAAACAGAAAAGTGACACGGTTGCCATTTAGAGCTTCAGAGCCAACAAACAAGGCTGATGATGTTGCCTTGTCTTTAATTTGTCTAATCCTATTTTTACTTTTGACATTTCCTTATCGCGTACAAACTAAAGGAATTTACTAGTTCTTTTACTAGGGACTATGTACAATCTATACATTGTACCCTCTTGGTCTTACAAAATTCAGGTGTCTACGGTTATGGTGTCTACAGGTGTTACAGGAATGGTTTCGAGTAAAGGATCTGTTGCGCCTGTTTGCTCGACTTACGGCCGATCTCAATAACCTATCTCTATCCGTGATCTGCAGATTACGCGTTACATTTGACAGTTGCGCTATGGGGTTTATGTCAAAATTGACACTAGTGTTGCCGAACTATCTAAAACGCCAAAATCATCTATACAATCGATAGGCCTATCGATAGTATCGATACTATCGATAGTATCGATAGCTCTTTTTTAGCAATACTATTGATAAGCAACAATACTATCGATAGTATCGATAGTATCGATCGTTCAGAAAAAATAAACTATCGATAGTATCGATACTATCGATAGTATTGATGGTGGAAAAATAATAAACTATCGATAGTATCGATACTATCGATACTATTGCTCATCAATATTGCATAAACTATCGATACTATCGATGGTATCGATACTATCGATAGTTTTGTACCATCGATAGTAACCTTTATTTCAATAGTATTGAATACAGTAAGCAGGCATAGTGAGGGGTTCTAATTTGGTATCCAAACAAAGCTTTTTATGCGTAACACGTGAAGTTTGTTTGTTTGTTGTGTGTTACTTAATCTTAAACTAGCTAGCTACAGTTATTGTGTGGTAGCAAAATGGGTAAGTTTTTGCAACCAATACTATTGAAATAAAGGTCACTATCGATCGTCCAAAACTATCGATAGTATCGATACTATCGATAGTATCGATAGTTTATGCAATATTGGCGAGCAATACTATCGATAGTATCGATACTATCGATAGTTTATTATTTTTCAACGATCGATACTATCGATACTATCGATAGTATTGTTGCTCATCAATAGTATTGCTAAAAAAGAGCTATCGATACTATCGATACTATCGATAGACTATCGATACTATCGTTGTGACGTCAACAATCGATAGTCTATCGATAGGCTATCGATAGGGCACTATCGAGCGGCAACACTAATTGACACTAGCAATCTCAAATCTGCAGATTATGGATTGAAGATAGGTTATTAATTTCGGCCGTTAGCGATACGCTCCCGCGCCCCCAGAACTTCTTTATTGATCTGTCAAAAGTAAAGCCATTCAAACGGATTGATTTATCGATCGCAAAGATTAATCTAATCGGGGACTAACTAGGTACCTCAACCGCATCATTTATCGCACACTTTATTTAATTGTACGTTAAGAGGTCGACCACTGACCCATATAGGGCGCGGTATGAATTACTCGACGAATTCTTCCTGCAATCTTATCATATTAAAAACATTTATTTTTATACCTATAACCAAGTTCCTTATACGTACGAGTAGTAGCTACTAAGTTAATCACAGCATTGTAACGTGGACAAAGTTAATAATACAGATGTTGATAAATAAACAATGTTGAACAAATTGGAATTCCGCAGATTATATAGACTCGTGTCACTACATTGTCAATTTTATATTTGACTAATATTATGACATCATATTTGGAGTAGTCGTATCCCCTCCACCAACCCGCACTGAGCCAGCGTGGTGGAGTATGGCTCAATCTTACTCGTGTCCGGGTAAAGGCATCATAATTCACCTGTGTGTGACTTTTAGCTTGACTTTTTTATTTACTTATATTTTTGACCCAGGGTTCCTCACGCTGCACATCAGAGCCGTCCGCAAAGTGCGCAGAGGAAGACAGGGAACCCAAGAATGTGCCAACAGTGCGCACTCCAGGTGACGTCATCTCGCCAGTCTACGTCAAAGAGAATGGCAGAGCGGGAAGAGCAACCAAAATAATCATCGAGTACAAGTCCACTAAACCGTTACAGGTAATAATAACACTGACATACATAGAAAGACAATGAGAAGCGTAATTTGAGTATGTTTAATGTGTTTTTAATAGATCCCGTCCGTAATTATAATTACGCATTAGAAAATCTCACGGGAGTACAAATATGTAAATGAACATGTCATGATAACGCCGAATTAACTACCCCAATGCAGAATATTATGCAGATTTTGGGACACCCGAAATAAGCTCTGAAAAGAGTCAATGAAAGAGTTACCTTCGTCGACATGACCACTTCCTATGTTTTTGTCATATGCGTAAAGTATTATTGCTATAGTCAATTAGCGAACAAACACTAAATAATATAAACTGGGTCTCCTAACCGCTGAGTAACCAGTTTCAATCTGTACCTTTCGAATCATGAACACAAAATACACAAACAGCAAAATATTTCGATTTTCGAAATTTACTGACTAAATAACGATACCTTTACTTTCAGATCGCCAACCCAGTTGGAGATGACAGAGTCACTTGGTCGATACCACCAGCGTACTGTTCTAATGGCAATTGTTCTGTTACTGTCTCGGCAAAACCTGGAGAGAACTTCTGCGAGGAGCCGGGACTCCCAGATACAGTTTCCTACCAGCTGGTGGTTGGAGACCTGGATCAGAATGTCCAGATAGACCTGCGAGTCCCGTGCGATTGTGGATGCACGAGCGAGGTCGAGGGTCAATCTCAGATGTGTCATGGGAATGGTGACTTCAGTTGCGGTACCTGCAGGTGTAGTGGAAATTGGTAAGTCGTCATCATTCTCTTCATTTGTTTTTAACCTAATATCTGTCGAATTCTGGAGGTATGATTCATTGATTAGTTCAGACTATGAATGATGAATTACATCAAAGCGACTACATTTGCTTACTAATCAGTTTCCACCTGGTCATACTACCGTGTTTGTGTTATAATGAAGTTTATATTGTACATTAAGGTCAGACTGTTTCAATTTATCAAAACTCAATTTGCTGATCCATTAGCGTTTTAGCTGACGACATTTTTCTGTTCAGAGAATGTTAAACAGTTATACCTAGCTGATAATGCAAACGATTGCCAAAAGTATCGTCTAACAGTTATTTGCATTTGGACAGAATGACGGATTGGGTAGATAAGCAGACGGACGTCCTGTCCACCAAATTGAACTCACATTCGTGTCGATAAAAGGTTCCATATCATAAATAATTCAGAAATCATTCGTTAATTTCAATGTAACATGTTTTATCGCTCGTACTTACGGAACTATGTATCAGTGGTCCAACAACACCGGTGCTTATACTATATGCTAGGTTTTTCGATTGTAGGTCGGCAGATTCATAATCGGAGCCAAATGGATAATATCCTTCGTATATGTATTATATCATCCAATCACACCAACCTATATACCCTTTCACATTACGGGGTGACAGAGGCCAAACAATTATTGTGCCCACGACGCTTAGGTTTCTTTTCTTTTCTGAAAGTGCTTTGCTTTACGTCATACTTTAGTTATTTCCATAGTATTATGTCTTACGGAATACTTCTTTGGGGGAGAGCGGCAGATATAAACACAATATTTGTCTTACAAAAAAGGGCCATTCGGGCTATCTATCAACTAGATGCTAGGCAATCACTAAGGGACAAATTCAAAAATATCAATATACTTACTGTTACCTGTCAATACATTTATGAAAATATCATGTATACCAGAAAAAACATAGGTTTATTTAAGACTTTAGGTCATAATCATAGTATTGGCACTAGAAATAGAAATAAGATTGCTATGCCCGCGTTCAGACTCAGTAAGGTTGCTCACTCTTTTATGGGAGTATGTGTTAGTTTTTATAATAAAATACCTAATGAAGCAACGGACCTACCAGAAAGGAGGTTCAAAAACTATGTCAAAAACGGCCTATTGAAGAAGTCATATTACAGTGTAAAAGAATATTTAGATGACAAAACTGCATGGTCTTTACCATCTCAGCGCACAGAAATCCAAAGAGGGGCGATGGACTGAGTCAGTACGTCTCTCCTCGGTGTATTTCCTTAGACTTAAGTAGAAATACATAACATTGTATTTTTAAGGCTCTGATATTTTAAAAGAGGTACGGGGGAGGTTTCTTGCCCTTCTTTGCTCCATCCCTAAGCCCACAACTTCCGAACGGGCGGTAGTATACAAAAATATTAATATTATATTGACGTTGACTAAGTAATATGTATGATTTTATGGTCAATAAAAATTTTGAACTCTGAACTCTGAACTCATACTAATTAATGTTTTTTTGTACTACAGGCGAGGAGAGCACTGCGAGACGAAGCGTTGTGTGGGCCGGGGTGACACACCGCTCAGTTGCTACACTCAGGACGGGGTAAGTTTCTATGCCACTCCAAAAGATAATTCTTAATAAGCATCCTCTTCGGCCTGCTATGTCCCTGGAATTATCTGAATCTGCCACTATTTTTTTATTATCATAATCATAATCATAATCATAATAAACGTTTATTGCCAAGAAAATACAGGATAGTAACTAATATTGAATAATTTTGCTGGGGCAATAGGAAATGGCTCAGCCCTTGCTGACACAAGAGCCGGGACTCTGTGTAGCGCTGATTTTCAGCCTCTCCCTCTTCCCTTAGATTTGGAGCGGGGTAAAATGTCATAGAGGGTCACCAGGAGAAGTTAAACTTATGCAAGACAGTGTTAAAAAATTAGATCACTAAATTGTAACAACACTTAATTACTAAATTATAATAACATTGGATAAATTACAATAAAAACACAAAATAGTTATCATTTGGGGCATAGTAGAGTAGTAGTGGTTGGTATTTTTTATGTTGTACTTGTGTGTGTGTATGTGTGGGTGTGTGTGTGTGTGTGTGTTTCTGTGTGTGTGCGTATGTGACTGTAGCTTGCGGGCTCTTTATTTAAAAATAGTTTTTTTTATTTTTATATCATTCCTGTAAGCATGCTTCAGGTTCTCTGTATCGATTTGGCGTTTGATTAGAGCTGCTCTATATTTTATCTTAAATAAGTAAGTACTAACTTTAGTTCTCAGAGGAGGAGGCAGATCATTCCATATACTTGCGGCCATAAATCTGAAGCAATTTCTATTTCTATTTCTATGTGGTTTCATTATGAAACATTTCTCCCATATTCATAAAGAGGATTATGGTGTGTGTAGTAATTTTTCAGAGCGCAATGTACTTGTGGTGAAACTAATGATGAAGGCAAAATATTCATTCAGCCTAAGAAATGAATTGTGCCCAGAATAATCATAGAGCCCTTCGATCATGAAAAAGGCCGTGTTTAAAACTCCTACATTTTACAGAAAATCTGCGCCGGCAATGGATACTGCGACGAATGCGACGACACATGCGTCTGCGACACCAACAAGCCCGGCTCGAGGTACTTCAAGAAAGAAAACAACTGCGCCAGCCTCTGCCACTCCATTGAGTATATCGACGAGTCTTGCATACTCGAGCTGAGCAAACCTTGCGATAACGTAAAAGTCATTCCAGAGAACCAGACGATCTTGCAAGAAAGTTCTCGAACTGGTATCGAGTGGGTGTACTGCAACTACACGGGCAGTGACTGCCCTATAAGATATGCAGCCATGGAAGTTGGTGCTAAGAAGACTGTGATGATTTTAGAACACTGTAATGAAATTGTTGCCGCTGCGGCGGGGACGCCTAAAGGTAAGTTTATTCAGAGATAACACGTTCCATTAAATTAAGTCTCGTTTTTCTAGATAAGCTAAATCTTATTGACTCTCTAGATAGCGGTTTCATAAAAGATGATATACGTACCTAACACTTATATATAATTCTACTAGCATAGCCCATTGATCAAAATGCATGATTTCACGTATTTGAAACGAATTCTTGATGTTTAGGAACGGGTGGGCTCAACGAAATACCTAATATTGCATGCAGGATAAAATATTTTGCATATCAACCAAAATTACACCTTCCTTACACGTAAATTACGTGATATGTTTGTAGTTATCCAACAATGATTAGTACATGTTCTAATAGCAGTATAGCACTTCCGAGAACGGTTTCCGAGAACGTAAACATTGGGATGTTATGGCAGAGTTAATATTGGTTCCAAAAACATCAGTTTGTACACGAATTCGATGTACCTTCTGTGTTTTCACACAACACATTTACTTGCTGGCATAAAACTTGAAACTAGGGACTTTAGTCAGTCGATTCGGTTTATAAGTGCTGATTGATTGAAATTATCATTAAGAGCATTTTTTTATTAACAGCATATTATGTATATTCGGTTTGTACATTCAACAATAAACTGTTATCATCCACATTCGTTTTCGAGATCTATGTTAGTTACCTTTCAAAAGTAGCAACGTAACCAACAACGCTGTTGTTTAAACAGTTGTGTAAGTAAGTACTGTAAAGCATGTTCATTCATTTGTTTTGTTTATAATGAACGTCCCGACCCCGCCACTATACTAATCTTATTCCATTTCCAGCCGCACGCACGCATGCGTGTTTGGTTTATTTACACAATTTGACATTCATCACAGCCTTTTGGGATTATGAAAGAAAAAGTAAATTCAGTCGAGAGATTGTCATTCTCCTGGCCGAAAAGATAAAAAATTGTCATTAAAATCCTTAAAATCTCAGAACAATAACTAAAGATTAAGTTCTCATCCCCTTGCAATAGACATTAATTGACGTCTTGGTACCCACTGTCAAAGTCAAAGGACTCTTTTGTCCACAAGCGACTGGGCCGGTTAAATATAAGAGTAGATAGTTAGTGTATATCCAGATCTTCCTTCTAAGTATTGATTGATGCCATTGATCTGCTTGTGCCATGATGTTTTGTTATTTATTGTTAAAACTCATGATTTTGGTCTTATCTTTAATTCCTTCAAGCATCTTCATTGTATAATACCGAAACTTGTTTATCACGAGGCCGAAGTCGGCTTTTATCCGCTGGTTCTAAAACATTAGGTATCTACTGCTTACTGAAACAGAGTTATTTCAATACTAAGCAATACCAACTTTCCAGGGGTCGTCACCGGAGTTCTAGTCCTAGTGGGGCTGATCGTCGCCTCAGCAGCCGTCGCCGGCTACATCTGGTACAACAAGCCCCGAGGGGACAGGCTGCACAATCTAGACATAGACAACATCGCAGCCGACGATGCGACGGGAGTGAACCCCCTGTATAGGGATCCGAACTCCACGTATCGGAACCCAACATATGGGAAGTGGTAGCGCGGGCTGGATGTGAATGTGAGTACTCACATCTGTCTTCTATTTTTAAGTATTTATTTTTGGGGGAAACGTAAAAAAGACAAAATTCTAAATGTTTTGTGCAGTTCAATTCAATATGTTCCAATATATGGCGTTGATAGCGTACTTAGAATAAGGAAAATCTCTGCTTACTTACTCTATTGTAGCAGAGTAAGCACAAATCTAGAGTCAACTTTGACATTCCATTTGAGATTGCTCGACTCGTATTGCTGCTAACTCGCTGTTATCTTTCGGGCCTTTGGTATCAAATCAACTTAAAATTTATAAGTGTTTGTTAGTGTATTGGTTTGGTTAAAGATACGTACTCCATGTAGACGTTCATATACATATTTCATAATTTCTTTATTGCACAATGCACACAGACATGCATGACAGACATTTAAAAAAACAGTAATACTAAAAATAGTGTACAAAGGCGTGCTTATCTCTAGTAAGAGATCTCTTCCAACAAACCAAGTTGGGATGAGAAAGGTGGATTGCTGAGTAGGGATACATCAACAACAATCAATAATGCACTAATGGCGGTATGTATTGGATAGAACTCTACAGGTAGCAATAAATAATCATTAAGTATGCAACTAACCAAAATTATTTCCAAATGCAACTGATATACGACTGAGAAAATACCTTGCAAGACTTGCGCCATCGAAGTCTCACACAAATTATACCTTACAGGTAGGGACCTGAAAGTTGGATATAGAAAGAGCAGTGGACGATTAAAAACTTTGTAATAAATACAGCGGCAAAGTTTCCCAAGAAGACAAAGTTGTCAAAATAGTTACACTCTGTATATCAGCTCTGTATAAAGCTACCAATAAATAATTGTATATTGACTGAGACATTGAACAACTTACGCGAGAGGTAGGCTCTAGGCATAGACACGAGTATATAATTTACTGATATAAATGGGATTTATAGGTGTCTTGTTGAACACTAAATTACTATCTAACTAATCCTTACTGACACGAGGTTATAAGTACAGTCAGCATGAGATATACGTGAGCACGATAGCTATATAATATACCTACTCAAATACACAACAACAACACAACTGTAATAAAGTCTTAAATAAAACCATGCATATAGGTAATAATAACTGTAGCTTGATACCGTCACTCAATTAAAAGGCTGTTATAAATCAATTAATACTCGTAATAATAAAAAATTGGACCGGTTTGACGACAATGAAACAGATAAATATAATTACATCTATATCATAGTAAATAACAAATAGATATATATTCATAACAACAAATTACGACAAGTTACGTACAAACATTTAACATAACAGTATACCTTTCACAAAATTAAAGGCCCGTTTTGACAGTTCACATGCGTAGGTAATAAATAATAAAAGCCAATTGTTGCGTACAAGCAAAGCGTACAAGTTGCACCTAGGAACCGCTTCTATTACCTACGCGTTAGGGGTTAATACTTCATGGGCGTGAACTGTCAAAACGGGCCTTTTAGTTTCTGAAGACTTTAGTTTTATCTTTAACTTAAATACAATACGCACCTATTATTATCATCATGCGTCCTATCTCTCTCTCTGACATATGACGCATGTGAACGAGAAAAAAAATCCTTTTGTGCAATTGACCGAGCTTTAACTACTTACTTCTTGTTAAATGCAAATCTCGAGCTCTTACCACACCTTGATCAATTATGCTGATAGTGCCATTTACGGATTACCACACCAATTGACTTCCATAATATTATGTGGATGGTGATTTTTTTCCCCATTTATTTGCATAAAGTTCAGCTTTCTACAGTCAAAGTTCAGGGATGCAATGACAACATTGTCAAGAGTTGGCATTTCATATTTTGTTCGCACCTTTGTTGATATTACCGAGCGTTCCATTTACAAACTACAATGTGAATGTGATGTTTTGAAGTATTTCGAGAAAGATGTCTTCATTATAATATTATATTTTACTCTTGTTAGACAAATATCATCCCATCTACCAAAACAAAGTGTTATTAATTGTTATGACGCAAACGTGGTTGCTACTACCTGAAAGCCGGTTCCACAAACTGCATTGCGACGACTCATTGGAATTTGATTGATCACCAGTGACCATATACCTCAACACACTTTATTGCACAAAATAACACTTTTTAAGTGGAAAGTGGAGAACACAATATGACAAAGGCGAGCTTATCTCTATTAAGAGATTTCTTCCAGCAAACCTAAGATGGAAAGGAAATAATTGAATAGAATAGAATAGAATAGAATAGAATTGTTTATTTCATGAACATAGGTTACATAAATACACAGGTCTTATAGAAATTTGATGTCCTACCAGTAAAATGGTGTATGAATATTATTGTCTGAAGTACCTACGTTAACATTTACACATATTATTATATTAGATTATGTCTTATATTTTTATCACAAATTTAAAATGTCAAACTTAATTACAAAATATCAAAATTATAGAGATTTGTCATTTAGGAAGGAATTAATATTGTAGTAGCATTTTTTACTGAGCAGATGGAATAATTTACTCTTAAAAGGTTGTAAATTTAAATCTTTTATATTGTTTGGTATTTTATTGTATATCCTAGGTGCCATGCAAAATATACTTTTATGTAATAGAGCTGTCCTAGAAGTTAGCAAGCAAAGTCTGTGCTGATGTTGATGACGTTGAGAAAAACAAGTTGTGGATGTGGACTCAGTGAAATTAATAGGATTGGTTCTTTTAAGTCGAAATTAAATGCAAAATTGCTTCTTATTTAAGATAAATTTTTTAATAAAATAATTTTTGAATGCAAATCAAATGTTTTTTTAAACTTTGACAGCACATAACATCATTTAAGTTAAAACAATAAACTACTTACATGAATTATGGATATAAATATGTTAACTAATAATAATGTAACAATCAAGCCTGGATTGTTACAACCGCCGCCGCCAGAAGGCGCCGCCTACGCCGCTGCGACTGCACGCCACCACCCGGACGCACGTGCAGCCCGCAGCCACCACCGCCAGCCGCCCCACTACTCCGAACCGAAGGATGTCGCAACATCGCGACCCCCACCGCCGCCGACGAACACGCACCCCACCACTCCGGACCGAGCGATGTCGCAACCATGCGACCCCCACCAACGGCGAGCGCGCCGACCGGCTTATAAGGACGTGCACTAGGCAGGAGAGGACAGATGGCAGACGCTCCGGCCTCTGTCATCTAACCTTACTAACTCCCGCGGTTTGGGCTTCACCGGATTCGCACCCCTTCCACTAACCCCCCGCGGTTTGGGCTTCACCGGATACGCAACCCTTCCTTTTCCCTACCCCCCGCGGTTTGGGCTTCACCGTATACGCACTCCTTCCTGTTTCCTATCCCTAGCTCGTAGGGCACAGCCGTTTGGGCTTTTACCGGATTCGCTCATAAGGTAACTCGTATCCCTGGCGGTTTGGGCAACACCGGATACGCCCTAGCGGGGATCGAGTATATTAGAACCGTAGAGGGCCAGTCAGCCCTTTAGCCCCTTAAGGGAAGCTATTCCCGACCCGGTACGCGTGCACTGGATAGTGTTCTCGATGTGTAAATTCGTAGGTCGAGTCACGCGTTATTTTAGTTTCACCATAGCCTGTAAATATTTAGAACTATCGTATGAAATAGATTCATAACTTACCGTAGATCATAGTTACGACGTTATTAGCTAGACCTACACGTTCGCCAGTAAAATCGGCATGTTAGGCCCGAGCAGTAGCCTCTTTGTACATACTTTGTTGTAATTAGTTACTAAGCTTCGAATATACAAGCACATCTTACCTCCTAACCTGGTGTTTTATCTCAATGTCCTTAGGCAGGTCACCCACAGATAGAAACCCCAAACCTAGGTATGATTATTAGGCTCATTTGCAGATCGCAAAAGGCCTTCGTGAACGTGACTACCAGACTGAGCTAGTCCAAAGGGAGTCACGTTACAATAATATTAATAGCTACACATTGTTTAACAATAATATTCCTGTTTATGTCATATACCGCTTAAGGAAACAAGTCACAACAAACAAGGAGCCTATAGTTATTTTACTAAAGCTTATATTTATTATTGCTAAAGATTGTCGTAGAGAAAGAAAGAAAGAAAGAAATATATTTATTTGACAAATAAACACAGGGACAGCTGCGCGTTCTAGGTGCAAGAAGCAAAATAAAACATAAATAACTCCTTTTCACATACGGGGCGGCAGAGGCACCTGTGTGCTCACGTTCATCCAGACAATAACCTATCTATCCTCAATCTGCAGATAGATAGGGTCAAATTTGACAAAGTTCCATAGCGCAACTGTCAAACAAACCTAACTCCAGTAATGTGAAAACCATGGATAGATAGATTATTGCAAATGGAGGACGGAATACCCTCTTACAGTAGAATACTGTTGTTGTTGTTATTAGTTGTACAATACCTACTAATGCTACACAGACAGCAAAACCATTTTCGGAAGTGTTTCTACTGAGCATATTTTTTTGGATGAATTTTACTGGATAGGGAAGTGTATACAACCTGTAATTAACGCACAGTTTAATTAACGGTCTCATAATGAAAGTTGCTTAGAATGATGTCGCTAACAAAGTAGTTTCTCATTTTGCGTTAATTAATTTTTACCTTATATATATAATTAGCATCTTTGTCTATTTATATTATCTCAACTCAACTCAACACCAAATAAAGAATATAGTAAGTAAACGGTCCGACAATTTAAATTAAAATTAAAAATTCTTGTCTCCCTGTAGTTCATGTTTAACCGTTTCCAGGAACCGGTAGCAGCTAATAGAGCGAGCTGGAAGGACCGCATTTAGTTAATTTAGCAAGCTACGTGACTTTAATCAAGCATTCTTGTTTTTAGGGTTCCGTACCCGAAGGGTGCCAAACGGGACCCCATTACTGAGACTTCGCTGTCTGTCCGTCCGTTCGTCTGTCTGTCACCAGGCTGTATCTCATGAACCGTGGTAGCTAGCCAGTTGAAATTTTCACAGATGATGTATTTCTGTTGTCGCTATAACAACAAATACTAAAAATCAAAAGAAATTTAAATTTAATATTATTTAATTTTTTGCTCGATATTGATAATAGTAGCAGGTAGATACTGAGCGTGATTTAAGGCTATCATTCAGCTTTATTAGGAAGATGTCTCTTACGCCAGTCATTAACGACACAAAAAAGGAAAAGGTTTTAGGTCCCCTAAGAGTCGTTTATACCGAAAATTGCATTTGCATTGCATCAGTACAGTTGAATTATCTGTAAATAAATATTATGTCATGACATACACAAATGATTCAACTGTAATTCTAATTTTAAAACGTTATTTTCCTTAGAATTGACCTGCTTATTTCTACTAAAAGATGGGATTTCCATGAATCACGCGCAACATCTGTTTTATACCGCTAAGTGCGACTGCGAGAGATGATGACGCTCACTTATTTTCTTAGAAGAAGATTCATTTCTACCTAGCATTTCCGGATATCCAGATGTCTAATATAACTCTATATTCCTCGTCTTATTAGAGCTGAGGTATAGCTAGATAACCGACAGGTTTGATGATTATAGTCTATTCGTGATAAGAATGCAGTAAAGTCATCCATCACTGTCCGGCGGCCTAGCCACGCCCCGTAACCAATCAAATCGTTTCCAATTATCCAGCCAAGTTCACAGTGACCAGTTGAAGGCAAACTTTCGAACGCGAAGGTTGTGTCCTGTCCTGGAGTGTGTGTTAGCAGATTTAAATTTAAATTTCACTGCGTTCTTATCACGAATAGACTGTGATTTTTAGCTAATTTTGCTTACCCTAAACCACAGATAGTGCCCTAAACCCATATGATTTTATTGATCAAATTAAATAAGTACAGGCTAAATAATCATAACTTTGAATAGCGCCAAGGAAACCGGCTCTCACTCTCTCACCGTCTTTGGGTTTACAATAATCTCAGGAACTATACATACTTATATGTAAGTACACGGTGCTGCTCTAGGTATATCTACCTATAGAACTTACTTCGCCGAACAAACTACTTTATTCGACTGCGTATACGCACACACAACTCATTACACAGACAGTGGCCACTTGTTCTACTCAGAACGAACTTGGTCCGATAAGAGGTCCCGACCTCACTTGATGGACAGGATGTCTAATATAAAAGGAATATCTGTACGCCTTAAGCCGTATTCAGACATGGCGAACAAACGCGAACGAGCACTTTTTAGTTTGGACATAGATTAACTAATATGGTTTGGACCCGGCGATATCGTACGGTTCACTACTCACATCTTCGAGATGATGCTGATTAGACACATCTTGCTGTTGCACTTATTGGTCTATACAATCAACAATCGATGGTATTGATGATTCATGGAGTATCTGGGCGCGTCTATATATGTAAATCACGGCCTCACGACTTCTTACGGGGCTTTCCTTTCCATTTAGGAGTGAAAAATAGACAGATTTGATATACAGTATACTCGATAACGAAGTTTTGCTGTCTTGTTCGCATATAGATTGTTTCTGGGACAGTTTCCCTAAAAATCCAACAGAGGACTCTGAAAGTGAACAGATTTTTAGAATATCCTATGCTCTGTGGTAATTCTCAAAGTCAGCTCTCTAATTGTTTCACTGCTCTGTGGTTCTTGTAACAAGAACCACAGAGCAGAGAAAAAATATATGCTCGATGTTGATTCGGGTTAGCTTGATATGTCTGGACCCATCCATGTAGCATCAAGAGTTTCTCTTGTGATCAAAATACATTCACTTAGGTGTTTTATTATAGCTCATTTACGAGCACCGGTTTATTACCCCGATCTGCGTCCACGCAGGCTGATGAATGGGTGTGTTGTAGATGCTTTCACAGTTCATTGGTGATTAATTTGAATAACTATAGGATCGATGTTCCATCTTCTCGTAAACTTGAATGCCATTTAACTAAACTTTAATTTATTAGATAACAATCCATCGTTTCAGTCATGATTGTATATGTCGGCGGCCGATCGTAGAATCGGGCACATCATGATGTGCCGTCATGTACCCCGCCATTTCATGATATGCCCAACCAATTACTGGGCACATCATGATGTGGCGGGTTTTAACGAAATCATGTCTTTTTAAAAGCATTTTTCTCTCGCCCCTTTATTAGTCTTCACCTAAGCTAGTTTGCCTCGAGAGATTTTATTGTTTCATGATATTTCACGTTTGGGCACATCATGATGTGCCCAAACGTGAAATATCATGATGTGCCCAATTCTACGATCGGCCGCCGACATATAGACATTGAACAAGCACGGCTTTTCCCTTGAGTACGGAGTACTATTATCTCTTCTGTGCCTTGAGCCAAGCCTCTTCGGTTAAAAATTTCATGCAACACTCTGTTGCATCTTATGCATGCGACAGTGATCAATTACTAAGGTTTATGGCTACCTATATCGGTGTAGTGTACAGCCCCCCTAGACAAGATGCAAGACGCTATTATCGTTCGCACGAAACGCTAAGAATATGTATGCGATTTGACAGTTCGTTACGCTACGCTATAGCGTCACCAAATGTCAAATCGCAATTAATCGCATACATTTTGAGTTTTCGTTTCTATTCGTTTTCGTAGCGTTATTAACTTTGTCTAGGCGTGCAGGATTGTCTGTGATGATGATGATTGCCCAATTTATCTATTGCACCTTCCTCAGTGAACATGAGCATCCTGTACTCTAGCTAGGTAACCTAAATGAGAGATTTACTGACGTTCGCCTACGCATAGCCCTACAGACTACAGATGTCCCGTGGGTGGTTCAACATCATATAGCTTCAGCCTACTGCTCGGTAGATACCTCTCTCAAATCATATTCCGGGTTCGTACTTTCTGGTCCATATCTCTTGTTACCATAAAAATAATGTTTGACAATCGATCTAGGTGCTTTGCCCAGTGTTCGTTATTTTGTTCTTGACCACCAACCCATATCTATTCTATTGTCTTAGTCCACCTGTCGTCTACGACTTTATACACATACGCTTGGAAACAATGCATACTTACTGCTAAACGTCGTTTGCCATCACAATAAATAAATTTGTCCTTTCAATGAGGAATGAGAATTCCGTGCGTGACCAATCCTCCGTTTGCCTCACGATGTCATGTGTATTCACAGAAGCCGATATGTATTTGTTTTATGTGGTAGACCATTGACTCATTTTCCTGCGTCACAAAAAACATAGTGAGTCAGCCACTCGTGCCTTACACACCACATCTCACTCACATATTAATGGACCAATATTTTTTGTCCGACAGGTTTAGTTACCTGAGACTGAATCATCGGAGGCTGATACTGACTCGGCTCACCTTGGGAAATGATCTCAAACGCTGCCATCGTCAAATCTACCAAGCGCATCGATTCGAAAAGTTGATGTGGTGAAGGAAAATCGACATGTGAAAGTGTGTTCAGCTACCTACTAAGTTAGTGTAAGTAAACAAACAACATTGTACTTATTATCGGTGGGGTAGTGCGTCACAAAACAATACAACATTAGGTATCTGTTGTCCGTATCTAAAGTCCGTTCATTATCGGGAAATACTGTTTGTTAACCAACCGAGGTTAGTCTAACTAACAAAGAAGTACCGATACCGGGATGTACCTATTTATTAATAGATTTATTAAACTGTAAGTAGGTGCCCAATACCTCCCTAGGTTACCTTGGTAATTTGATTAAATGTAGACAAATTGGATCCTAAGAAATATCGTACCGGTTATCTCTAAAAGATATGTACCAGTCCACAAATGTATATTATCATTTGTTTTCCAATTAAAATTGCCAAGCTACTTAGACAGAGTGTACCTACCTACTATAAAATGTTTATAGATAAGTTGGTAAATTAAATAGAGGGGTTGATTGAAGGGAGGCGTCAAGCCAAGCAAGTCTCAAAGAGATCAATCCCTTTGTTTAATTAACCGTATTACGGCAGATATATGAATAGTTAGTTTAGTTACTTATATCATTCTACCTGTCTGTATTATACCATGTAAATATACGAGAAATAATTCTGTGATAATTAAGATTATTGTAAGCGAGGACGATGAATGTATGATTGTAAATTGTGATGAGTTGAGTCATATATAGTGACGTAATGAACTCAATGTCAATGTTATGCTATAGATATTGAATACTTAAGTATTTAGAATAAATATGAGGGAGAATATTGTAAAATCAACAATAGACACTTGGTTAGCCACCTTTTGAAAAGATTACCTCAATACTAGGACTACTTTTATTGTTGAAGCATGTCAAGCATGAGTTGCAATAGTTTAGCAGATTAGCTGCTAGCTGCTTCCTTACCATTTCAGATTTTTCCCGACCCGACAGTTATCCCTTTAGGTACAGTATACAATGTTGCAAGACTGTCAGGAAATAGGTCCAAGTACGAGTATTTTACTGTTTAGCAGGAAATTGCTAAGAGAAAGCGCGGAGGAGGTAGGATGCAGTCCAAATGAGTGGGCGATACCCTTTATTCCGGCATTTCGTGGGCAGTCATTCTGCGGTTGAGAGTCAAAACAACACAACAAAACGGTGGAGTGCGATGACTAACGGGGATTTCAGATGCCAAAAATCCAATACCAACGGAAGCTAGTGACTTACTTTCAAGATGTCATAAGCTCTCAAGTACCTACCTACTACCCTACCTACTATGAGTCAGCGCGAAACATCATCATTATTTTGAATTGATTTCACACAACTAACTGCTACTTGTATGCCACTTTCCGTTGGATTACCCATCAATTTAGGACATTTTGTATTACATTCATAGGTACCGAGCCTTCGATGTTTAGATGTATCGTTATCGTTATCGATACGGACTTAGGTACCTACCTATAGCACCTACAGTACCACCTAGGTACTGCATATTCTCTCATTAGTTTGCAACCATGCTGTGTAAATATAGTTTTTGATAAGAGTAGGTAACAGGTCATTTTAGTTTATCGTCTAATCGACAGTTGTCATTTGGTTTATGTAAGAGCCACCTAATTTATTGGACATGTATCTACGTACCTACCTAGTTTATATTGCTTTTATAACCATCCGTATGTTTTCGGCATTAATCGAAGACCGATCAATTGTAGTTTGTTTTTTTATTAGTTTAATCGTTCCAATTCCTGCGCTGGCGCACCTAAGAGAGAGATAAAATACTCAAGGAAAAACATTCGGAACTAAGGCATTGTTATAAGAATTACCTTTGTACATAAACCTGATGAGTATATTGTATTCTAATAAATTAGGGTAAATAGAGAAATACCTAGAGATTAAGAATTATTTAGGTATCGTCAACATCACAATGTGAGTATTTGATAGCATAGACTTAGGTCATACCTATTGTAATTTAATTATTGGAGGCTCTTCAAATATCTTTGTAATTTTTATACTATGTAGTGATGAATACATAAACACTCACAAAATAGCATTCAAACAGTTTAATTTACCAGTCCAGCCCCCCCAGACAAAGTTAAACGCTAACGCTAGCGAAAGAATATCTTTTTACATACGCGATTTGACATTTGGTATCATATGCGCATACCTATGCGATTTGACATTTGGTTTCGCTAAGGTGACGTCACGCACGTAGCGATTCCAAATGTCAAATCGCATACATAAAAAGTTATCGTTTCGTTTTGCTATCCTTAGCGTTTAACATTGTCTACAGGCACTGTTAGGTTAGGATAGGTACCTACATAGATCATATTACCCTTTCGTCTGAAAAAATAGGGTGATTCGTTTGACTAAAACTCAATTTTGTCGTACCGTCTCGTCGAATTAAATCCTTGGTGTTTCACGGAATTCCTATTTATTCTAAAGCGATTCTTGAAACTGTTTTTGCTTCATACTTGCTTATTATTACACCAATGTTGGGCTTAGAAGCAAGTCCTAAAACTAAATCTTCATTCAATAGAACAATAACAGCCGCATATTAAAGAGAAATCTGACGAAACCAATCAAATGTAAGCAGCTCGTATCTTTCATCCTGTTAGACCCTTAGTAGACCTAATGCTTATCTACCTAATTCTTAGTGCAGGTTACATCGTATAATCAGGTAATTACTTAGTACAGAAGCGAGACCGCAGAAATGCGTTTTAAAAAACCCAATCGCAATCCTCAGGTCTTGGTCTTCTTGCCAGTACAAAGAAACCAAACTCTAGCTATTGCCGAGAGGAAGCAATGAAACGACACCATCCAAAATTAAATAACTTCTTTTATTTCAGAGTCAAATTTGTTTCCTACATAAGTGTTAGAATGACAGACGACGGTACATTGATCGACCTTTAATAATGGTACTCGCCATCGATATCATAACTTGGTGCATCAGTGGAGGGCCGGTGATATTAATTACAATATAGGAGACGGCACCAAAAAAAACCTAAAACACCTAAACGGATCGCGCAAAGGAATAAGCGCTAATATTGCTTCATTATGAATAAGTCTTTTTTGGTGCCGCTATTCCCACATTCGCGCCACATGCCAACGCGCATCTGCGTATCACGAGATAAAAAGGCATTTTAAAACACACCACATCAACAGATTGCACTGAATAACAATAGTATTGCTGTTTTATTAATACTGAGAGATCCCCTTCAATACGCACAATCGTGACATGTGACGCGTTTACAAACTACGCTGAAATCTACCTGTTTCGATACAGACTTTTGATATTTATGTTAATAATAGAGGATTTATGTTTAATTAACTATGCAATATGATCACAAATACCCATTTACCAAAGACATATTCCTGAACAGTGTATGGAACCTTCCAAGCGGTGGCAGAACTACTTCAACTCTCTACGAATGAGCTTTGGCGACGCTCGGAGTTTGCTGTGGGTCTAGTCAGCATGCAAAATGCAAATAAACGTTCGCATGAAAATGGCACGCTAGGAAAATGTATGCGATTTGACATTTCGAGATGCAAGGTAGCGTGACTTATGCCCGATTTCACCAACAGTTAAGGGACACTTAGTTATTTTTCTTAGCTGTCTGGCGATCGTTTCGGTGGCCGGACCCTTATATTTTGGGGGTCCGCTAGGAGCCCAGATGACCCTGACACTTTGGGCAAATATAGAGGGTCCCCTAAAAGATAGGGATCGTTGGTGAAATCGGCCATAAATGTCAAATCGGATACATAATTCGTAGCGTTTCGTGCGAACGTTATTTGCGTATTGCATGTTGACTAGACCCACTGGGCGGCTACAGTGTGTCAACGATCAGATTGCAGATGGAGAGCACTGAACCATTCAGAGTGCCATGTGACATATTCAACGGTCCGTCAACGCAGAGACACGGTACTGCTTCCCAGCATTCGCGACTCAAAGCCCCGCGCTCGCGTCTCCACTACATTCGAATGCCAAACATCTAAATTTAATCAATAATCAACAATTATCGCCCTCTAAAACTACACGCTTCTTTTACAATATTACGATCAAAGTGGAAAAATATTTCTTGATCCTCATCATCTAAATGAACCACCCATGCACTTTATACATGGCAAAACAAAGATACAAGGCAAAACACACGCAGTGCGGGGAGGCGACCCGCATCTATAGAGCAACCTCTGAGAACCCGTTACCATGGAGACACGATACGTCTTAGGTTGGAACTTACACCATTCACAAAATAAAAGGCCCGTTTTAACAGTTCACGCCCATGAAGTTTTAACCCCTAACGCGAAGGTAATAAAGCGGTTTTTAGGCGCAACTTGTACGCTTTGCTTGTACGCAAAAGTTGGCTTTTATTACCTACGCGTTAGGGGTTAAAACTTCATGGGCGTGAACTGTCAAAACGGAAATTTTATTTTGTGAAGAGTTTGTCTTCTAACGATCTTTTGGCGAGTGCCGATTACAGGATGGCGCAAGTTCTACGCAACTGCAATAAACGTGTCCAAAAGCGTTAGTTCCATCTGTCACCGCAAACCAAAAGAAAGTTGGAAAGCTGTAACCATCTTCTAATATAGGAAACGCCATCCAAGACGACGCGTGACGTAGCTATTTGCATCTTTCTTTTCATCGAGGCACTCTGCTGAGAGACAAAGATGCAAATAGCTACGTCACGCGTCAGCGTGGATGGCGGTACCTAGACAGTTCTAGACAAATGGCAAGCGGTCAAAACACATGCTCATGTCACGGCGCATGTTTAGACGCATCCTGCTAGTCCTTTCCTGAGGTTCAAAGAAGGCACGTCGCTCTTCCTTTGAGGGAGGGATACAGGATGTATGTAAACAGCAGAACCCCTTGTGACTGTAGTGATCGCCAGCCTGTTGACATCCCGAGTTTAATCAGTACGCATCGCAAAGTACGCTATTGCAACGTAATCGCATTATGTTCAGAGCGGTCAAGAAGATTGGCGCACTAATACATAGAGTAGGATATCCTGGACTGATCTAGATTCTACGCACTAGTACCTACATCGGGCCCCGCCCCCGACTGCGCAGAGATAGGTAATTGGAAAGACATTATCTACTCTCCGTCCATATGCTTATAAGAACACTTCATAAAATAGCTTCTTCATTATACTACACAATTTACACGTTTAATATTAGGTTTACATTTTTACATAGCAATAATAATTGTTTTGTAGTCTTCATATTATATACTCTATATACTCCCAATTGTTAAATATTGTCACATTATTAAGCATGTTTTATTTATATAGACACCGAGTGGTCGTTGGTGTCATACTGTACACCCCATGCATGAATGTCGACTCGCGCCATATAATCTCTATCGTTCATCGAACCGGGCAAAACAGACACTTTCAAACACTAATAGTCTCTAAATTTTAACATTTCAAATAAATCAAAAAAATAAAACGTGATCAAATACACAACTAAAACTAAAACTTTCGAAAAACTAAACTTACAAAACGTTGGAAGCAGACTGTGGATAGTCCACACGACACAAAGTTGCTTCGTCGAGCCAAAATATTCTATAAATGCCGACAACATTGTCTTTTGTCTGGAATGACATTAAAACAAGTAGTTTTGATTAAATCAGTTAAATTATTAAACGTAGATAAATTATGTTAAGCAATTTCGACATACCAGACCCGTACAAGACACCGAGTTAGTAATAAAAATATTTAGAATATTATGGCAAATTATTGGCGCAGCGACTTCGAACCGTCGACTCTCTATAGGTACTGAACCATTAACCAATATCTTTGCGTAAACAAGCATTCAGACCAAACACTCCGGGCTAGGAGCCACCGCAGACTCGGTCTCTCGGATAAAGGAGATGTATTTTTCCGGTATTGATTTTTGAACCATAATTATATGCGGTTTATCTGGTAGGGAAACGGATATGAATAAAGCCTACGAAAATATATTTTTATTAAAACCAACATTTTTTATTAATTTTGAAAAAAAAATATTGTATGGGTAGGATTTATATCCTGTATAAATCCTACCCATACAATTTTAGCCTTACTAAGCACCCTTTACCCTTAGCTAAGCAGCAAAAAAAACTGTCATTCAATCGGTTGTCATTTTTGACACTTTCCCCACTTTCCCCATGTTCCGAGTCACGCCACACCAATCACACCGTCCACGATGCCATCGTTTTGTATCGCCAAAACTGACTCGGAACGTTTTCGTAGACGCTGCAATCGACCGTGGTGCGACTCGGAACAGGGGGCTGTTGACATTCACGGGACAGAACAGTGTTGCCATAATAAATTATTGTTCTGGGTGGCAGTTTTATATCAAAATAATAATTATTTTTAAATCACAATCACTAAAAAACGGCGGTATAAAAAAATTATCATGATATATATTTAGAATCCATAAATTATATTCTTTCATATAAATATGGTTTTAGCTTGGTTCATGAATATTTCGAATAAAGTACCAACTGTCTAGGAAAAAGTACACATCTCCTTTAGAGGTTTACAATAAATACTAAAAGTGAAAAAGCATAAATAATATCAAGCTCTTCCCTCGAATACTATGCAACCCTACCGAGTCCGTACGGACCGCCCGTCCCAAACTAAATTGATATTTACATATTGATGAACATATAAAATATTACAAGACATAACCATTTTAATGTTATATTACTCTATGGCATAGCAACTTTGTGACTTGATTGCGGCTGCATGCTTGCACTTGCACACTCGTCTCCAAGTAGGCACATGTTATTGTTCAAACCAAGATATGGACTTTTGACAAAGAAGCATACATTGACTACTCAACTTACCCGGTGGTCAAACTGAGAACTAAACTCGACAGTATTATATCCCATTGACGCTAGCGACGCATCGGGTCTGTTAAGTGTGTAATTAATATCTGGGTAGACTTGAGTCAGTGACAGAAACTTTCTCGTTTTCACATCGAGTGGCAAGGACACAAGGCGCGTCGGTGCAGCCGCAACTGACAAAATAGCTCAACTCTGAAGGTAGATGGCGCTGCGAGTGAAGCCTGCGCGCCGGAGTTTCCGTGGCTTATGAGAGATCCCTGGAAGAAATTGTACCAATTTATTATTATGTTCACAACCTAATAATTCATTTACAGTCTTCCAACGATCTAGCGCGTGAGTGACGTTAGAGGTCGCCAGTTCTACGCAACCTTATGCAACGAAGCTGTCAAAAAGCGTTAGTTCCACCTGTCACCGCGAGCCAAAAGATCGTTGGAAAGCTTATACGAGCTGACCCGACTGCTAATAGTTTTGTCAAAAGTTATACGCCAGCGATATCTATTGAAAGACAGATTTTTACAGTAATATTATTCTAAATAACCGGCCAAGTGCGAGTCGGACTCGCGCACGAAGGGTTCCGTACCATTATCTATAAAAACCCGCAAAAAAAAAAGAATGTATGGGAGCCCCCCCTAAATATTAATTTAATTTTAATTTAATTATTTATTTTTTGAGTAAATAATATACTCAATATATTGTGAACATTTTAAGCGTCTACCTGCTACCATTATCAATATCGAGCAAAAATGAGCAAAAAAAAACACGTTTGTTGTATGGGAGCCCCCCTTAATATAAAATTTCTTTTGATTTTTAGTATTCGTTGTTATAGCGGCAACAGAAATACATCTGTGAAAATTTCAACTGTCTGGCTACCACGGTTCATGAGATACAGCCTGGTGACAGACAGACAGACGGACAGACGGACGGACGGACGGACGGACGGACGGACGGACGCACGGACGGACGGACAGACAGCAAAGTCTCAGTAATAGGGTCCCGTTTGGCACCCTTCGGGTACGGAACCCTAAAAAGCTCCTATCCTCCACCAGTTGATTAATTCTGATAAAAATAATAGCATTAGCCTTAGTGCGAAGATGAAGGGTCATGATTATATTCGTGTTTGAAAACTGTACGCTTTAGTGATTGGTCGGGAGATGGCAGCTTACTTCACTAACGCGAATTCATATCGTGCTACCACTTCCAAGTAAGTGCAAGAACCATCACCTGCGGTTAGTAAGGGGAGATCCATTAGCTACGAGATGTTTTAGCGAGTCTCAAGAAAAATCCTCAAAATCACATCACCATAATACGAGAAACTTCAGTTCATCAAGATCAGTATCTGTTGACAGTAATACAATTATGGGACTTTCCATAACCAAGCGAATGAAGAAGGAAATTGACACATAATATTGTCCCTTACTTCCTGACAAATAATACGGAATGTGTGCACTGTCGATTTTTTTTCAATAAAATATTGATCTAGTGGTGGTTTTTTCGACATGATATCCGTTAAAAGTAAAGCCTTAACAAAATTAGCGCAATTTTTATATGAATGGATCTCCCCCAACTCAGAATACCCAATAGTTTCACCTAACCGAGCCACAGTCCATCACGCCGGCTCAACATTCTCATCTCACCATCACCGGCATGCCAACAGTAGTGTTGTCCGTACCGCACCTACCTCATCCACTGCTGGGAGGAGGCGTGGTGCGACGGCGTCGACGGCTGGTGGGACTGCGTCGCCACCCTTTGCACCACCTGGGGAGGACGGGAGGCAGCTGTTAGGCGCGACACCCACTGGGCAGACAGAGACACGAGATATAGGCAGAAGACACAGAACAGAACGAGATCATGCATGTCTTCTTTCTTTGTCTCCGTGTCATGTCTCTGCCTTGTGTCCTGTGGGTGTTGAGCCGGAGGGGAAATTACGTTTCCTTTAATAATAAGGCTCCTGCGGCGCCCTTTCGGCGCGGAGTCCTACAATAATCCGGACTGATTTTGCATTCGTGTCGTTCCGTACCTTTACGGAGAATAAAGACCGTGCCATCGGCATCGGCCGTCACAAAGATCCCTCAGCACCATGTCGATACCATGCTCAGCACGCCAGTCTTTGTCTCTCGGTCGACGTCGGGACTACTTGCCATGTGTCAAACAATGCTCGGCCGTCTCAATCTTGGACAATTTAACTTGCCCGACAAGAGATTTTTTTTTTTTCAGGACAAGAGCCTTCCTCTTGTGTGGCATGCTGCCCGTACTAACGACACCCGTGGGCCGCACACTCGTGCAGTAAGCGCCCGTACCTGCTGCACGAAGGCGCGCGTCACGTGCGGCGCGCTGCGCTCCGCCTGCTCGAACGCGCGCCGCAGCTCCTCCACCGCCGCCGCCGCGCCCGCGCCGTGCTTGCGCGACAACTGCGACACGGAGGAACATCGCCATTAAACCATTACATTTAAATACAGGCATTGCTTCTGGCCGAACACCAGGGTACCCTGTGTCGTTGGAACCAGAATCAGCGACGCCACAAAGAGGTAAACATCCAAGACCTGGGATTTTTTTCCCTCCACGCGCGCGCTCCGCGACAACTGACACGGACACAGACGAACATGCTGTTGTAATAAACATAAACATTTACATACTGGCCCCACACTAGGATACCCTGTGTCAGAGAACCAGAAACAGCGACATCACAAACATCACATTCTTCTTCCTCATCGCATCATATTCTTGCGCCTTTTCCCGGAAGATGGGTCAATTCAATTCAATTTCACAGTCAGTTTATTTCAACACAATTTACATATTTGTGCACTCAGAAGACAGAGTAACAAGTAACATGGATACAGTTATGTACTACGGGCTAACGACACCTCCTCAAAGCACAGACCCGAACTTGCACCAAAACACCACAGAGGTCGTCCAACTAACTGTACAGATATAATTTCAACCCTTTTCTAGTGACATTGGCAGAATTGTCGTCAACGGCATAGTTGCCACATCCAAGAATTGATTGATTGCCATTCGTTTTTGGAAAATCTAAGATAAAGTTCAAAACTAACGCCTACATAGATGATCGTATATTACCTCGTTCAGTAGTGGGTATATGAGCTGCTGCAGGTATGGGTGCCTTCTCACTTTGGACTCCTCATTGTTCGCTCCTCTGTGATCCAACGGTGAAGCCTGCAAGCGAATTTATTAATCGTAACATATTGTACATTGTATTTCAAAATAATATCGAAGAGATCGTAATTCGTAATTTCGTTATTGTATTACATAAGAATTACATACCAATGTACAAAGGCGAGCTTATCTCATATACTTTATTGCACAAAATAATACATTCATACATTATCTCTAATCTAACAAGAGATTTCTTCCAGCAAACTATTGTAAAAGGTAAAGGTAGATAGTTGAGCGGGGGAAGAAGGGGGAAGACCTGATTCTTTATTAATGTAGTAACATACTCATAGAACCACTTCATCAACCCGTGATGAGCCAGCGTCTGTTTTCGTATTTTACTCGTATCAGTATCAGGCCTTTGCCTCACGGTGGGGAAATTACTGAGCTATACAATTACAATCTTTAGGTATGGGCTTTTACAGAAGTACTCACGGCTTTATTATAAACTACACTGTCCCTGTTGGAGGGCTGGTGGTCTTGCCTCTCCTTCCTATCTTCGCGGTCGCTCCTATCTCTGTCCCGCTCGCGCTCCCGCTCCCGATCCTTAGAGTTCCGCTGCTCGACCGCCGCTTGGACTGTCGACGTGTGTCGCACCTGTGGACGTTGCTCATTGTACTTAAATCCCAAATTTTAAAGGAGGTCAGTGCACAGAAAGGGAAGTCAGTACACAGAAAGGGGAGTCAGTGCACAGAAAGGAAGTCAGTGCACAGAAAGGGAAGTCAGTGCACAGAAAGCGAAGCCAGTACACAGAAAGGGAAGTCAGTGCACAGAAAGGAAGTCAGTGCACAGAAAGGGAAGTTAGTGTACAGAAAGAGAAGTCAATGCACAGTAAGGGGAGCCAATGCACAGTAAGGGAAGTCAATGCACAGTAAGGGGAGCCAATGCACAGTAAGGGGAGCCAATGCACAGTAAGGGAAGTCAATGCACAGTAAGGGAAGTCAATGCACAGTAAGGGAAGTCAGTTCACAGTAAGGGAAGTCAGTGCACAGTAAGGGAAGTCAATGCACAGTAAGGGAAGTCAGTTCACAGTAAGGGAAGTCAGTGCACAGTAAGGGAAGTCAATGCACAGTAAGGGAAGTCAATGCACAGTAAGGGAAGTCAATGCACAGAAAGGGAAGTTAGTGTACAGAAAGAGAAGTCAATGCACAGTAAGGGAAGTCAATGCACAGTAAGGGAAGTCAGTGCACAGAAAAGGAAGGCGTCAGTGCACAGTAAGGGAAATCAATGCGCAGTAAGGGAAGTCAATGCACAGTAAGTGAAGTCAATGCACAGTAAGGGAAGTCGATGCACAGTAAGGGAAGCCAATGCCCAGAAAGGGAAGTTAGTGTACAGAAAGAGAAGTCAATGCACAGTAAGGGAAGTCAATGCACAGTAAGGGAAGTCAGTGCACAGAAAGGGAAGTCAATGCACAGTAAGGGAAGTCAGTGCACAGCAAAGGAAGGCGTCTGTGCACAGTAAAGGAAATCAATGCACGGTAAGGGTAGTCAGTGCACAGAAAGGGAAGTCAATGCACAGTAAGTGCCTTTTCATACGTACCGGTGCCCGGGGCGTAGTATATGGCCGTATACATTCGCTTTCATACGTACCGGCGTAATTCACCGGGCAATCGTGTGAATGTGTTACCGGTTAGTCGGCATCGACTACCCGGCAACCGGTATGTATGAAAAGGCACTCAGGGAAGTCAGTCCCTCATCGTCATCGCCCCTACCTGCTGCTTGTGGGCGCTGGTGTTATTGTTGTTGTGGGTCGCTTGCGGCTTGGCGGCGCGGTGCTCGCCCTCCTCGCGGCCCAGGGCTCCGTTCTGCTTCGGCGCGGCGGGCGAGAGCGGCGCCGGGATCACTGTGAATGTGCAAATATACGCGGTCAACACATGACGTTGTTGTCATCGGCCCGTCGTCGGGGAGTCCACTGTTGGTATCGATAGAACATAGTTCCGTTTTCAGTAGGGGGTGGCAGAGATATTTCTGTATTTCTGTGTTCTGTATTTTAATATTCTCTGTCCATCCTGGGTTTGCTGGAAGAGATCTCTGTAGAGATAAGCTTGCCTTTGTACATTACTTCTCTGTATCTTTTTGTCTTTTAAATATATACGAAATATTGAAAAAACCTTGTTCGCCCTCTCCCTGTCTCTTTCCATCACGCTTGTTTGCCCCGACAAAACCTTCCCCCCGCTAGCATCCTACGGTCTACGGGTGCTGCATACGTACCCCCCCCCCAGCATCACTCACCCGCGTCCTCCTGCCGACGGCGCTCATACGCGCGTTCCTGCTCGTCCGCCCTCTCCCGATCTCTTTCCCTCACGCATCTCTGTCGCCGTACACTCTTAATTTCCGGCGCCGTGACGCTCCGGCCGTGAACATCCAAGCCCGTGCCTTGACATACCGAATTCGTCACGAGCTACATAAACCGCTCTTACCCACAATAAAACCCCTGACGCGCTAAGGCTACTAAGAATTTTCATCCATCTGGATTGTAACCCCGAGCCTCGCATCACTCACCCGCGTCCTCCTGCCGGCGGCGCTCGTACGCGCGCTCCTGCTCGTCCGCGCGCTCCCGGTCGCGCTCCCGCTCGCGCTCCCGGTCCCGCGCACGGTCCCGGTCCGGCGCCGCGATGGAGGAGCGCGAGCCGGGCGCGGCGCCGCGCACCGTCATGATCCACGGCTCGTCCGCGTCGCCGTCCGGCCGGGACGAGTCCTCGCTGGAATGACAAGCTCATGATTAACATCACAATTCACTACGTTCTTTGGTCACCCCGCACCCCGGGAAGCAAATAATTATAATAATAATATGCGCTACAGAATGGCTTCTCTGAGGGAGTGCCAGAGCCTCTTGAAAGTATGGACAGACCCTAGATCTTGGCTAACTGGGTGATGAACTGATGACTAAACTGGATATGTGTGCCATCGGCCAGGGGGCCGAGGTATGGATGATCCATGCTGTGTGCGTGTTATTTGTGAGTATTTGTGTAATGATTTTAAAATTGATGCAACTATTAATACATTTGTAATGTTGTAATTTCGTATGGGCGTAAGCGAGCCTGAAATAAACGATTTCATATTCATTAATTCACAATCCCCGGTTTCACCAACAGTAAGTGACCCCTTAGCTCTTTTTCATAGCTGTCTAGCGAAAGTTTCGGAGGCCAGCCTCTTTTAAATTTAGGGGGTCCCCTGGTATCACAGATGACCCTTACTTACACTTAGGTAAACCAACCGCTAGTAAACCCCCGAAATGAAAAAAAAACCCTCAAAGATTAGTAAAATGTGCCTTACGGCCTGCCAAAATTTTGCAATCAATAGGCTTGTGCAATAAATCTAGTAACAAGTCTTAAGTTGAAGCATTATGTACAAAATGGCTTGACATTCTCAGAATTGTATATTTCGAGCAGATATATTTTATAGTCAATTTTGTGCAAAAAAAGGCAGCATTTGATGGCACTTTTACATGACGTCATTCTGTTGTTACTTCATAGAACTCAGGAGCAAAAGTTCCGTTTTGACAGTTCACAAAGTATCTATTTTGACTTGACAGGCCACTAGCCTATTCCTTTCATCAGTACAACCGTCCTTCACTCACGAGTCCGAGTTCTCGCTCTCCGTCTCGCTCTCCTCGCTGCGTTGCGCCTTCCACTTCTTGTAGCGGTCGATGAGGTCCATCAGATACGAGTTCTTCTTCGCCTTGCGTATGAACTGGAACTTCAGCAGCTCTTTCGCTGTCGGCCTCTGGAAGTAGACAAGCATCAAACATAGCGACACGCCTTTCCGTACAGAGGCACAAAACTGCCCACTTTTAGCCACCTATTCAATACTGGCTGATTACTGACAATGCCTGCGATTCCGAAGGCGACACGAACTATACTAACTAAACTAATTAAAATCGTGTGTTTGAAAATGGAATCTGTGGCCACCGCGCATGAGCTGTCGGATTTGAAGGTTGTCAGTTTAGTGCCTTTAGTTCATCTAGTTTAGTGGTTTTGACACCTCAAGAATAGCCCACAATGACTGTCATTGTTTCCTGAAATAAATTGTTATGGTGCTCCTAAAAGGGTCAGGTTTTGCTGCAATATGCAGCCGGCAACTATTGGTGTCAATCTCTTACTCAATATTGCAGTGAAAATATGGCCCTTTTATGAGCACTTTTAATTAAAGTAGATATCTGACCTACTTAACCGAGTGGTGGCCGAAAGAGGGTAAGATACATACAAAGCGTCACGCTTCATCCCTAGGGTTTGCGATCCGGATATCCGGATATCCGATTATCCGTCCAGTTTTTGGATCCGGATAATTTCTGTCGTAAAATCCGGATATCCGGATCTTAAAGTTATGTCAGATTGACATGAAAACATCCTTAAAAATAAATCTTTTTTTATTTTTTTTTGCTATATCTACCTAGATATGTATACGTCTCTTTTATGCTTTTGCTTTGTATAAATTAATGACAATTTCAAAGAGTTATTTAATGTAATGTTAAATATAGATAGAGAGAGATTTTAATTTAATTTCATACATTACAGTCGGACAAAGATATTAGGTGCCATTTGACGTTTAAGATATCCATAGAAAAAAAATCAGCTGCACACACAACGTTGAACCATATTTTCATGACTTAAGTAAACGTCAAACGGCACCTCTTAGATTTGTCCAACTATAGCAATTAATCATTACCACGCAGTTGCTACATGCGCCGTGCCCGCATTGTAGAGTCATTGTGCTAAACGGGCCAATCGCGTTGCATGCAGTAGCGTTGGATGGAATAGGTAATCAGAGGGGAGGGTCTCAGGTAAACCCTTTTGCGAAGTGACAGTGTTGTTGTTTTTTTTGGTGACGCATTACACGCGAATAATTGTGTTACTATGAGGTAAGTTTCTAAAAATCATCGTTTATTTTTCCTTGATAATATTTTAATTTGATAAGAAAATCATTGTTATTTCGTTAAGATTTAACTTTCCAAATTACTTAAGCTGTTATTATTGTTACATACGATCACATCAGTCCATTCAGTTCAATAAACAACAATTTCCATGCATTTTATTTTGTTTTTTATTTTTTAAATATCCGCATGCCATTTAGTTAAATAAACAACTATTTCCATACATTTTACTCTGTATTTTTATTTTTTTTAAATATCCGGATATTATCCGGATATCCGGATAATCAAATTTCAAAACGGATAATATCCGGATAGTAAAAAGTTCCGGATCTTGCAAACCCTATTCATCCCCTAAGGGATTCGCTCAGGCATTGATGTGACCGCGCTCAGCGAATCATTAAACACTTAATTTTGAATGACAGTGGGTTAGTCCATCGCCGGCAGCTGTGGAAATATCTCTACGGTTTCTATCACCGTTAGAACAGCCACATAATACTGTAGCTGAAATTTGTATTTATTTGTATTTTATCTATTTATTTGCATCAGCGCACACACACACAGCATAAAACATAGAAGATACTTAACGCTAAACAAAATAACATATAAAACATACAGACACAGATAATTTGCACTAAGATAGATAGGATATAGGTACCAAAGTACCTATATCGCACTAGAACTGAGGGTGGTGTGGCATCTGCAAAAGGGTTCTGACTCAGCATGTGCCTGAGAAGTAGACTCCTCAGACGCTGATCTTCCGTCAGTACCGGAAATCAAAATATTCATCAAGTTTTCAAAAGTATCAACACCGCAACGTACATTCTCGGGGTCCTTATTCAGGCAGGCCTCCACAAACTCCTTGAACGGCTTCGAGTAGCTCCCGGTCAGCTGCGGCGGGTTGTTCTTCGGTATGAGGAACAGCACCCTCATCGGATGCAGCTCAGAGTTGGGGGGCTCGCCCTTGGCCAGCTCGATGGCGGTTATGCCGAGCGACCATATGTCTGCTTTGCTGTCGTAGCAGGACTGTTTGATGACTTCCGGCGCCATCCAGAAGGGGGTGCCGACGAATGTGTTGCGCTTGCTGGTGGTGTTGGTGAGCTGCCCGGCGACGCCTGCAGTTGTGACAAGGTGTGGATTAGACCACAGATGCTATGATGTTATACTAATACAGATAGACCACCTAGAACAAAATATGACACCGGCGCAAACTGAGATGCTACGGAAGCTTCTTTAGTTTGAGGCCATTGTCGCTTGGTGCAGCACCATCGAAAAATTGCAAATACCCCCAGATGGCGCTAAGTTAGATAGGATTTATTCTAAGATTAGCGCCACCTAGAAGTATGTTAACTGAAACCATGGCGTTTAAGTTCAAATCTTACTTTTTTCGCCATCTCTTTTTTTACGAAGGGTTACTAATTCTAATTTGTACGGGATGAGCACCCTGTGGTTAGACGATGTTTGTAATTTCTTTAAAAAAAAGAGACATTCACCATTATGTAGGGGCAAATAAGGTGTAGATGTGACCTCGTAAATGATAACAGCAGTAGTACTCAGAGTCATTAAATTACCTAACCCGTTTTCAAACTTAAATCCTTCACTAAGTAATCCTTTGGATCTAGAATTGGAGTTTTCGTAATTTCGTAATTTCTTTATTGTACTCACATCACAGTAAAAATAGCTTATGATAGAAAAAATATGTACAAAGGCGAGCTTATCTCTAATAAGAGTTTTCCTTCAACGTCCCCGTTTCCTAATAAAAAAATATTATTGTTTACGTATGCAGTGTACATAACTTAGGAATCTTAGGATACGATTTATCAAAACAGAGCTCTTTCCACTAGAAAGCTTTAACTTGAACCACAACTCCTAGCTCGAACCCGTGAAATGTACAAAGAATAAATTCCTAGCTTCAGTTTATCCTAGAGATAAACTTGATCTATGTGGATATTAAAGTGTTTATCTGTCGGCTGGAAAGAGTTTACAATGCGCTTTTGGGTCAGAACGAAAGATATCCCGCTGGAAACATTACGGGCCTAAGCTCGGCTTTGGTTCACCGCGTAAATACCGCTCGCAAGCGGCACAGCAGCAGCAGCAGTAAGGTAACTTCCAAATAGTCGAACAGTTTTTGGAAGATTGGAGGATTTTGCATGATAACTTGAAATTTACTAATGCTATCCGAAATCTAATTGCATTATGAGACTTGATTTGTAGTTTTCCTCAAGATTTAAATTTTTCATAGGTACCTACATACTTTTCGCATATTATCTCGCGGCATGTGTATCTAAACTAAATGTACCGAACTTGCTCAGGGAAGATGAAAATAAGCCATTTCCAGAATATACTTAGTCGCAAACCCACACCAGACGGTTAGAAACGGTACGTTGAATCACTGCTTGTGCGAAGTTACCCCACTACCCACCCTCGTTTCTACCCGTTGTGGCTCGGGCCGAGCCAACATACGGGCCCGCACCTTGGCCTGCCGCCAATAGTCGAATATTTGAACTGCTTCGCGTGGGCCGCCTCTGTCCCTGAGCCGGCGCGGAACCTTTCGCACTTGAGCGTTGTTTCGGGGACACATGCCAATGTCAATTTGCGGAAAGGTTTCTAGAGTTAGCTTTGGACATTTGCGGTCGTTAGTTGAAAAGTTTTCTCGACATTTCAACTATTGGAATTCGTAACCGACTAGCTTGTATGGAGAGACATGTGAATGTTGAAAAAGCGAGAGATGTATGCCAGGATCGTAGAAAGTGTGATTTTTTTTCTGTGCCTAACCCTTTACCGATAAAAAGGCTCGATGTCGATGTATGTCGATGTATGTAAATCAATAAATAGGAGGCCAAACATTGTAGGAGAGCAGCGACGGACGACTTTCTAAAAAAACAGACATACTCGTAGCTATCTCCTACCTAGTCTTAGGACTATTATTCCCGAAGTATGACTTTTCTTGGAGAAATCACAGATCTTGAAAATTGTGTCACGAAAAGCCGTAAGAGTCGCTTATTAGAGATAAGCTCGCATTTGTACATATTTTTTCTATCTTAAGCTAATTTTATACTGTCTTGTGAGTACAATAAAGAAATTACGATAAATTACGAATCGCCAAACCGAAGTAACTAAACGTACAGACAGCTCAACTCACCAAAATCCGCCAGCTTCACGTCCCCCATCTCGCTGAGCAGCACATTCGCGGCCTTGATGTCTCTGTGCAGCTTGCGCTCCGAGTGCAGGTAGTCCAGCCCGCGCAGCACCTCCCGGAGTATCACGGCGATGTGCATCTCCTCGAAACTGCCCGCCTTCATCAGATCGAGGGCCGACCCGCCGCCGAGGTACTCCATGATGATCCATAGCTTCGTGCCCTGGAAGAGGAGACCATTTGGGGTTAATGGAGCTTCTTCTTTATTTATTTATTTATTTATAACAAGGCACATCAACAATGCAAACACTTACATTAAAATAAACAATATTCACAGAGTTCATGTGTTTGCATCAATTAGAGATGCGCACAACATTTACAATTATCAAATATATGACATAGTAGACTTAAGAAAAGGAAAACATGTGTCTACTGACCAGTGACCATGCATAGTATCAAACAATTAGGGTAGCTACTCAACATGAACTTACAGAAGAACAAATACCTATTATACAAACACCTAAAACACATCAAACAGATAAAAAAGATTTAAAACAGTTATTTGGATACAGCCTTTAGTTAAATAGCTTCTATAGCTATAATGGAGTTAGCTTCAAGCATTTTTGTTGGGCAGAGTTCGAAGCCTTTACACGTATCATTTAAAACTTCTGCCTCATCTGTCTGCACAAACCTAGGAAACTATTTGCGCAAAACACTCATGTGATTCGTCAATATTTCACAATTTCGGAACGAGTTTTTTCGCAAAATTAGAAAACTTTTTGAGTGAGGACAGAATATATTTCTGTACCTCCTCCCATCCGGTACCGTTCGTAGCGTAGCATAACTATAAAATTAGTTTCCGGCACAACTTTTTTACCAGACTGCGCTAAAACATACCCTAAAAAACCCTGAAACCACAGGGTGCTCACCCCATACAAATTAGAATTAGTAACCCTTCGTCAAAAAGAGATGTCGTGAGGAGTAAGATTTGTACTTTAAACGTCATGGTTTCAGTTAAAATACTTCTAGGTGGCGCTAATCTTAGAATAAATCCTATATATCTTAGCGCCATCTCGTGGTATTTGCAATTTTTCGATGGTGCTGCACCAAGCGATAAAACCCTCGAACTAAAGAAGTTTCCGTAGTATCTCAGTTTACGTCGGCCACATATTTTGTTCTACGTGGTCTATCTATAATATTATAGTATCTGTGGTAAAACATACCCTACTTCTATGTTTTACTCGCCATATTGATGTCATTTGCATGGATATCATAACCATCACTCGTCCCGTTAGAAAAAATAATCTAAACAAACGACTGTGATTTAGTTTGACTGAACTTAGTCCATTTCTAGTTACTAGTTCTAATGAAGGTGATTCCGGGTACCGAATTCATTTGCGATGATGCTACCCGTATTCGGCAAATTGCTCAGCCAAATCACGGAACAATAAACTGCACAGTTTATTGAAGTCCATTAAACCAAAACCAGTTTATGACAAACAAGGAAATGCGGTCATTGAATAAATAGGAACGCAAAGGCAATTATTTATTCTGATTAATTTCAGAAATACTTATGCTCGAAAATAGATGATTTAATTACACATACCATACATATTAATTTTGATATGGTCCACAACCACATTACATGTGCTACCTAGTGTAGGGCCACAAATAATAATATCTGAAGCTCTTGATGTTTAGTTTTCAAATATTTTTGTTAATAAACTTGTTTAAATAAACACTTCTTCTTCAATTCTTATTCTTATTGAATGCCCAGACAGAGCAACCGTACATATTCGGACAATCCATGAGATTCCTATCTTCACTATTATGGCCTACGCACACTCGGACGGCATGGAAAGGAATTTTAATTTTATACCAATGGACATTCAAATGGTAAAAACTTTCCATGCCGTCCCGGTCTGCGTAGGCCTTTAACCATCACTATTACGACACTAAATGACCTATGTTTATAGTAAGTAATAACCCACACACAAAGAAACATAGTTTTCCGTATACCGTTTTCTAATTATTCTCACCCGCCCACGATTTAGAACAAAAACTATGGTCTATCTGAAGTCATGATCATTACAGGATGCAATCACCATTACAGTAACAAAGTCAAGCTATTACCTTCTCGTGACATTACCGTGGATAACTTTTGAAATTACGAGACATTTGCTTCGTGGAAAGGTCATATCAACGAATATTGTCAAATGTTGGACCGAATTGTGCATCTGCCACCCCGCATGGGAAAAGGCATAACACTATGTTTGTTTTGATTGTCTATTAGTTTATTTATAAGGTAACAGGATATAAGGAGGGCTTGGGAAACGAAAAGAAACTACTTGCGAAAGATCATGAGGTCCAATTTTTTTTTGTAACAAATACCTATATTAAAGAAACGCTAAACTAATTTTTCTAATGCATCATAGAAAAACTAACCATAGTAGTATAACACACATGTTAATAGAGTCTATTGTCCAGCATTTCACTGCATAGATGCACACAAACGTGACATCGTGCCTATGGAAATGCGCATACGCATTGTCACGGACATACGCAGCTAAAGAGCACAATGCGCGCACCGAGGCAGAGTTCCGGCCAGACCCATTTATGGTCCATCAGCTAACGGAGTGATGGAATGACATAACGGGAATGTGCACAGGGAGCTACTAAAAAGGAGCTGAACAGAGAGAGGTACTAACTAGTTTTCCTTAATCCTCTCTCTCGCACGTCTATTGTTAGTTTGGCCCGCGTGTGTCTTAACGAGAGCTAACTGATTTCCTGTGTGATCAAATGGGACGCCGCACGCACAGTCTGTAGTCTTTATTCCCTCTTCAGTGGGTCCATGTTCATGTGACTAAATCATCATTTATAAATGCTTACGGTATACTAATCAATTCAAAATCATTATGGAATCCAAAATATGAATTTGAAAATTATGAGAATGCTCCCTTTTAACAATTTGTTGGCATAACTCAACAAAGTGTTCATCAATTCTATCTCATCTATTAAAAAACAATGTCTGTTCTGGATCGTGGAGGTCAAATCGCAGACGCGCTACGCTCAATAAAACAGTCTAGTCTAGCTAGAAGCCCAGACTGGATGAATCTAGAAACGTGGTAACAGTCCATAGAATTTAATTTAATACAGTCAGGTTAGTACCTGGGCAGGCTAATCCCGGAAGTTCACCTGGACTTTATGTGGTGAAGTTTAACGCCAACAAAAGGGTTATTGCAAAAATACTCTTCTCACAATTCACAATTCTGTATAGCACACAATAATTTATACGGTTACATTAATAGAAAGCAGTTCGCCCTTTTTTAGGGAGTAGTGAACGAACATCCCTTGTTCTTTACCCAGTGTAATAAACAAGATTTATATTGTGAAACTATTCATGAATAAACTATATATTATTATTATATTATAGTTTCAAATCCAATATCAAAAAGATCTTCTATTCCATTGAAACGGTTCACATCATCAATCTAGCCCACAACATGAAACTTTCAGTCGGTGCGACCCTCGCACGGTGGGGTATTTGATGCCAAAAGCTGGCCATCACATTTTTTTATTTGATTAAGCTTGTTTGAGGTATTTTATAATGTACATATGTGTGTATTATTGTGAATTAATTAAGAGGGGTGATAAAAAACATTAAAACAGTGTAATAGTAAAAAAAATATATTCAGAGAATTTCTTGATCATCATCGCTTTCGTGTTCCGTATTGCTGTCGGGTTCTCCTGGGAGTGCTCCAATGCTTCCTTGGAAAAAACTAATCGATTTCTTCTTTGGCTTCTTTCGCATTCCCGTGATAAAGGGATCCGATGTGAGCAAGAGGCGGTTGAGCACATCTAGATTGCATGCTTCACGTGAAAATTTTCTGGAATAATTTAATCTGTATTCCCTTATATGCTGATTTCGCGATTCTGCTGCTTCCTCCGACAGCTGTCCTATTGGTAGGAGTGCTGATGAAATCACCTGCGCACCATGGCGAAGAATTTTATGTACAGTTGGAGTCATAGGATGCCAGCTGTATAATTTGGCATACAACTCCTCTGTCTCGCGAGCATACTTTTGAAATGATTCTGTATTTATTTTGTGTCCACTAGATATAGCCTCCAAAATTATTTTGAATCTATATATGAGATTGACGTCAATCCCAGTAATAGATGCGGATAACTCGTGGTTAGCAAAAAACCTCCTGCTGGTGTTACCATCATTGGTATTTCCAAAATGTGCCTTAGGCACGTCCACGAGAAGTCCCATCTCAGTTTTGAACCTGTCTTGGATGACTTTTTTCGTTTGGTCTACTACGTCTTTGTCAGATTTAGTTTTTCTCCACTTCTTTATTGGAATCTTGCAGGCAATGTGAAGGAGGCTCTCAAAAAACCTGATTCTCGCATGTAAACTCGAAAACATCTTTCTTCTTGTGGGCGGCTGTCCATTTGGCCTTAAATTGATGCTTGATCCGCGATAGTTTTTGCTTAGCAACTTTCTGCTGCTCATGGTCATCAGCAAACTTATTGAGGACGTTTTCTTCCAAATGCTCAAGTTTTTTTGAAAAAGTCATCTCATTTGAGCTTGTTATTATTTCATAGATGTCTTTCCGAGTCAGAAACTTTGCGCCAGAAGGCCCTGCAATTGATTAAAATGATTTTTATAAGTTTTTTTTTTACATTTACTACTAGTACTTATCGGAAAAAAAATCGCTAAAAATACATCCGCGCCATTCCGCGGCTAATTGTTCTATAGTAGTTGTTTAAGATTACTCATCTTTATTTTAAAGTATAATTTAATGCTGGGAAAGGCTGGGAAATACATTAAAAGTCAAAGTGTTCGGATTAAAATGAGAAAATAAATAGTTAAAATACTAATGTCTTCTCGATGCTATATTAACCAAAGTTTTCATTTAATATACATAGCTTATAATTTAAAAAAATAACCATACCTGGTTCCAAAGAATCCATAGCTGGCACTTCACTTAATAGTCCAAGAAACAAAATCAGACGTGTTTTTGTAGGAACAAACTTTGCACGCATCGACAAACTACACGAACACTGTAAGCGAACGGCAACTTCCGACTGATGGAGTAGCGCGGGGTTAGGTCCAGGTAGAAAAAAATGTCTACCCATTGTTGCGCTGACTCATTACCTGTCCCTAAAACAAGCTTTTGTCATGGTATGGAGCATTTTATGAATATGGTTCATGGCCAGCTTTTGTCTTTACAGTCTCCCATAGTGCCTCGGTAAGATCTATCGCTGCTGAATAACTGAAATATCGAGGGACGCCACACTCACCTCGCATAAATTCAATATACCCGCATTTGCATAATAAATCAAGATGGTGCCATTATAACAGGGGAACACAACCCTTTGTGAAAAACTTTCGGGTTGGAGCAGTTTCTCTTATCGTCTCACTGAAAGTCCTGGTAAAAACTCAGTAATACGAATATCGGACGCCATTTGAACAAAGAGATTTCCATTCTATCTGTAGGATAAGACCATGTCTCTATATCCAAACAACTTCTGAAGAACCTTTTTTTTCCGAATGATTTTCCTTCCGAAGTCAAGAAATAATCTTTGTGTACAAATTCCATCCGCTCAATTCCAATTTCCCCAGGCCCACCAAGCAGTTGCTGTTTGTACATGGCAAAGTAGACTTATTGAGTGTGGGCTTGTTATTTCTTCTGCGAGCATAATATCTACCCCGAGCAGAATACACACAAAGGGAAGTAGTACGCATGAGTACAAACCTCGGGAGCTTCCTTACCAAGAATGATACGGGAATAATTTATCAAAACTATTATTACTTTGCTTTACGACTATAATAAAAGTAGCTACGGGAACCCACTCACAAAATATTGAAGCCATCGAGCATAAACAAGCCATATGAAACGAAAATATGTTCCTCCTTTATAGAAAGTTTTGCTTCTCAGAGGGTGTTCTTTCCTTCGCAAGACAGGAAAGTAGCTGCAACGTAAAGGGTTCTTATATGAAAGGCGCCCATTCTAAATAAGGTTTTTCATGCTCTCGGCTAGGTATTTGGTGTGTATGTAAAACACACTAGCTCGCCGTTCCCATAGCAACGCGACGGCTTCGGTCAAAGACCTCCAACGCGACATGCACAAAAGAACGAAGGCACAACAAAGAAACTAGTATTAATTGGGTGGCGGTTCACAAGGGTGGTTTATTCAGGGTAAGTAAATGTAGAATTAGACTGGTGCTTGGTCCAGGCTACAGACAGACTGTCTGGCATTCTAAATCGACTCTTCATTAAGTGGAAAAGTTTAGAAGCATTCCTTTTACGTCCCGGAAGAAAATTATAACTTCTTTCATTTCGATGTAAATTTGAAGCGGACTTAACGACTTTGAGAAATTATTACGTGTCGAGACGACAGTGCAATCTCGTCAAGGATATCAAGCAAAGTTTGTCTCGAGAGTACTATATAATTTTCACATAAGTAAGTACCTTTGAGGGTAGTCTTGCAAACGACACAGGCTGGTCACACAGCAAAGTTGAAACAAGGGTATCGAGCGAGGGAAGGGCGCGGGGCAAAGTGGAAACTGCATGTAGCATTGAAAATAGAGGCTGCCTGCTCAACAGGAATCGAACTTGGGGGAGAGTTCATCATTCGTTTAACTAATTCAAGGCTTCGCGTCGTCGTGGCAACGCGGGAGCGGAGGCGGGCGGGGCGCCCAAGTCGCCCCATCCCCGGTTTTACAACTATTTTGTTCGCGATAGATTCTATTTTACTTTAGCCGTAGCCAGTGGGGTAAATAAGTTGCCAACTATTCTCGCCTTGATAATTTCTCGGACGATTGGAGTCACTGAGCTTGTAAACAACTGCTATGCGGCCAATTTAAGTTAGCCCTCTAGTTGGGCGGGCTCCTGTCTTAACGCTGAAAACTTTAATCAGCTGAACTATTTCGTATCTTGGATCCCGTCGTAACAACGTTAATTGGGTTTAAGCAGTCTATTCATGAAATACTGGTTTAGAATTATTTCTTTAACAAAAAGCTTGACCCGTACGTAAGTCAAAACAAATACGAAAATCAAAGGTTGCTCGGCTCGAAATCCTGGTTAATTGAAACGTGCACCAATTCAGGCCGACACAGCCTCCACAGAATCAATTTCGTCCAATTGGAAAAGAACAAGTTTCAGGGGACAAACTCGAGGGTTCCTGTCGGGATTCGAGATAAGCGTGCCAGTGAGATTGGTTCCAGAGCGGGCATGCAACCAGGGTGTTGAGTCCAGTATTTGTAAAATACACTCCATCCTATGTAAGTACAATACCTGTCGCTAGGTTGTGACTGCCACCAAATGGCTGAGGGTGGTGGGTGAGGTAATGAAAAATACAAAGCGTTGTGAATTTCGATAGAAGAAAAATACAATGTGCGAAAAGCGGCAATGACCTGTCTTAGGCGTTGTCCTATTAGAACGCGACCACGCGATCATCGCGCGAGCAAGCGATGCGAACATCGCGCGATTAGACCCACAAATTTGATCGCTACCGCATCGCGCTAATGCCTATCAGCACTTGTTTGACATCCATATTAGTGGTGGTTAATATAACGTAAAGCCGTTTAAAGCAACACGTTATTCACTTGTAACGAAAAGCGTGTGCTATTAATCGAATCAGATAGAGCTACGTTATCACAACGAAACGGACCGACGCTGTACGCGCTGCGCTGCCAGCGCCATGCACGCTGCGCTGCTAGCGCCAGCGCACTTTTTGTAGCATTACGTTAAAAAAAGCACAGCGCACTGCGCTGCTAGCGCCAGCGGACTTTTTGTAGCATTACGTTAAAAAAAGCACAGCGCAGCGTGATCAGTCGACCGGTTACTCGCGACCGCGCTGGACGTTGAGTGATTTCACGCGCTTTCTCGAAAACATTCACAAAGCGTTCGACGCGTTCGTTTCGATAACTTAGCGTGTAAATTAGCAGTCTAAAAAAAATAGCTTATTCATTTTAGCCTGTTATCAAAAATTAGCCGTTTTGACCACCACTGATCAATATGCTTGATCGCGGGTTCACGCGATGGTCGCATCACTTGCTCGCGCGATAATCGCGTGGTCGCGTTCTATTGAGACACCGCCATACCAAATGAGAAATTTTGGGCAGCGAAAGCACAGCGACAGGCCAGCGACAGGGTAGCTACAATAACGAGCAGTTGAAGTAGAATCGAATCGAGCAATCCCTTGTAACCGGATGGAATTAGAAGGACTCGCAAGCCCGCTGTAATGGAAAAATCGATCAAGTATGCAGCTTAGATAAGACGGGAGTTCACTCACACCGTGCCATTAACGGGAATACAGCTACAACCCTAAACCTGGACGATTTAACCTTTAACTTTTTTGTATCCGTGTGTACATTTTACACGAGTGCATCTTTTCATGTTGAATTTACTAACTAGGTTACTACACTCGCGTCGATTGCGGAACCCTAGCATGACATTACAAACAAAAGCATCACTTTTCCTTATTTCTTAATGATAAGTGACGATAACACAGACCATTTATCGACATGCAAGCCAGATAAAATATCATCGTTTTCTTCGATTCCATTTTTATCTTCATATTATTAAACAACACGTCATCAATCACATTTTCATAATATCTTCGAAGCTGAAAATGAGCTCAGTCACACGTATCCATCACCTCGGCAGTGCCGAGTCGAGTCGGCACCTGAGCCAATTCCCCAAATGTCGGTAAGTATGAAAAGAAACAAAAACTTTGCAAGTGTGTTGTCACGATGAGTTAGCTGTTCCACTTATTACTGCCCTAAGTTTCCTTTACTTCCAGCATTCCCATTTGTCATTAGGACGACTATACCTCGTCTCCGGCCTCGGGAGTGCCACTAATCTGGAACATTACAGAGTCTTATCCCCAGAGGGGTGGCCGTAAGGCCTTAAGACGAGCCATACTTACCACGAGATAAAGAGTTTGTGCAAGAAAAATATGTAGCGAAAGAGTATCGCCTAGAGCGGTGACACACAACAAGTAAGGTATTGTTTTGCTTCTGAAAAGAAAATGAAGGAACAAAGAGGCGGGATAATAGAGAAATATATTATTTATACAATGGGAGCACGTGCCGTGTATCAAGTTGCTCTGGCGATTTCGCGATAGATAGAGGGAATATGTGGAGGAAGTGAAACTGATTTGCGGGCGTTGAACGAGAATTTCATACGAACTGCCCTCTTATTCCCGATCTCAAATCTGTAGAATATCATCCTACGTAGTTGCTATCGATCTGCTAAAGACCAAAGTCATTGCTTCTGCGACTTCTTTTAACTATTTTAAAGGTTGATTCTGAGTTAGGGCTATATCTGTGGTTGCGCTAATGGGCAATACAATATTTTATGTATATTATTAAGATACCTCCGATGATTACAAATGATCAACAAAAATATAACAAACGATCAAGCCGTAAATGAAACATCTTTATCGCTTGTTATAAAAAATATTAACTCACATTGTGGAAACTCTGTTGTTACTTTAAAACAGTCGTAATGGTTCTGTATTAAAAAGTCCTAATAGCTCGGCAGAGTACCGCAGACGCAGAGATACATAAAATCTCCCACAGGACTTCACAGCCCTAGAGTGCCCACATAAAAAATGCATTCCGCTTCAGTCATTATGGCCGGGTACAGGCGCGCTAAATTTACTTGGCTCCTGAGAGACCTGTCACCTCTCTCTCTCACCCCACATTACCTATTGGAGAAAAAGACCCCTTTTTCTCAACTCGCTTACATCAGAGCCAAAGCAACTTCGCGCGAGCTGTACATAAGTTATAAATAAAGTAGCGCGAACATCTCTCACCTAAGTTATTACGTGAATGCGTAACGTAACATAACGTCTATTGCTAGAATATAATAGCATCTCTTGCGGGCCTTGCGGCATCTGTGTTATAGTTTTTGTTTTATCTCATTTGGGGTTTTACGATATGTAATACTATCGTAAATTAAGCTGTGTGAAAAAAGCTACCTACTTTTTATATATCTTTATGTTTATTAATATGATATCACAAAACAGCGTTTCATGGCTCGCCTTTATATCTCGGGGACTACAGATCGAATTTGGACGTGATTTTTATTGTTATTTGCAGCATTTATCGAGGAATCGTGTTCATAGTTTTGCAGTATACGAATGACATCAATAGAGAGGTGAAACTTTATGCATCTATTGTGTTATTGCCACTCAAACTATTGTGCTCCATATTATATTATGCATGACGCAATGCATAATTGCACACCAAAACAAATCCTAAAACTAGGTATATATGTAGAACACTCAATAATGGCTCAATAGGACTGGAAGAAAAACAAATTAAAATGCCAGTTTAATAAACACATGAAAACATAGGAGGTTATAAGCTCCATGAAGGTATGTTTGCTCATGCATACCTTATGAACAAACATACCTTCATCATTGAGCTTACAACAAGATAATGAGAGCTAACAAAATAATCCATGAACTCGTTATTCTCTCTCACAAAACTACGGCCCATAAACACTTCCGAACAAATAGCTCCAAGGTAAAACAACGAACGCCGAAATAAACACGAAGGATTTAAAATAACGAGATATGTTCCGATATAATGATAGAGATAAAGCCTTCGCCACACGGCTCTGCCTTGCATAATAAGATAAGCCCTTCAGGTAGAAAATGAAAAACAAATGTGTACGCTTCACGGCGCGGAAAAAGGATCAGTGAGGCACTACCACACCCATTATTGTGAACCTGAAACAGTTTTGAAGAATACACGAAGAATATTTCGTCAAAATATTCGCAGGTGTTTACATTCGTTGAAAGATAATGTTGAAAAAAAATATTTTGTTTTCTCCCAAAAAGAAAAACATATTGTAGGTATTATGTATAGTAGGTAGGTGAGATTAGTAATTTATGCTATCTAAGAAACGACTCAACCCTTTAACCCATCTTCGTTTGTTGACATGGATTAGGAGAAGTAAAATTTTAACCCCTATAATGTATGGAACACAGAGTTTAATAGGCTCATAGATTACATTTACATTAAAAAACCTACATGAAAAAACATCCTACTGGTAACGTAAACTAACCTAACCAGCTCTGAATTCGTTACATTCCACCAAGCCAAGGCTGAAGGTACTCACAATGGTGCGCTGATATAGTAAAGGACCGTCAAGAAAAGCATTGCAGAATCTCAACAAAACAAGGGACGGGTTGAATTCACACGTGCGACCCGTCAGATGCAAACCTGTGACATAAAACTGCGAGCCAGGTTCGTACTAGGGTTGCTGATTACTGGGTATAACATATCATAGCGTCACGCTTTTTCCCACACGGGGTGGCAGACGCACGCACGTGCCCACGTTTAGCCGTTATTCAATACTCCATTTTGTGTAACAGGGGGTAGTCAATCGCCGCAGCTATGGAATTGAGGGTTCCTCACGATGTTTTGCATCACTGAGACTTTCGCTGGGAAAGAGTGAATGAACCCCCCGGTGGGACATAAGTTGCAGTTTACATGATTAGCAAGAACCATCATTACATCATTAGAGTTTTGGTCTTAACTGAAACCGTACTATCTCTGAATCAGAGTACCTGCTCTAAAATTATCCTAAAAATTAAAGTAAGCATTTCAAAACTTGATGATACTCTTGATTTCGTAAATAAGTGGACAGAGTCAAGCAGAAAAAATAAATGACGACCGATGACAATTGTTGACAGGGTGTCGGAACTTTTAACCAACCTCACATCACATGATCACAACCCCTCGCCGGCAACCCTACCACCGCGAGTGACATAATAACAGCCAAGAGAGTTCCGCGCATAAATTAATACGAAATGTCAAGAAACGACGCTACGGCCCACGGAGCATTTCGTAATTCAATGTGTAATTAAGTTTTACTCGACACGCCACATTTCGTGTTTGAACGACAGAGTGACAAGCCTGCCCTGCAATCCATGGGATTTACGGCTCAAGGATATGTGTAAATGATGGGTAAGTGTGAGCACATGAGTGTCTTTAACGGGTGATTTGTCTTGCGCAATAATTATGAACGTGCTGTAAATATCGCGGTGTCATCGCAGTGTTAATTATTCAGAGGTAAATACTAAAGATACTGGTTTAGATTTATATAATTCCGATACAAATTTATATGGAGTTATCTAAGTTAGGTGTTCAGAGAACAGTGTTGACTCGACTTCGAGTTGTAGGCCTTAGCACTGCACCACTAGTCAGCCTATCGTGGAAAGACTAAGACCATTCTTTGCACGAAACGTGGTTGACTTTAGAATTGGGCCAACGATCAGACCGAGAATGTCTACATAAATTGAAATTGAAGCATGTAATGGTTATTATGACGAAGGAACCACAACACAAAATGTAATTTCCTCAAGCAGTCTCACGCAAACTCTCGGGTACACAAATCAGATTAGCATAGCTACAGCCAGCAATGATCAGAGGAGCTCAGACGTAGATGGAGTTACACAGAAACAAAAGACTGGCTCAAATCTAATTTACACCCAGAGGGCTTAAAACCCCTCGGAGCGCATAAAATAACAGTTAAGCCAAGGCTGAGTTACGGTGCGATCCATGGATTTTATAGGCGCTTTCCTAGTTTTATAGTCATTGCAAATTACTCAAAAAAAGGAATATTAATTAGTTTAAAATGCGAGATGAATGTAGGACCTCGGAAATGTGCACTTCAAATAAAAGATGAGGGTTGCAAGAAGGAACTCTCCCAAAACATATCAACTGAAAACAAAATTATAAGTTATCATCCCCCCCCCCCCCATATAGACCGGTACCAAAACACGTTGAAACGTATCAAAGCAAAAACGTGCCGACCCAATATACCAAAATCATCAACAAAATATACCCTATAAGCCGAGATTGTTATGGAATGTAAATGCTGGCAATTTCGTTTGACATTCAACCGAGAGAGAAAACTAGGATGTGTTTGCGTTTGAAAATGAATGTCCTGTTTATATTAGAGGCGGTGAAAAGAGAAGCCATACTTTGAGCTCACAATGCTGACAGTGAGCGCCGACTGTCTTGTCACCATAATTAAAAGCAAAACGTGGTCGTAGTGATAACGGTGAGAACCAGAGATAGTTCATAGTTACAGATAGCAATCTGATGGTGACGATTGTATTTGATAATGATAACAAGCGCGCCATCGGAGTATCAATGCCCTCGCTGTCTGTTTAATGCAACCCTGCAAAGACATCCAAGGAAGTCTGTACTCAAACCACGTGCAACTAACTGCACTTACCGAGTGACGTTTTAATACCTTTGGAGTTATTTGCATGACAAAGCGAAGTAATAGACGCGCAGCGGCGGAACCCATTCGGTGTCGGTCACAGCTGACAATGCTCCTTGACCCTATGTATAGCGGGCTTGGGCTGCCCACTTTTACTATTGCAAGCTGATTGAAGGATTGGCGTGAAGTGATAAGCTTCGAGCGAGGGTCAATTGGAGTCAGACGTGTACATAAACTTGTATAGCTAGTTGAGATAGCTAGGACACGACATTTAGTTTGAAGTATGTTGACTCACAAAAAAAAATAGCAAGGAAGGACAGTAATCTACGACATTTTATACGAAAATGATAATATTTTACGTCTACGTAGTTGCCTGCATCCTAGCATCGCCCTCGCCATAGTGCGCGCTTTGCTTATCACCGTCGGGAATAGGCTTGTGGCCTGTCAAGTCAAAATAGATACTTTTTATGAACTGTCTAAACGTAACTTTTATTCCTGAGTTCTATGAAATAACAACAAAATGACGTCATGGAAGAGTGCCATCAAATGCTGTCTTTTTTTGCACAAAATTTACTTTATAAAATATATCTGCTGGAAATATACAATTCTGAGAATGTCAAGCCATTTTGTACATAATACTTCAACTTAAGACTTGTTCCTAGATTTATTGGATTACCTTGGCCACAAGCCTATTATGCCTGTGATCTACCTAGAGCGTCCTAGCTATAGCATGATTTCGCATCAGCATCGCATCAGGTCCTTGCTCCTCGTACAACGCCATTTTTTCCTGGTCTATCGCCTGTTTTGGCATTAAAATAAAACAATTTGCCACCTATCGCTATCAGTCCCCAACTTGAACCTTGGGACCTTTGTCCCTCAACGGCAACACACAATAGAGCGGTGTCCCACGCGCCACGCTTACCACCGCATTACGATAACAACGATACAGCTACGATGTCACATTAGTACGCATTATGCTGTGTAGTGTTGTGCCACCTATGACGAAACGCACTTTCTAACCGCGATATGTTTTGGCTACCCACTAATATAATTTCTGGGTTGCTCTTTTAATAGACGAAAGCAACGTGAGAACTAAAAATATGTCAGTTCTTAAAAACGTCTTAAATTGAAATTATCATTATATAGAGATAGCTTTACCAAATAACCTGCATTACCTCAATTAACGACGGAATCTCACAGAACTGATATAGTAATTTATCAGAACAATGAGCCCAGGTTTATTTGTCCATTCTGTAAACAGGTAGATAGGTATATAAAAAAAAAACTGTTTTTAGACTGCAATTAGTTTTTAGATTATTCCTTTGATCTTAACTTACTGCGAGACGGTCTCTGACCAGTGCAGAAGTTAATGTCATACTTTGAATAATATTTAGAACTTACCTATGCTTTAAATATAAGTAAACCTGTAATTAATATTCTTGATTAATAAACACTTTGAACTTGAAAGGTTAATTACAATACATTATAAATTCAAAAACTATCAAACATCGAGTAGTGACACATCCGCGATCCAGTTAAGCTACACCTATTGGCCTTTACACATTTCTTATTTCAATAGGGACCAAAATCGTAGTCGTGTACTCGTGTAGCTAGCTCACATGAACGCGAAATACCGTTGTGTACGCGAGAATTCGCACGGGAATCGCATGTCGCATGGTAACGGTGCAATCAGGCGTTTCTCAAAATTCTTACAACTCTTGTTTATTTACGCATGTCGTACAGCACGCCTCGTTGCCGTACGTGCCACGACCACGCGATATTCTAAGAGAGGGCAGTCACGTTTATATTTAACCTACTGTTATGATGATGTGTGTGAAGTAAAGGCAGAACATGGTAAATAAAGTTACGCTTATGTTTTAGCCATTTATTTACAAACTAGTATATTTAATGTATTTAATTAAACTCCTATAAATTTTTCCGTAATTAAATTCAGCCACAGGCTCTAATTTCGTTTTATTTTTCACCGCGCGGCCGCGGGTGCTAAATCTCACTTGTGCAATGTGGCGTGCTGTCTGTGTCATCCGGATAGGATGTTTATCCGCAACCTTCCTGCCCGAACGTTTATATTTAGGGTTCCGTACCCGAAGGGTGCCAAACGGGACCCTATTACTAAGCCTCCACTGTCCGTCTGTCCGTCCGTCCGTGCGTCCGTCCGTCAGAGGGCCCTCCAGCACGAACCGTAATAGCTAGAAAGTTGAAATTTTCACAGAATGTGTATAATATCTGTTGCCGCTCCACCAAAAAATACTGAAATACATGAAATATTGAAAAAAATAAATAATAAAGTACAAAAAACGTATTTTTTGGTACTTTTGGTATAATGATGGTGCGGAACCCTCCGTGTGAGAGTCCGATTCGCACTTGGCTGATTTATTTATTTTCGCTACGTGCCTGACCGCCTCAGCGCATGCTGGCCAGACGGATGGTTTATCTATCCTTCACCTACAGAATTTTATTTTTAAAGTTTTCACGGCAACTGTTCGCTGAACTTCACTGCACCAAGTGTTGATAAAACAGAAACAAACAGCAGTTGAAACTATTTGTTTTGTTCAATCATGGTGAAGTGGGCAAGCGAAATTAGCACCTATTAACAGATGCTTAATTTTGATCATGTAGGTAACGCACCTCTAAGGCAACTTTTATTGTAGGTCAATGCTACAGTGTTGAGTAATAAATGATTTTGTGATGAAGAAATGCGTTTTGTATTTGACGAAAATATAATAATGAAATAATATAGCTGGGCTAATTATAACACCATTTTAATTGAACTTGAGCAATTAAAAATATGAAAACACATCAAGGCTGATAGCGAGATTGGATATAACACAAACAACTCGTTACCTTATCGAATGAGATTTCCATACTTCATCAGCTGTTCATTACCATAATAATAAACTGGATTGATTTCAATTTCACGCATAGGCGGAGTTTCACTGCAGCATTTATTTTTAGCGACGGCATCACATTACACAAGTTAGTTGTTAGGTTAGACACTAACTAGCAATTTATTTGTCTGTTTTTTTACGGATTTCGCTTAGGGCGTGTTGGAAATAATAACTCAACTAATGCTATCATTATTTAAATAATGTTATGTATTACAACACTATTTATCGTGGTATTACATTACTACGGTACAATATTATTGTACCAATATTTTTTCTGTATGTCTGCAAATGAAACAATTTGTCACTGCTGGTGGTGTGTTGCAAGCCAGATTAATAAGTTGACACTTGAAATGTTTAGGTATACACCACCACGTACTACATATGTCGCTGTTAGTTGGTTAAATCTGACATTTAACTAACACCATAGCCCGTTAATTAAAGATAGACATTCAACCAAGTCGCTAAAGTTCCGTCAGACAAGTGAGTGAACAAAAAGTTTAATAAGTTGTCTAAGCGTTCCTAGGCAACAAGAAGAATTTCAACTTTGGTAGGGTAATAAACAACCAATTCGGTTTTGTGAAACTACATGGGGTCGCCTCGCTCCGCTCCGCTTCGCTCGGCTCCGGGTGGTTCAAAAAGTTGTGACCTAATACAACCAATATTTAGTATTGGCACAGAAAGTGACCTAAAGCAACCAATTCGGTTTTGTGAAACTATTAATCATGAAATAATCATGGCGGAGTCGACAACATGTTTACGATTGCACCAAAGACCAAATTCAAAACAAAAAAAAACTGAACACAACAAACCAACGTTGCACAACATTTGCCAAAAAGAAAGTAATCAGCTGTTGTCGTGACGCCATCTAGTTTTAACCAACACGCTTGCTTTCGGTAAGACAGATCGTTAAACGTTTTCAACGATGCTTTATTTACATCAAAATGCTAGTGACTTCGTTAAATGTCGGTCTTTAATTAGCGGTCTAGCTAGGGTGTTAGTTAAGTGTCTGGTTTAACCATCATACACTATGTTTATCCCGATATCTAAAGCTTTTCTAACAGTTAAACATTTTATAAACTAAAGTTTTCACAAAATAAAAGGCCTGTTTGACAGTTCACGCCCATGAAATGAATAATTATAATCTAAGTATAAATGTAATCGATGGAACCCTATAATTGGATTTATCTCTTAAGTTTTTGTAGTAACATTTTTGTAATGATAAATGCTGTTGGCTTCCTGAATTAATAAATAAATGAAGTTTTAACCCCTAACGCGTAGGTAATAGAAGCGGTTTTCCTAGGTGCAACTTGTACGCTTTGCTTGTACGCAACAGTTGGCTTTTATTACCTACGCATTAGGGGTTAAAACTTCATGGGCGTGAACTGTCAAAACGGGCCTTTTATTTTGTGAAGACTTCCGTGGCTCTGTGATGTGAGCTGTAGACCTCGCGAGCGACACCGGGAATTAGAATATTTTTTTCATTATTTTTCAGTACGGCGCGGCGAGGGGTACTTGAAGTACACATCATTGTACTTGAAGTTTATCGGATGAAGTCTCCACGAATCCAACGACACCTCATTTGTTAATATCCGTCAAGCCGTTTGGGTTGTAGCGATTTTTTTTACATTTTAAAACCCCATAACTCCGAATTATATACAACCTGCTCACAAAATTTCACCAAAATCGGTTGAGAAATGCAGCCTGTAGAGGAGAACACACAGACAGACAGACGTACAAAAGTTAGCATTTTTGCCCAATCCTGAAAGGGAGACGCTTCGCTCGCTCGGTGAAATAAATACGCGAGATTGATAACTTAAGACTCTAAAACGTGGCGCGCCCAAATCTACAATTTTGCTTCCACGTTCAATATGTCAAACACGAGCAAATGATTTCAGAATCCTAAAAGGCTACACGAGCACAATTTAACGGATACGTTAAACACAATTTCATCCGAAACCCAGGGGATTCTCACTCACGGGTTTACCCGGAATACAGGTAAGCGAACAGGCGTCTTCGCCGGAAACACGTAATATATAAACGGTGCCGCTATCTTCCAAATCGCAGCGAAAATGTGTAAAGAGAACCTTCCAGATTTCCGCACATTACAGAGGTACTGTCAAGAAGAAAATAAAAATACAAAGTGACGAGGACGAATATTACAATGACGCAGCGGGGAGTTTCCGGAACTCTCGAAATTGCATCAATTTATTCGGTCCGAGAAAAGTAAAATAACTAGGCTAAATACAAGGTCTCCTACCTGATTCATATAGGGAGCAAAAACAGAGCACAGTTTTAGGTGATATTATTCGTGTATTAAGTTACTGGCCAAGCAAAAATAATGCAGGATTATAGCTGGTTTTCCCCCATACACTTTAATTTTCGTGACGGGCCATGACCACTTACTCACTTCACCGCCACGGACCAGTGAGCAGACAATACGGGATTCCCTATACTGTCATGTTCATACACGAAGACTGCGAACAAAGCAAGAAAGAATTTATTTTCTTTGGAGTGCACCTTCAGTTTATAGCCGGATATAACCTGGCAAAGGACGGCGAGAAGCAGTAAAAACTATTATTGCGTCTAGTTGGGAATCGATTTAAACTGTCTCCTACCGCTTACAAGCACGAAAATGGCTAATTTAAAGATATCTGATACTTGGTTCTGAAGAATACAGTATTATTGCCACACTTTAGCATTTAAGTGGACGTAAGCGATTGCCTGTTTTAGCATTTCTACTGCTTCATTCAACCATGCCTAAGCTATCCAATCAATACAAAACTAATAAAAGGGCCTGTTTGAATAAATCCAATAAGCCTAAGGCTAATCGAAGAGATAAATAATACATGTTATAATATTAAAGTCACACAACTTATTGATTGAAACAGTCCATAATAGTTTTTACATTTCCAAACTCTGTTGACCATGGCAAAAACTCTTTCGATACGTCTAAATTATAATCTTTATGGCGCTCCTCTGTATGGTTACCTCACTTTCTCCGGATAACTCAAAACGTGCCGACAACTATACTACTCTAAACTAATTCGATTTCACAGCACTGCTGATAGCCGAAGTCGACTGAGCCCTCAGGCAGGTAAGGGCTCCGTTTGGTGGGAAAATATAATAATAATTCACCCTCGGCTGCAGTTCTCTTGGATCTAATCCTATCGCTAAAATCACCGACAGCTTCCTAACGAACATTGTTGAACTGATCCACTTAGGTTTAATCAACCCGATGGAAAATTGTTTGAGGAAGTCCCCCTTCAGAAAGGAAGGAACATTTTGTAGCTCTGTATAGGTTAATTTAGGCTTGGACAAAGGAATCAAAGATTCAGTCAGACTGAAGAGTTTTATGGAACAGTAATTAAAATTTCGAACAGGCAATATTGTGCCAAAAATATGCTTCGATAATTTAATTTTCGAACTCCCTCATTTAATTAATTAGGAAAGATGACACAGCAGTCCCTCTAGTCCTAGTAATATCAGTTAAAACATTTCATCAGATAGGTACTCAGGTAGTTTTGCGCTACAGTAGCATTCAGCTGAAGTCCTTTTCAGGAGCATAGCTGAGTGCTACCAGGGGAACAGCGAATGTAAAGGAGTAGTAAACAATTTGCGAGTGCACTCCAACCGGTGCAAGCGGAGCGAATAAACGGCTCGGAAGCAACTGAGCAAATACTGCAAAACTCCTTTGCCATTATAAAATTCTGTTGCTATAACTGCTTTTCTTAATTGCATGAAAGGCTTCTTCTGATTACACGTTTAATCAGAAAAATTCAGAGTTATTTTCTGATAATCCGGTGACCTAATCTAAGAGCGAAATCTTTTTCATTCGATCCAAGATCATTATATACCAAAAGTTATGGGGCGATTAAATTCAGGAATATAAACGGCCCATAATGGCGTCCGTCCGTATAATGGGTCGCGAAACGCAAATAAATTGGTTCTTCTCATTTTATAAGAGAAATTTCTTGAGAAGAGTAGGCCCCTGTGGCTTTTTAGGCTAATTGATGAATTTCTCATATTTAACATACCTACGTAACGATTGTCCTCGGATTTTATTTGATTTATTGCAAACACACAATACTTTTAAGTACAACCTGACATGAAGAAAAGTTTAATACTTTATACTTATTATTATTTTATTTTTTCAGACTGTCTGAGCTTTGGATGGAATACAGGTGTTGCATATAGTGATCTATAGTAAGTGTGTTATTATAGGCGTTGCTAGACATCTTACACGTACATTTCCAAACTATAGCTTCACCTGGTCTAGAATAACAATTAGATTCAATAAAGTCTAGCCTGTTGTAGTTTATAGGTCACTAGCATATGACGTCATGAAGGATGCAGGACATACCTAAATCAAAATCTTTTATTGCGGTTTCCACATTGAGGTTGTGAAGTTCTTAAAATTAGGAGGTCCCGAGGTTAGGAATTTTTCAACTTACCAACCAAGTGTATTTACCTAATAGTAATGATAGGAAACTGCCAAAAAAATACCTGAAACAAATTAAAAAATCATTAACATTTACAATTAATTAGAGATATTATACAAAGTAATAACATTTTGAAATCAGCTAGGCCTCATTTCACTCGACGCCAAAACTATTCGAATAATGTTGGGACCTGTAAGTACGTACCGATTGCAAACTCTTTCGTTCAATGAAATTTTGTGCTCATAATCAATAAGTTAGTCATATGGATCATTGCACTGGCAGACCCATGTCTTTAGGTCTGGTGAAGCCTCAGCAAAAGCTCTTGATTCTCAACAACACTATGAGAATGAAACCGATATGCAGCGTGCCACACAAAGTGAGAGAGTTAAAAACATAGTTATCTGGATGAAGAGTTCCGAATTAGTAGGGCAGATCTATCTCAGGTCGGGTAAGTTCGCCCATTAACAAATGTCTCGGGGCAGAAACGCGACCCATAAAGTGTTGCGTGTTCTCCACTCACGAAGAATCTGAGGTTTAATCAATACTGTAATAGCTATTCTGGGAGCGGATCGCGTTCCAACTCTGTCTGGAATAGTCTGGATATTGTGTTTGGTGTATGAATGGAGAAATGTAATGATTTCTACTATTACTATAAAATGCATTAAAATATGACTAATGTAGAGCCATAGGCCATGGCCATACATACCATATAAAGACAAAATGGGTCTAGTCTGATAAAATTCTGAACACGAGTATTTTATAATTCTTTGACATTTGTTGAATCACAGTACAAGTTTAATCCAAAAATACAGATAAACTGTCCTAAAAACGTTTATTTTTGTTGGATCCCAAGATAAACAAGCTATTTTCATAAGACTCTTAACTTCTTCTTTTTACCGGCGGCAAGTCTTCCCTTATTTCCTTGAGGAAAACGTCAAATTCCAGCCAGCCAGACAATTCGAAAAAGGAGGAAAAAAACGGTCTGAGCTGTGCCAAACACCCCTTAATGTTTTTAAAAGAAGGGGCCCCGAAATGTCCTTACCCTTTGGGACCAATGCAATTTCCGCTTTTATTGCTTTTTCGATCAAAAACGATATATATATCATATTTAAACCTCTTCGCGTCGACGGAACATTAAACAGACTTCGATGAATATCATCCAATACTCCTTTTAGATCGACACAATGATAGGAAATGTCTTTAATTATATTTTTAACTAGACTACTTCCAACACAATGCATAAATAAAATCAATGAACCAAGGAAATCCGCGTAAATCAAATCAATGTCGTACTGCGAGCAACGGAGAACAGCTATACCATTTCCATGACCTGACTGCCTTTCATTAAGGAAATCTTGCATTTAATTAAGTTGCATTTGATAAGTTTTTGATAACATGTGTCTAGGAAATAACTCGAAAATATAGAGAATCTTGTATGTCAAAGAGCGTTAGCAATGCGAAAAGGTGAGAGGCTAATACCCAGTTTCCTGGGCGCTGATTAAGTTAACAGGTTGGTTAAATCAGTTTCGGCCAATCACGTTCCGTCATTTTGAATAATAGCGGCTCGTGATTGGCTGAAGCTGATTTAACCAATCTGTTAACTTTAATCAGCGCCTAGGAAACCGGGCATAAGCCTGTTATGGACACTAAAGATATCTTGTCCCACATCGACATTAGCATATTCATCAGGGTAATGTCGATGTGAAGTGCTCACGTCACAAAGTCACATCCCAAGTGGATCAAGGATCAGACTCCCGCAAAATACTAAAACCTGCCTGCTTCACTACCTGCTTACAGAAGACAAATGTCCGTAATTTAAGGAGCCTGTCACAACTTAAAGTTTATAGAGTAAGTCGCAACGTCAAGCCTAAAGAGAATTAGAATAGTCGTTAATCAACAGGGGTCGCAAAAATGTGACAGACGAGACGTCGTTCTTGAGAAGGTCGTGGTCACCAAGTTTTACAGAAGATGTTGAAGCGATTTGCGACGGTAACCATTTTTTATTAGTCGTAAGAATTGCTTGTGCGCGAGTGAACTATGTGATAGGTGAGAATCAATAAGGTTCCAGAAATTGTATTAAAGTACGATTGGTGTTTAACCTTTCCCGTCTATGTACGAGAGTTGTGCAACAGTATGATAATTTTATGTGCGAGATTGTAGATATCTGAAGTCGTGTCGTGGAGTCGTGACCTTTCTTGGGGCATCGATCGACATTTCCGCAATTCCTGGGGTGTGTTTCCTGCTTTATGATTGCTGCTTCGACGATTATTGTGTTTTAGAATATTTCTCTCTGAATTGTACGAAACAAATTGGAAATTTAAGTTTATTTTGTTTCGTGCAACTCGGAACAATGTGTGCTAACATCACTATGAAGTGTGAACCTCGATTGTTTAATTAGATTAAATTTCTTCTCGAGAGGAAACATTGTTGAATTAAACAGGTATTGCGTTGCGTAAAACACAATAGGAACCAGTCCTTGAAATATCACCAGAGATATGTCGCAGTACCGTGAAACCCCGGCTAAGTAAATACATGCGAATCTGTCTAAACTAGACAGGCACGCGCGGCCGGGCAAAAACTATACTGATCAAATGTTAAGCAAAGCAGAAAATTGCTTTTATTGAATACCGCGAGTCTAATCGGACGCGAAACGATTTCGTACCAGGCGGAATAGTGGCCAACACAAATAAAAAGTAAAATATTAGTTAAACTTTCGCATTTAAAACCCGTACATTTACTGATATTTGGAAAACATGAATTCGATCGGCATAGGACCCGATAAGATGTTACAAAAAGGAGAAAGGAAAGGCTAATGATATTGATACTTATGATAGGATTCTGATAAGACATCATGTCTGTGAAACAGGCAACAGGAAAGAGGGAAACTGCGACAACAAGCCGGCCGTGGCAAATCCGCGTTTTCTCAGTGGCGCCATGGTGGCAATTCGATAACCGATGAATGCGGAATTAGTAACTACTGACGTAGTACTATTATCTCTTCTGTGCTACTGATTTAACTCAAAGTGTAGGCGAAACTATAAATGAATCTGTAAATGGACGCCGAAGGAACTAAAAGTTAGTTACAAAATGAGACAGTCTAAAAAAACCTTACTTTCAATACAGACAACATCTGGTTTTTGTGCTACCCAAACTGCAAAATTCACTGATCACTGATGATCGGACACTGGGTAGACTAGTAGAGTGTATCTGCAATGCCGTATGTATCATTCATACAATCTAATTGTCCCTTTGACAGTGAAACCGGCGTACCGTAGCAATGTCCACACATGCAATCATGGACTCCTGCAGCACGACTGCATACAAACTCAATGCCACTCGAGATAAAAATAACACAAGAGCCGCAGCATCCAATGCAGTAAAACCCACCTAGATACATACTAACGTTCGATCGATTGAAAAGTTAATGCATTCAAATTAATGCAAGGAGGCTTCTAAACAAGCAATAAAATGTAAAAAAATCTCGCCTCCTTCGTATCTCAATCACACACCCACGCTAGTAGAAAGAACAACCTACTCTCATAATCATAAGATATGGCTTAATTTACTCTCAAGTTAAAGGTTGATACATTTGAAATCTACGAATCTGGTAGATCTTCATAATCGCAAATTGCTTTAGGTTAAACGAACTTCAAGTTTTAATATGTACTAGTTTTGCTTACAAAACATGCACCAATAACTACTTATTACGAAGCGTCATTCGGTCCCCCATTCATTAAAACTGATCCAGTTTTCATTGAGGGTGAGTGGAAGGCGGAAGGTGCGGAGAGGGGAAGGGTCTATGAATGAATAAATTAGAGGCAGCGAGGACCGCGGCTCGTGTCTATTTGAACCAGATCCTGATGCAAAAGACTCGTTCCGATTTACTCAAGGCCAAAAACCATGTTATGGAAGATTTTTATCAACTTACTATATAAATTGATCCTGTCACTACCTGGTATACAGACACACTACTAAACTAACGTTGGCACAGTTTCATTAAATTTATGATTGGGTTATAAAACCGAGCTAGTTACATCAACGGTAGTTATTTATAAACAGTTCAGTTTAATTTTATGACACTGACATCTCATTAACAAGGGAACGAACGGCACCTGATGAATCGTTCAGGAAGAAGACCTCAGTACCGATAGCAAAATAGGTCGCGAGGCCGCCGTGCCAGGGGCAGAGCAACTCCATCAAGCCTCCATTAATATATTCACAAACACGGCACTCCTAATTACAGCATTCATATTTACTTACCACCGAGGATATATTTAGCCGCAATTAATAAGACAAGACCGTGAGGATCGGCTCTATCTAAGCATATTTAATAATCGGTCAAGTGCGAGTCGGAATCGCACAAGAAGGGTACCGTCGTACCATCGTACAACACAACTTAAGCACTCAAAACAATAAAACAAAAACAAAATTAAAAACACATCTCTTGTATAGGGACCCCCTTTAATTTCTCTCGTATTTCAGTATTTGTTTATGTTGCGGCAACAGATCACATTCTGTGATAATTTCAACTTTCTAGCTATTACTGTTCGTGCTCTAGGACCCGCTGACGGACAGACAGATAGACGAACAGAGCGTGGGCATAGTAATGTTCCCGTTTGGCAACCTTCGGGTACGGTACCCTAAAAGGGACTGAAAACGTTGGGCTGGCATGTGACTGGAAGAACATGGTGGAATATAGGTTATGATCGTCTTATTTAGTATTAAAATAGAAAGTATTTATTTCTATTTCTTAGCATAGTGTGTCGGGAGGTACACAGAAATCTTAAAAATAAATCCCTTTTGGCCATGGACGCAAAACAAGCTTTTAGCAGGACCGTTATTTAGAATGATTAATAAACGGGCAGACAGAATACGGTAAATCTTGTAAAAGGAGATTGCCAAGAATTGGACCAAGTGCTGCCTAGAATGCTTACATAGTGCATTTTGTTCCTCAGATCATCACTAATATGTAATCCAAAGCGTCCACTTGGTCCAACTTCCATAGTAAAGTAGGCAATGTCCTTTATCAAGATTTCCGTATCAAAGTGGTTTTACCTTACCTTTGTAAATTACTTCTCTGTATTTTCTGTTTTTTTGTCTTTTATGTGCAATAAATATATACGAAATAAATAAGCTAAATATATAGAATATTTGTTCCAGTTCCAGCGTCGCTGGTCGATATGGAGAGAACCGTGACAATCAAATGAAAGAGCCCACTCGAACACCAAAATCGAATCTGTGTGATAATGATAAGTTACTATCGATTACTGTATATCGAATAGTGTACTGATATGCAACTGGTGTCAGTCTTCACGCCTGCGCAATGATTCTTTCATGAGTGAGTCAGTGAGTCATCCCATCCAATCGATCAGAGAAACATCATTAAGAATATATTAACACGCAGGTAGATCGCAGAATAGAAAGGCAACTATTGTTTGGCGCCCACATGATATACCTCCTACAAGGCCGAATAATGCTGTGCTCAGCTCAGGCTTTCGCTAGATAAAAGATGAGAAGATGGCTGTACCATGTTGGCTTAGTTTTGATGCCATCCAGATTTAGAACGACGCAAATGTACACATACGTAACAAACTAACACTGTTTGTTTACTTTGCTGGTTATCTAATCTAACAGCCATAAGTAAATCAATGATAAGCTCTGAATGTAGTATGAAGTATATTTAATTTATAAGGACAAAGGGACAATTTTTACTTATAAACGCATCAACTTGTCGCAAATCACATATTTCCACATATCACATAGATCCATCATCTCATCCAATAACCAGTATCCTAATGCAGTTGAAAAAATAAATGTGATTTCAAATCGCGTCGCAAATTCGATCAAGGCGTAAAATCAGCAGCGGCACTCGAGTAAAGTGAACTCAAAAAGCGCGGGTCTTGTACATCTCCAACCCTCAATGTTCTCAACAGTAAGGTGAAGTGAAAACGGGAGACTTCGTGACCATGAGTGGTCAAACCTGACTTATTGTAGAGCGTGAGGCACAAGCCCCAAGCCCGAGTTGTAAGGTTGATACTAGAATGTCTCGCACCTTTGCTGATAACGTCTACCAAAACATACAGTTCGCGTTCGGTTGCGACAAGCACACATGTGATTGTGAATCGATACGGGTAATAATAAATGACGACCGCCTGGTTGTAGTAAATGAATAGCCGTTTATCATCCGAACCCGCACGCCTAAAGTTCAACCAATGGAAATTTCGATTGTTTGCCGAAATCAATCACCCGCGAGTGATACATATTCTGATTTTGGCATTCAAATATGAAGACTGCATTTCATCATGTATTGTGTTCAGTCGATAGATGCTGTAACTCGAACAACTCATCAAGAGTAGGTACATACTAGAACGTCATGGTAAACAATAGACATGAATCATTATGAGCGCATAATACCACCGTTATGTTTACAATGACAATCAATAAACATCAGATGTTCAGATTCTGCATAACAAAGGTTTACGTGAGAGAAACTGACGAAATTCGTATTATAGAACTATACATACATTTTTATAGTAAAGATAGTTAATTGAATTGTATGAATTTAGTCGTACGTAAGTTATTATCACCAAAGTCAAGAATAGCCTGAAAATGCTGGCGTCCAACTACCAGATTTTGAGAATACATCGGTCTGTAAGGATCGTGCAACAAGCGGATAATCAAAAACAATACATTAACCATCAAAACTCATCATAAAACTTTTAAAGGCTGCCATAGAAATTCAATTAAAAACAACGCCATATTCGTTTTACTGGGTTTGGGGCAGGGTAGGTATACAAAAGTACAGGTCCCGCTCCTGAAAAAAAAACTCTACAAACTTTTTTGAATGAATGGTTTTGGGAAATTCAGCAGCTGTCACGTCCAGTAGGAGAATACAATAGAATAGATTAAGCAAAAAACTAAATAAAAACCAGTTTGTATTTTACATTTGCGACCTGCTGTAACATACAAAAGTCCTCTCATGGCAATCGATATTTTATTATTAGGCACGTATGTTTTGCTACAACATCAAATGCTGCATTGTTTGTCGTTTTGTTTGAGAAGCGTAATGGAGTTTCTGTATTGCGCTGGCAAATATAAACATTGTAATACTTAGCTTGGCTAAATTAATACGTTAGCAACTTGGTTTTACCGTACACTGGAACATTGTAAGTTATCAAAGCCTTGTTACGAGTAGTTTCCGTACAGAAACTGTATCAGGTGAAAATTGTGATCTATAACAATTCCTAGTCTCTATCAAATGCTGGGCTTACGAATGCTCCGCTAATGGAGGTACGCCAACTGCAGAGAAACCTTGCGATATCTATTACACACTGTTCTCAGCAAACTGAAACTGCTTTTAGCGTTCACCGAATGGAACTATCGGCCAGTCGGTAAATCAACATGAAATCGAAGGCTGTATGTGCAAATTGAATTCCAAATGCGATTTCGATTATTTACTCGTCTAAGCCGACCCTTATAGCCGGTGGCGAACGTAGGGGTTGAATTAATTCTCCTTAAAGGAATCCAAATTGAGTTTACTTTCTTTTGTTTGCATAGGTGGGCTTTGCGAGAATTTGGTGGCTTACTATATACGGGAAATAGCTTCGATGGATTTGGCCGAAAGCCTTCGACTGATAAATTGTAGAGCACAGGTGCCACTAACAAAATACAGTAGTTTGAAGTCAAAAAAAGGACTTGGCCAGAAAGTCATAGTAAAAAACCCAGAATCGCCAGAGAAGAAATGTATAAAAATGGGTTCACTATAGTTAAACCATTATATTTTTTTTTAAATCAGCCCCCGAAACGTTGTAGTATAGAAGTTATGATACTATATACATACATTTATTTTTCTTGACTTTTGTTATCGCTGTCACTTTAATGCCCTTTAATGTACAGGGTGTAACAGAAAGGTGTAGTCATATTTAAGGGGGTTGTTAGGGTCATTATTCTGAGCAACTTTAACTATGAGACCGATTTGATCAGAGCAACTTCATTTTTCACTACTCTATACAAATCAGCTGAACGCCCGGCCGGACCAAAACGTATGGAGGAATAAAAAATAAAGTTGCTCTGATCAAATCGGTTTCATAATAAAAGTTGCTCAGAATGGTCCTCCTAACAACCCCCTAACTAAAATATGACTTTCTGTGAAACCTCCATGTGGTAACGTGGTGGTCCTCCGCTTAGCTTAGGTGTGAGTTTTAAAATATTTTTTATTGTTTCCAATCTAAAATATCTAGTATACCACGTCGTTTTTGCAGTAACTTATTATATATTTTTGATGTACATATTATGCCTATAATAACGGTATATATGAAATTTCTGGCGATTCTGGGTTTTTTTTGGCCAACTCCTTTGGAGGCCTGGAGTTACACAAAAGTATGGGTTTAGTTTTCGAACCTCGCCACGTGATATGCGCCAGCGTCAGGCATGGTCAATTTGATGACAGCAATTAGAGAGTCCACCGAACTGCGCACTGGGCACTGTTTGCCCATTATGCAGAAGCAATGCAAATCGTCGATTGTGGTGGCAATCAGATCGAGACGGGTACAGTGAGTTGCAACTCTGGACATTCAACCGTGCTTATTAATTGCATCATAGAAACTAAAATGATACCGTGTTAGTGTGACTGATGGTACGAACGCAAGGTGCGGGGGCCAATGATCCCAGTAAGTTGGACTAATTGATGGGTAATGCTTTTGGCAGGTTAAACAGATAATGTATGTGCTTCGAAGGGAACGTGCACTATACAAAGATATACAATTGTTTATTCTATGAAACAATACTTAAAAAAAGCAATTTGGATTGCTTCGTGAAAAAGTCTATTTAATCAAAAGTTCTGTTAAACCTTTTCCTCGTCACTCGAAATAATTATCTCGATAAGTAGCTAACATCGGATCTATTTCCAAAAGTTGTAGCCTAATAACAAAATGGGCACAGCCTGAAGTTTCAAGTACCTCTAAGTTAGCGTTTATATTTTAATAAGATAAATTACATCGTGCGGAGAGTTTTCACTTTCTGTTCCTGCCTCGGAAAATATCAAGAGTGAAATTCTCCAACTTTTACATGAAGTAGACGGGCGCAGATAGAAGTTTTAAAGGAATTCCCTCATCCCGTCGCTCGCGCAATATTTCCATCGCTTCTCAGCACCTTTGTTCAAAATGCTCCGTTATAACACGACAGGAAGAGAATAGTGTGAAAACTAACACGCGAAATTTAATTTTGGTAAACATGGGGCGACTAGATATTGCAGGTGAATAAAAACATTTTATCCTACCTGGCTGAAACTGGAATGCGAGTCAGGATAACGAAGCTGCAACGAGACAACATTAATTTACAACACCACAAACACTGAGACGAACTTTGAACAATTTATCAAAATGTGGATTTACCTGCGTGAAATAAGCAACGGAGATACATTGCTGTATTTCTGGAATTATCCTGCAAATTATGCACCAGCGCTACGGCAGCAACTTTGCAAGCGAATTAGTCCTTGCAAAATAAAATATTTTCACCGTAACGGTATATTTAGGAAGCTTGGTGTTTGTTTTTTCCCACTTTGATTGCTGCTGCTTGCTTCAACTATCACCACCGAAGCAGAACCAAAGAAATTTCTTTACTGCAGTAATAGCCACACGATGATATTTTATTATTACAATTATAGTAGCAGCGATAGGGACATGTAAGATTTCTCGCTGTCCATCTGCAACATCTGCATATCTAGTTTTTCAAGAGATGGGGCTCGGTTCCACATCGCCACATAGAAACACGATCTAATACCAACACGGCTACATAAACAGCAGCTTCATCATCTCATAGTCGTAAATGCGTTAATGGCTACCCCAGCTATCACCCGACGAGGACGGCCGCTTCAATGGATCGTTTCCGCAGGTTAACACTGCGTGTAATGTCCCTTTTACATTATCGGGTCGCCATATTGCATACTGAAAACATACCCGAAAAACAGAGGACCAAAAACTGGCAGGAAATTCAGCTTGAAAACGTTATGGCTTGCCGATAACAACGCGACCGTTGGGTATAAGGGCCATTTCCATTAAACAGTTTCAGTAAAAACTTGCCGGTGAAACCAATAAAACGAGCCGAAGGTTTTTCACCGCATGTTCCGAGGGCTTCCGTCCGCCGGTTTTTACGGTGCCTTCGTCAAGTCAAACAAAGAGGCGGAACAAAGCGGAGAGAGCGGCCTTTGTGCCGGGATACACATCGAGTGACGACACTTAGCCGTGACAGCGGTGACGGCGAGCCTTTCCCATCCTATGGCAGAGTTATCCAACTGGACATGTTACTTAAAAGAACAGTCTCCAAAATAAGAGAAGGAAGTAAAACAGTGAAATTCAGCGCAGTAGAGCGAGGGTGCATCAACCCGGGTCGACGTTTTATTGCCGCGGCGTAGCCTAATTGCCACCCGCCCCGCGATAACAACCTCCGCTCCGACCTGAATAGGTAACCTAAAGAACTGCTGGATAAATAATCAACATAAATTGGCTTTCATTGTAAGAGGGAGCGGGTCTCGTAAATTCATTCCGTCGAACGGTTCCGACGAGACTTCTAATCAACGGACGCTGCGGTCAAACGGAACATGGTGGCTTGCACAGCTGCACCAATATCAATTTTCCGGGCGAACACTCAGCTCTTGCGGAGGTAAACCAAATGTATCACTCGTCCGGTGCCCGGAGAGTCTTTCAATCACCTGTTCCGTTCGGTCCCTCCCTCTTCCGAGAAATTGTTCACCCGAGCGAAACACACCGGCAAGCAATTTGATTCTTGGAGCGATTTGAGACGCAGTCAAGTCGAAGTGAAGATGCAAAGCTGTGACAAATGGACGATAGAAGCAATAAAGTAACAGCAAGCAAACACATGTAAAAACTGGTTATCATATCATCAACAGGTGGGATCATGTAACTGGCTAGCACCATTGCAGACGCGCGCGCCGATCCGGTTCTGTTTCTTATGGGGATATAGCAGCATATCTATACAAGGTAGAGATGGGTAATTGGGTATACTGTTGCGATACCGAGCGCATCGGCCTCTGACGCACGCCTTCTGCAGCCAATTCGCTGAATTTATAGCAGCTGCAAGGTCGCCAAAGGATAACGACCTGTGCCCACGTGAACTGCATGCCATCCAGCGATTATGAAACCGAAACACTCGAATAACAGTTTCAGAGCATTGTCATTGAGGCTTCACAGTAGTATATCAAGCAAATTAACTCTGATCAATTTTTCACTCTTACAATGCCTAATATTATCGCAAGCTAATGGTGAACTCCAGACTTAGATTACGAGTTTGAATAGGCTACCTGATACCTGAAAGATATAAAAACTTTATCATACTGTCTGGCGAACATTTCCTGGGATCAACATCGGAAACCTTATGAGGCTTGCACAACTATATCATCAGGTAATGCCGTGTAGAATTAATTGAATCTCTTTCGTTACATGAGACCTGACTCGAAGTCTATAAAAATAGGGGACAAAAAATGCTGGAAGACCGGTGGAATACGGTGCCGATGCGAGTTAATAGAAGCTATGAGTTGTCTTCCTTTACTTCTAAATATTGGTTAGTGCTGTTATTGGCACTCTTAAAAATACATTACTTATTACAATAAGATCTAGTTTTTACAAAATTGGATGAATATATCGTAACAACATAAAAATCTAAAAACCAAGCATAACATTATCTAGACTCCAATTCGGTTAGAGTGAATAGGAAAATTTATATTGACCTTATAATTATGCCATCCCATCTCCATGAAAATACGTTCCGTTTATCAAACGTGACGAGGTATCGGATGATAAAACACCAGGGTTGCCTTAGTTACATTGATTTTATTACGTACAAGTATGAACTTTATTGAATCGTTTTCAGATATGTGTCTGAGTTGCAAGAAAAATGATCAGTGCAGCGTTGCTAAGCGGCACCGTCCATTTTCAATCCAAACATGTCGAACGTGGCAGGGCTGTAAAAACATCTCGTCTGTTTAGTTTACGAGATGGCAAATCAACACTTCTTTTTACTGAAAAAACGAGACCACTACGTACAACAGAACTGAATTGAAACGTCAATGCCCAAAAAAAAAGCGGCTTATCAAGTGGGTTATTGCGATTTCTAATAGGCCGAGATGGTGAGTGAGCAGAGAGTGGACCAAATCCATCAGTCCATCCGAGCCTAAATTGCCACTAAGATACCAGTATCTCAACTCAGGTACCACATCAGACAGCACCACGTACTACGGTCATGTTATTAGAGGGGAAGCCTCGTCGACGCTGGTTAGTGGTCCCTAATGAGATTAACTGACTCGACGTACTAGTGCGAAAATTACTGTCCAGCGCCATTACGAGCTGAGCTGCGGCGAGGACGTAAACTAAATTCAACATGTACTGGTTCTAAGTGCAGAGTTACTGCCACGCCACTAGCAGGTGCCATCACTAATTGGTTTTACCTCGGTATACCATACGTAGTACTCACGTAGTAATCTTGTTTGCCGGATGTGTCGTCACCGACGAACATCTTGTAAATGTCTTGCTTGGACCAGTAAACCGCGCCATTACCGAATAACGGAACAATCTTATTAATGATTATTGAATTGTAATCGACCATTTGACACGATGACAACCCTGAATTACGAGAACAAGCTGTTCAAGCCGATCTCTCAAGTGTCAGATTATGACGTCAATTGGAATACGAACCACTTCAACTAATTAGCCTACTACACAGAGAGCGAGAAATGCAATAAGTTCTTTGTCCACTGCATTATTAAATTTATGTGGACTGTTTTACGGGGCAAAGGAGCTGCCAGGCTTTATGCGGGGTCGTTACTCGTTACCATTCAGCGCTGCAAGCATGGCCTGAATCGGGGGTTTATGTGGGGATTATAAGGCGTTCGCTTTGAAGGGTTAAGTCAATAGCTATCGTAATATTTCACCTGTAGAAATGAGATTTCTCGCCCAAATGACAGCAGACTCGTCAGGTATAAACTAAACTGAGTTGGATATATCAGACAGTATTTGAAACATATCAAGGTTTATGTAACTATTGGTAAGAAAAGAGCATCTGAATTGACAATTTATTTCAGCAGCGCAACATTCCAAGTGGGTTTTTGTTACAATGTGAGTGATGCATAATGATAAATCTCCTTGCGAAATTAATTCGCTTTCGCGTGATCGTTGTCATAAATAACAGATTAATCCATCACACTTTATTGAAGAATTCCATAATAAGATAAACAATTAAGCTTACTTTTGAGCAGTGTAAGATATGGCCGGCGGGCTAGGTTTGTACAGGCCTGTTGTAAAGGCGGGGATTTACATTAATACAATGCCAGTAATCTCATCCGAAGGGGATGATCGTCAACAGTTTTAATCCGCCTCGGATGAGATGAAATTAATACCTTTGGCGGCAGCGTTTACATTTGGAATTTCGTGAGGAATTTATCGGACTCCATTTGATGTTGTGAGGGATGTTTCAGAAGATATCTGTGCTGGTTTGCGGTATACATTGAAGCCCGACATCTCCCTTGATCCGTAATGTACACTGAAGGGACATGAATTCCAGATAAAGACTTCAATATAATTATAGCATTCATCCTAGGCATTGGCATAACTTGGCATTGAGAATAAGTTGTATCCAAAAATTACGCATTAATGGAGAACGTAAGGTCAAGAATAGGCAGGATTCACGCAACATAAATGTAAAGGCAACCATTTTACTGGCCTAGTTTTATTGCTCTTCGTTCCTATGTAAACGAGATTACTGTTTTGTTTCATGGGAGCACAAGATCGCTGAAAACTATTTGCATAATATTTCAAATTCATACATAATGTATGAATCATTTATAATGTTTTGCAGTCCAGAAAATCCTTAAAAATATGTAGGTAACATATTCATATTTGCCATTTTCACAAGAATCTTACATAAATTTAGCCTATGGGAATGTAAACAGTGTGCGATATTACAATTTGCTTCGAAAACATGTCCACGATCTTCTTCAAAGACTTGCAAAACTTGGGAGCAGAATTAAATTGTTAATTAGCGCCGAGACGTATTTAGTAAATCAGGACAATGGCCAAGATTTTACATCATAATAACTGAGTTTAAATTGACCCCAAGAATACAGCAGCCCGTTAAGACGCCGCTGTACCAGACAAAAACGCAGCCTTTAGCAAAACACAAATCGCCCGGAATAATGAGTATTACTTTGGTTTTTTTACTAGCTTGTTTATCATGGATGTCAGCGTAACTTCGCTATGGCATAAACGTAATTTGATTAATTTTGCTAGATATAAAAGTCTCCTGAAGTTGTCATATAATCTGTCTGTCACAATTTCGCACCGAATATGAATGTGTACTTGTTATTTATTTAATCATTAAAAAATAACACAGTTTATTCCTCAGTTAAAATTTATATCATTTCCTCTAAAAGTAAGCTGAAGATGAAGTTCTGAGTCCCGATTTTGACCTACCCAGCTAAACTAAACGCAAAAATATACTTTCATATAACCTCCACGTATAATTTATAGTTAAAACCGACTAAGACTACATTCTAAGCCCGTTCATCATTATTGGCAGCTGCCCCCCCCCCCCCCTTCCAGTCCGGAATGCAGTAGAAACTATGGGAAGGAACATCCTAAAAAAACTTTTCGGGGACCCAAACCATCTTTACTATATCGGGAGTCTCAGAAAAGTAAACACTTCATCATCTTGAGACGTCGCAGCACCCTTCCGTTCGGTCGATATCGATGTATACTCGACCTACCCGCATAAGAAGGAGATATCAAATGAAATGGTTAAAACACCAGCGAAGGTTAAGGGTAATCTGTTGTGTGATTGATGATTGAAAACTATGACAAAGCAAAATTTGCTGTTGTCCTTTGCTGTAATAATGAACGAGTAGTGACAGTTAACCTTAGTTCAACCAATCATGGTAGATAGGCCAGGTAAATAAGAGAAGAGTGGACTGTAGTTTAAGTTGTTATAATAGGTCAAAAGGTGAGTATGTATACAAGTCAAAGCTATCAGATGCGATCGCGACAATGCTTTCGTTCTAAGTGATGAGTTGAGTTGCTGCTGAGCGGCGCGCGACCGCGCCTCCCGCCGCCCGCTGCCCCGCCGTCGTCTATGATGTGCTTGTACATACTCCAGGGCCAGCAGTGGAGTTGAGGTTGATGATGATGATGTGTCTTCTTGATTATGTGTCTAGTAGTGGGCATATCTTGTGAAAAGCCCTTCTGATCGTCCCTGATTGAACTCTGATGTCTGCCACGCGTGCTTCTCCGTCGGGACCAGGGTAAAGCTTGGTGATGCGTCCAAGAGGCCACTGTGCTGCAGGTAGCGCCTCGTCCTTTACGATGACCAGGGAGCCCTCTGTCAGCGCGCCATTCGAGCGTTGCCATCTCGTTCTCTGGTGTAACTGAGAAATATATTCCATGTTAAATCGTCTCCAGAAATGTTGGCGCAGCAATTCGACCCGCTGATGTCTGGGCAGCCGTGCCGGGTCGCAGTCGGACATCTGTGGGTGAGGTAGTGCAGTTAGAGTTCGACCAATTAAAAAGTGAAATGGGGTGAGAGCTGAAAGATCGGACGGATCAGATGAAAGTGGCGTCAATGGCCTAGAATTTAGAATGCCTTCTATTTGAACTAAAAGTGTGTACATTTCTTCGTATGTGAGATGGGCTAAACCTAATACTCTTTTGAGGTGGTATTTAACTGATTTTACTGTGCTCTCCCAAAGTCCTCCAAAGTGGGGGCAATATGGGGGTATGAAATGGAATGAGATGCCTTGCTCTGCGGCGCAACTGTAAATTGATTCACTATGGTTTTTAAGAAAACTCGTTATCACGCGCGCAGCTCCTACCAAGTTCTTCCCATTATCGGAGTATATGTTATTTGGCTTGCCTCTACGAGATATGAATCGGTTTATTGCAGCTATGTATGATTCTGTTGTCATATCTGTGACCAACTCTAGATGCACAGCTTTAACTGTAAAACAAACGAAGATACAAATGTATGATTTGATTAATACACTTCCACGCCCTTTACGATTGTTTATCATAATTGGTCCTGCATAATCTACTCCTACGTCACTGAATACAAAATTTGCGTGCAATCTTTGCTCAGGTAGCTGTCCCATGATTGGTGTCACAGTTCTACCTTGGAACCTTTTGCATGTGACACAGGTTTGTGTAGTTTTCCTAGCCAGATTACGACCAGAGACTGGCCAGTATGACTGACGGATGTGAGCGAGTAATAGTTGTGGGCCGGCATGTAAAAGTGTTAAATGATATGTTTGAAACATGATTTTTGTAATATAGTGATCTGGATGCAACAAAATTGGGAATTTTCTATCATAGTTGTATGGGGAGTTTGCTAACCTTCCGCCCACACGAATAAGGTTGTTTTCACCAATAAATGGATTAAGCGAATTAAGTCTGTGTTGTGCTGGTAATTTTTTACCATTTTTGAGTATTTGATACTCTTCTGGGAACGAATCTAGCTGAATTATTTTTGCTAGTTGATACCTTGCTAAGTTTCGTTCATTGCTAGACAAAGGAGTGATTACCTTTGATTGAGTGATTGTGTTTGTTTTACTACGTTTTGTTCTGCAAAGACGTATGAATCGTAGTATGAGTGCGACGATACGTATAAGTTTGTTAAAATTAGAATAATTGTGTATGAATGACTGAGTTGTGTTTGATTGCGTGTTTGATGCATCGTGTAGCGAGGAACGGCGCGGATGCCGTCCCGTAGGTGACTGTATTAAGGGTGTATGATTTAAGTGGTTCCGTAGGATTGAAACGCCACAGAATTTGTTGTAAGGGTCTCTGATTTTCCACGACTAATATTTGTCTGAACATTTTTTCAATGTCTGCTGATATGACGAACTTATGCTGACGAAAACGTAGTAGGATTGAAATGAGATCGTCTTGAACAACAGGACCTACTAATTGCAAGTCGTTCAGTGATAATTTATTTGTGGTTTTTGCCGAACCATCAAATACCGACCTGAATTTTGTTGTCGTGCTTGACTCGCGAATTATACCATGATGTGGTAAATAATACGCGGGAGTCAGTGGTGTTGCTGTGTGTGTGTATGTGTTTTGGTTAGGTGTCATATGTCCTAGCTCAATGTACTCAGTAATGAAGTCTGAGTATTGTTGTTTGTAAATGGGATCTGAATTCATGCGATGTTCTAATGAAAGAAATCGTTTCTTAGCTTGATAAAAAGAATCGCCCAGACATTCAGGTGATTTTTTGAATGGAATAGTGACAACAAAACGTCCGTCACTTTGTCTTGTTGTCGTTTGTTGAAAAATAACCTCGCACGCATCTGTTTCGCACGGGTCATTGACCTGAGATGTGGACATGCTGTCTAATTCCCAGAAACGTGATAATTGATCGGGGCTATTGTGAGTGAAAAAACATGCATTGTCTTTTTGACTATTTATATCTGGGGTACAACCTGAAACTAACCAGCCCAATTCAGTTTCCTGTAATGTTGGCTGATGCTTGCCTAGCTGAATTCGACCGTTACCCATTATCTTCCAGAATATGCTTGCACCAAGTAGAAGATCGATTGGTGCCGGCTCACAGAATTGCGGGTCAGCGAGTTTTATGTGTTTAGGTAGGTTAATACCCTCAGTGTGAATGCGTATGCTAGGTATTGAAGGTGAAATTGTATCAAGTACCAAGCATGATGTATTTACTGCGTAGCAGTTGTGTAATGATTTGATTTGTATGTTTGTTCTGTGAGATATATTTGTGTGTTGTTGATTGATGCCTGAAACGGAACCCTGAATTAATTGTAGTGGAAGATTTAGTTTAGTGCAGAGTTCTTTTGTAATGTAGCAGGAGGTACTACCGTTATCTAGTAATGCTCTGGCGATGTGTTGTTCACCGTTACTGCCAATAACACTTACTAGGGCAGTTGATAGTAAGACTGAAGTCTCTTGGGTACTTGTTAGTGTCGTATGGGATGCTCGTGGTTCCATCAAATGCAACATTGTGTTATGTTTCTGCGAGCAGTACTTGCAGGTACCGCCACGACATGACTTGGTTTCGTGTCCTTGATACAAGCAGTTGGAGCATACGTTCAGTTTCGAAACTTTTTCGATTCTTTTCTCCACTGTCATTTGTTTGAAAACAGGACACGAAAACAAATAATGTTGTGATTTGCATATAGGACAACTAGGAAATCGTGATGACGTGCTTGTGGTCATTTGTGTACCCTGCTTTTGTAATTTTGTGTCGACTTTTGAATTGCATTGTTTGCTATCTTCAAGAGTTTGCAATAGATCTGCACGATCTTTGAGGTAGGTTCTTAAATTTTGAAGATGCGGCATGTCGTCAAGTGTATTTTTGAATTCTTCCCAGTATCTTAGCGTCTCCGAGTCCAATTTACTTGCCACGAGATAAATAATTAAAGTATCCCAGTGTTGTGTATTTTCTCCCAAACTTTCAAGGGCTCTGAGGTTTTTGTTTACATTGTCCAACAATTGTCTCAGTGACGCAGAAGATTCTTTGTGAATGTGATTCAAGTTGAATAGTGAGTGAACATGGTTGCCCACCAGCTGACGTTTGTTATTGTAACGGTCAGTAATTAGCTCCCATGCCACTGCGTAATTGTTTGATGACATTTCGAGTGATTTTATGATTTGAGAGGCTTCACCTTGCAAAGATGCACGCAAATAATGAAATTTTTGAATTTTATCAATAATTGTATTGTTGTGTATGAGTGACACGAATGTATCTCTGAATTCAAGCCAATTATGATATTCACCTGAGAATCGTGGAAGGTCGATCGTTGGAAGTTTGATAAAAGGCTTTTTTACACTTGCATCCAGAGTTGTTTGTACAGACCCGTCGACGACGGTGGCAGATTCATTGTCTCGTATCAGCTGCATGGCAAGCGCGAGCTGAGTTTGATAATCCGATTCAAACTGCTCCCGCTCTTTCATCTGCTCTTCTGAAATGCCGATAATTTCATCGATTAAGGTCTGATTTTCGTCGTAAGCTTGTAGCAACAACTTATAGGTTTCAAGGCGATTTTTAACCTGCAAAAGATCTAATTCTGATAATCCTTTCTGATTGGCTGAGGACAAAGAATCAAGATAATTTTTGAATATAGTGACCTTTGATTTGTGTGTGGCTCGTCTTTTTTTGTAAGTATAGAGAAGTTCTATTGAACTTATCTCTTTCAGAGCGAGGGGTGATCCATCTGGCATGTTTAATGAGAGTTTTTGAATGTAATTATGTAACAGATACTTATTTTTATGAACGATGCAACGGTAGGCGCCGCGCTGAGTAATTTACCAAGCTATGTAGGTAGGTAGGCTGTAGCCTGTAATTTACGTACGCACGCCCGTGCGCCGCAAAGCGAGGCGAAGAAACCTGAAGCGTAAGGATAATTGGTCTTATTAGAACACAATTGATGAAAATATGATATTAGTTTTGTTTGGGAGGGTTTTTAAAGCGATTTATCCCAATAATGTTGAATATTAATGAATGTGAGGTAGAATGCAAAAAAATATCTGATGCAATGATTTTGCATGAATGTTGATGCGAAGTTGAATGATTTGTATGAAAGGCACAGTAATCAACGATATGCTGAAACGAAAATGATATGAAGTTTATGTTTGGGGTCAGAGGAGGTTAAATTGGTCAAACTCACAACTGCTGCTACCAAACCCTTTTTCGTCCGTTATCGTGACTGCTGTCGGAGATGAGATGAAGCTGAAGCTGCTGCTTGATATTTCCGGATGCTAGTCGTGCTGAATGCTGATATCCTCGCTGTTGCGGTGACCGATGTGTGTTGAACGGCTAACTGAATTCCGGGCTCCCTTTGTCTTGACTTAGCTTGCAAAATGGCGCGCGCGTCCTTTTTCCAGGTTTTAACTTGATACCTCTTTGACGTAGCGAAGGACCATAGATAGGCCAGGTAAATAAGAGAAGAGTGGACTGTAGTTTAAGTTGTTATAATAGGTCAAAAGGTGAGTATGTATACAAGTCAAAGCTATCAGATGCGATCGCGACAATGCTTTCGTTCTAAGTGATGAGTTGAGTTGCTGCTGAGCGGCGCGCGACCGCGCCTCCCGCCGCCCGCTGCCCCGCCGTCGTCTATGATGTGCTTGTACACATGGGCATTTACATAGCATCACCCCAGACGATCGAGCGAGACAATAAATTGGCTATTTCAAGACAAGGCTAGGGGGAGCCGGGTCTTTATAGACCCTGGTGAGGGCAGATGGAGACCTGAGACCTTGACACGGGTGACGCGCTCGCATTCATGCTAAGGTCACGGCAACCCTAATGCGTTTATAACCCAAGCCTTTACTATGAGCACTTCAATGTCATCTTACAATAAGACGTGCGTAAGGTATACTATACACTATACAGGCACCGTCGAAAGATATAACTAATTCTATTCTGAAGGATAGATTTTTTCTTTGAATCATATTGTACAAAGGACCATTTTAGAAAAATCATCAGAAAATGAGATGAGAGTAATTAATTAATTAGAGGGCTCAGTTTACCTTAAAATTGCTGATGTAATAAAAGCTTTGGGCTGAAATTAATAACGAGTGAAGGCCGATGGTAATAAATTAAAGTGAAAATCGGTTGGGCCTCGCTGAAAAAATGAATGATAAAAATCCAAGTAGGTATATACGTTAGATAGTGCGGGCGGGCATAGATTTTTCATAACAATTATATAAAAATACGTAATGAACAAAAATGGACGCAAGCGGATTGGTCTCTCGGATTATTTATCCTATCAAGGAAGTCGAACAGTCATGAAACCATTTATTCGCAAATCCGTTGCTAAGCTAAACACATGTGAAGTTATAAAATATTAAGGTGCGATAGTTTAATCCCGCCTAATTCCTTCCGTTGCAAGTTTATGTAGACTTATCTCTTATTTAATTTATGAATTTACAACACGCTTTCTACCAAGAATCATTCCTTAAAAACAATAAATCATATTCATGAAATGTCTATTATTATTTTATCCGTTATTACAACGCATGATCCAAATGCAATAATGTAGGTATGTACCAGGGCTAGAAAAAAAAGTTGCTCAAGACAAATCATCAAGTCGCCATGTGAAGTTTTCAGAGAGTAACTTGGCTTTGCGTTCAGTTGGGTGCAGTCTCAAGGGCCGTATGCACAGGCAACCAGTCAAAGTTTGACGACAGACAACTGTATGACACGGCGGCACTTTATTTATTTGCTTGGCAATGGATTCGGTCATTATGTTACCTAATATCAGACATCCAAAACGGGTACATTTTCCACCAAAAATCTCCGGAGCGAGTCGAGGCCGAGTGACTCATCGCGTCCTTCACCCGAACACGCGGAGTTTCCGACATCCGAGACTTTCTGAACCCGAAGGCCTTACTCATAAAGAGGCTTTATTTTTATACGCGCACCCGGAATGAGCCCAGGGGTGAACTGCCGTGGGATTTGAATGAGATTTCTTTCGGAATTCGTAGTATACTATGCTAAAAACGCATGTAGATCAATGGAGTGCTTTGCTTGCTCGGGTGTACGATGGCTAAGAAAAGAGGCAAGACATAATACTCAGAATAGAGTAAATAATGCTTAGTTATGGGTAAGAAATTAAAGAGATAAATTATCTAGGACTTAATTTTTTTAACAGAACCTTTTAGTTACGAGTTAAGTGAAAGTATTCTGTCAGATATCAGATGTAATCCTTTATCAACGTTAAACTATTTAGGCTGGAAATTACGAACAAAGGAGTAGCTTTTACTCGAGAGTATCTTCTACTTTTTCATAGACACCACACCAGTGACACCTAGATCAGATCACCTCATTTTGAACTGTCATTTGTCATACAAGTAATCCCCGGGATAGTTATTCTCGTATAACTTTTTGTTGGTGAAATCCAGCCTTAATCAAGCAATAGTAACATCCACTATTATCCATGGAATAACACAATAAACCGCCAACAATGACAATAACATAAACCGGCCCTTAAAAAACGGAGCAACGAACGTCCCAAGGGCGAGTTTAACAATAAACAGTCATGGTCAATAACAATAGCACAACATAACATCGCATCAAATGTCAGAGGACTTCGTGTGTCTATAAAAGGGTTCCGTACAATTCAACGATGGACAATAGTGATACCTACCACAGATTAATATTCATATGAAAAGATTTATAAGGCCACACGGGCAGACCCAACAGAAGGATATTTCATTACTGCCCCTATTGAGTATTCTTACAGATAGATATACGCAATAGCAGTAAGCCAAGGCTCTATCTTCAGCCTAAGATGGTCGGTTTATTCAAATGCACTGCCAGTTCTGCTTCAGGCAGTCATATTTCATACTGTCGTCTGAAGGTTGTGGCTAAAAATTTACAGCAGGAGGGTGTCGTGCGGATTTACATGTTTCACTAGATTGCATCTATTCTCTAGTCGCACGGGTGTCCTTCGGGAACGCTCTACACTTTTCAGCATCTATAACAAGTCGCTTGAATGGCATAATCTCTAAAACAACCGCAACAAAGTGACTAAATGAAGGGTCGTCACGTCACATCAAGTTGATTCGCTAATTGAGCCGGGCGAAGCCCTTTCAAAACAGAGCTAACGTATGTTATACGTATACGATGTTTACACAAATGTTTGTAAGCTAATGACTTGATCCCTACTTGACGACTTAATTGTGCAACACAGCTTTATAGATTATGATCTTGATAAAATCATAAATCGAGATGGGATATTGAGGGGTGAGATTCTATATGGAGCTTTGTCATTCCATTCTGGAGAAAGTCCAAGTGGTACTAATATTATATTAATTTTATTCCAAACCAATATAAATCTTGAAATAAAACAGCATAATCCAGCCTGGCAGTTGGGAGCGTTTTTCAAAACGATTTATGTGTTTTACAGGTATACAAGAGAGCATGAAACGAACGAAACGAAGATGGATGCAGGCATCGCATGGTTATACGAGCGAGCATTTTGCAAGGCGCAGGCAGCAACAACATTCGAAAGTGTGTCAAGATTGCGAGTTGCATGTGCAAGCGTTGCAACGCAGTGTATGGCACAAAGCGTGGTAGGTGTATATCAAAGCCATTACACTAAGTAGCGCTCTTCCGCTTCAGTCAGCAGGGCGAATTTGTCGGAAAATGCGTTTCGCATGGCAGTGTTGACTGACAATGATGAAATTCATCGTAATCTAAAACATATTGAGGTCTACCCATATCATAACAACTAAGGATCTCACCTTCTAATATATTTTTATGGCGATATCTAAATTATATTACCACGCAGACATATTCGAATATGTGGATGAAGATGTTTTATCGATTATGGCTGGACTTCATTGTTGTGGCCTGGCGGGGCGCCGCCCCGCCACCACCCTAATAGCATCAGACGCAAGTTCAGAATTAGCATTTTGTTCATTTTAGCCTCTATCAAAAGGAATAGAGCTGTCGCCCTTATGGCAAACCATACCAGAAGGCACCATAAAGGGAAGCGTACATATCTCTTAAAATTAATATTGAATGCTTTTGTTTCTGGGATGCATTGCCCTTTTGGGAGGTAAATATTTAAAGAAAAACAAAACATGTTACACCAAATTAGCTGAGCATTGTTTCCACATCCGTCTGCTTCGCCTACGTATAATACCAACCAACTTGGTTTCAGAATGTCGGTTGCCTTTGATTAATTGTAATTTTATACATGTCAATATGTCTATTTTTAGGCTGGTTGCTTCTATGATTGTGTTCCGGCAAGTATTACGTGTGGTAATGAATTTGCCAAATCACCTCTACCTATCTATGTACTACTTGGATGGATGACGAGGTCAACGAATGCCTCGCATCGCGTGACTCGAATTAGTTGTTTACAACATTTCCCATTTCTAGCATCACGGTGCTGTGCTGCGTAGTAAATGCTATGCATAATATTTTTGAATAACTAAATGCGCCATTGATTTAGTAGAGTGATACTAGAGTGTCATCAAAACAAAAATACGTTTAGCATACCGTTCAGAATTCGCCAAAATGTGGTAAGTATACCATATAATTTGTATGAATAGTAATGTAATAACCGGTTGAGTATTATGACCTCAGAGAATTCCTACTGGCGTGCCGCGGTGGTGATTTCAAATCAGTAACGCACGCTCGGGGTTCACAAGACGTTGACGACCGATGCCTGTTTCATAGAGTTGGTAAAACTATAAAATTAGTAGAAGCAGCTAGAGTCATAAATAGACATACAATGAAATTGCATTGAGCAAAACGAACATAAACCGGCGCATAACAAAACCGATGACACAACTCTTAAAGACATGCTTGTTTCACAAAGTCACGACTTATTCAATTTCTATTACCTAGACCTGGAAATAATACCGCGCGCGTACAATTACTAAAGAGACAACCGCGATGCCGCAAATTGTTAGTAATCACTACCCTGGTGCCGCGCGAATCTCATGACGAAGGCACTTTCTGTTTTGTGGAAGTCACTGAAAATGGAATTGATAGGTAGGAATATCACATCTGCTGGACATGTAAAGTGCACATAAGATCGGGTTTCCCCACAATGGAGAGGCTCAGCTGATAAAGACTTGTGCAGACAATGATTGATGCCACCCGCGTCGAGACGTGGAGATTGCCACGAATAATGTATTCCTTACTGACTATCTGGCAACAACTAATGCACTGTATGTAACGTGGTGCGCCATACTAGCCGGCAGGTCATCGATCTTCATAAAGATAGCAAACGACAGAGTCAATAAGTGCGTGCAATATTGGGCGTCACAGTTTGTTAGCAAACAAAATAAACTGAATTGGGATTAAAATTGAAAGGCTGTCTAGAAAGATCCGTGTTAGAATAGAAAGCAATTAAGCATCCTCGAAAGACTTCCGCATAAACATTGCGTCGCACTAAAGTTTACTAGAGCTGTGTACGGCTCCACTTAACCGATTTGGAAACTATAGTTTCAAAGCTACTGCGCCATTAAACATATTTAATCTAGTAGTGGCAATGACTCCCAGTGGTGCTATATCACGGACGGATCATCTCTATCCCGTTTCATGTTTACGACGCGCCAAATGGGGCTAAATGAAACCGCTCACCTTCAAGTAGGATCCGTAATATTTAGTGACGTAGGGGCTGTCGCACTGTGACAGCACCATGATCTCCTGCTGAATGTCCTCGATCTCATCCTCCGCTTCTTCTAGGTCGATGATCTTGATGGCCACGACCTGCTGGGTGCGGTTGTCGACACCCTTGAACACCTCGCCGAAGGAGCCCTTGCCGATCTTCTCTTGTTTCGTGAAGATCAGCTCGGGGTCGACCCTCTGCTGGGAAAAGAGAATAAGGCCTTTTAGGGAATCGTTTTAAGATCTCACGATTCCTTGACGGCTTTTAAAGGTCACTCTCACAAGGTTCATAAGTAAACACCCTGCGAAAGGTGTGTTTCTTTTGGTTTATAGCTAAAGAAATAAATGCCAGATATTTTGCAAACTACACAGTTGCTCGTCGCAAAAATATAATGGTGGAGTCACAAAAAACTGATGCAAACATGAGCAGAGTATTCTGCTTATAACTAGTTGCTACTTATGCATATTTTAAACACATAGACATTATAATAATATGTGAACGATAATGGTTTCTGAGTAAAAAGGAAGAGCTCTGGCACATGATTGATTATTCATGGGCCCGCTATAAAATATTCTCATACACGAACACATCGGATAATTGAGAGACGCTTTGTGTCAAAACGAAAGCTTTTATCCAAACAATTCTGTTTTATAGGAAAGGGTCTAGTTTTCTTTGAATATTATATGAACAATATGATAATTTTATGAACCTTTTAGATTTAGAGGGACAAGAAAGGATGTTTTGGTTGGGATATTTTGTAATTTCTTTATACACTACACAAGACAGACATACAGAAAACCTATATTGATAGACTATGTGCACAGGCGAGCTAATTTCTAACAAGAAACTTCTTCCAGCAAAACAGTTTTTATATATTTTTCATAAATCTACTGATAACGTTATTTAAGATTTTCAATTAGCTTGCATGGATATCGAAATAAACGTACACAACATCAAGGAAATAGGCAGACTTAACAATAAAACACGTCGAAATTATAAAATTAATTTATTAGAAAATTACTTTATCAACCTTCTAATCGTAAAGGTATGCGTGCGATAGATCGATAGGCGTTCGGAAAAATAAACATATTGTGTAGTGTAATAATATAGAGTTTCACTTTAAAACATATTGTGTAGTGTAATACTGTAGAGTTTTACATTAAAAGTATCACTTGTAAACTTACAAGCATAAGAGTTGAGTATGATTCTTATCAATCAAGATTTTCGTTGTGATATCCAAACAATTGTGATTTTTTTATATATCATTTTCAGGCAAATTATGACAACACAATAGTAATCGAGATCCTCCAGCTTTTTAAGCGAAATTTGGTTTATTACAAAACGAAGTAAATTACGAAGATCAATATAAACTGCCAAAATTATAACAAATTATATTGATACTCGCATAGCAACCACAACTTTTGGCATTTGGCTGACACTGCAGCGAAGTAGAGTCAAGGCTGCGGTTGAAAGGTCCACGCCAAATCATAGAGACGACGTGATCAGCTTGCGAAAACTCAAGCACGCTTACCCTTTACTCGGAACGAGCGGGGTTATTTACTGCATTGTAGGGGAGGAAAATTTAATTCAGAATGAGATAAGTACGCGTATTACACGCCTCTTGGAGAATCATCTCTGACGAGTCGGGTTGAAAACACAGTAAGAAAGTGTCGACGTAAAAATTCAAGGAACGTTATCGTGGTGACAAGCAATTAATAAACCGACCTTAATTAAGACTACAAATAGAAATCGCAATGTTGATCGATGAGGCAAGCTCACGGAATTTAGGTGTCATTATATCGAAATATTTTAAGCAGGTAATAAGTATATGCCGATGCGTGATCGCGATTTGTGTTGTGTATGTGTACATTCCCAGTAATGGCGGGACATCGATTTCAATTCCTGACAAGTAAAAAAATAGAAGCCAGATAAATATAGATTTCAGACTAGTATGATAAACATTCTGAGACAGTTTCATCTTGGTTAGAGAAAGTGGATTCCTCAGAGTATGAACAATTGGACACGCGAATATGTACACTACATCAGAAATCATAGAGCATTGCGAGTGTAGGCACATACTTTGCATGCTATAACCTAGTTCGCTGTCACATTACGATGTATTTATGCCCCAGCGAGACATGTGAACTTGCTATAAATTAACAACTGCTGCGATATGTACACGTATGCCGTATGGCACGTTTCTTTACGAGCAGTTTATCAATGACAATCTGAACTGAAATTGCATGCAAAACGACTAAGCTATGCCGTTTGTCGGTCTCGTACTAACAATACCCAAACAAATCTGAATAGGTGTTGTTGTCTTCTTGTAATCAATTTCTAATATTAGTTTCTCATCACAACACAACACAATACATAGAACCCTGCCGGCGTCTACTCGTACCTTTGCATGCTTCAAGAAATCAGGTAGGTACCCAAAATGGCGTAAGGGGAAAGGGTGCAATAAAAACCGCCCTTAGATCTTCTCACGATATAGAGGCGCCCATGAAAGTGGTTTACGGCCTTCATAAGGAAAAACTTTATAACCGATATGAAATTTTCCGAGGCTTCACGGAGTACTGAGAAAGGCGACAACTCAGCACGTAATAGTTTGATCTTCGTACAAATGGCTCGGAGACAGTGGAGCATGCTCGTGACCGGAGTGACAAGAGGCTTGAATGCAGCCTGAGAGCATGTTGAAACGTAAATCTTTGCCATCACAAATCAGCGAATGAAAAGATATGGAACTCTATGACTGGGAAATATTTTACTGAAATACATCAGTGCGTGCGTCAATTTTATGAGTGTATGTCTCACTGCTAGACAAATAATTCTCTTCCACTCTATTCAAATACAAATGTGTTTATTTTGCGTAGATATTGTTACATAGAAGGTGGAAGGTAACATAACATTTATCGGTACTGCACATCTAGTCGCGTAGTGACATGCAAAATAGTATTGTATTTGTATTCATATTCAGTCTCCTTACAGTCCTGCCCCCTTATTGGCTTCTTAATTTTTACTGATCATCACTGAGTTAGCGAATAAGGGGGCAGGTCCCATATACCCAACTCATCAATAAATCTTTTCCAGGCAAAATTTTATGTTTACCTTATTGAAAACCCCCTCCTTTTTTGAAGTCGTTAAAAAAATAGGAAATCCGGCTGCCAAATTAAATAATATGGGCCGACAGTGACATCATTATTCTCTGTTTAATTTAAACAGGGCCCTTTCATAAAGTCCCGCCTGCTGCGGTGCGAAAAAAAAGGCTTACGGAGTTTTAGGAGCCAATTTTACAGGCGAAAGCTTTAAAAGGGTGATTTCAGCATGACCGCTCTCCACAGGCCTTGTCCTTTGTTGCGGCTCTGCAATTGGGGATATTGCTATGAAAGAATCAGCCTCTAATTAAAAACAAAGGCAAAGGCCAGGACAGGACCATTAGTCGCAACGGTCAAGGGAAATTTAGCACTGAAAGAATTCAGGTTCCCTTTTTAAAAGCTTTTCGCTGTTTAATTTCAGGTCCTGCAAAGAAAACGCGCGCTTACTTTCTGAAAGTAAATCTATCAACGAAACGCAATCCAATTAAATCTGCCTTTTAAAATAATATCAATCATCTGAAAACATTTAATATGGCGAAGTCTGTTGTATTTTGTAAAGTTAAGTTGTAAATGGATTTCTAGGTAGTCTATAATAGGGAATTGGTCGTCTTCACATTGGTCTATCTAAGTAAATAAATTACTGTTCAGTAATAATAATAATCTTTTTTTTTCAGGTATAAAACCGATATTGACAAATGCCAGAGATATATATCATTTCATAAACCTAACCTAACTTAACTAAAGCCTAGTTAGGGATTTTCCTCCTCGTCGGTTTCGCCTCCCTATTACAAACAAACAAACATAGCGTCACGCCTTCTTCCCATACGGTGTGGCAGAGGCACAACTGTGCCCACTTTCAGCCAGTGATTCAATACTCCATTTTGCGTGACAGGGGGCGAGCCCATCCCCGCATCTCCCTATTAATACAGTTAGTCTGTGTTTTTACTAGGAAAGTCTATATTACTATTTTTTATTTATTCGTATGACATCTCCAAGTAGGAACGTCACAGATCCTCGCGCTCCGGCCACTGACACTCAATTTTGGACGAGGCATAAATAAGTCATAATCATGATGTGAGTATACCCATCTGATGGCTATTGACAGTTACAAGGCTGAGTCATTAATACTCATAAATAATTAACTGTTTTTATTACAATGGAATTGACGTAATCGAAATATTCATAATTCCTAATCTTGGCATCGATAAAATCTAACTTTGTGGATAAAAATCTACAATTAGTCTTGAAAGAAGCCGTCGCCGTAATCTTAAAACAGAAAACTTGTTACGGTTTAGTGATTTGAACTATTACATTGTATATTTGCTAGAGTTGCAACGGCTTCGACTTGGACTAAGTGGCTCTAATGGAATTTGCGATAACAAACACTAGAACGAGTATATTGGCAGATAAAACGGCTGCGATAAAATCAAACTATTTTTATGACGATAAAGCCAAGGTATCTTCCAATAACTATGTAAGCATGAAAACAAATCCAAACAATAAAATTCTACTTACGGTTGACATGAAGTTTCAAATAGAAAATATTCAAAAAATTACGACATAAGCCATCCTCTCCGACTAGTATTTGTACTTTATTGTAGTATGTAAGTAAGTAGTTGGTATTCATGACATGGCCATACATTCGTTCAGAGTAGTTTATACTGGGTAATCACGCCACTTGTCTTTGAAATATCGACGGCACGAGATTAAAATAATGGACGCGAACTGACGCGATAGAGTGCTAAGATTTGCATTTGATTTGTTATAACGACTTCAGTCGTCAGTGGTAATTTAGAAATATGACTCAATTACTCAAGTTGGCTGTTGGTTTATCAAATAATTTGACCGTAAAAACACAAGACGCCTTTATTTGTTAATGAAATGTAGACCTACACAGTAAGTAATTAACTGCTATACTTTAAGTTTAAGAGGATAGGTGTGCGCGACCTTCCATATAAAAAGCGATAACGTTTTCCACCCCTTAAACCTTGTTCGTATATCACAATTTTTTTACATGTTTGAGATACTATGGAAAACTATGGTCGTACGTTTTGGTTTTTTCAAACATTATATATTTTAGGAAATATGAGAACTTATATTTTTACTACTAGGTTAAGTTTTAAGTAATTAAGTACTAGGTTAAGTTCTTATATTTCCTAAAATATACATAATAAAAAAAAAAAAAAACGTACGTGCATAGTTTTCCGCGGGAAAAACATGTACAAAAATATGTGAAAATCGGACAAGGTTTAAAGGGTGGAAAACGTTACCGCTTTTTGTACGGAAAGTCCTCTGTTAGATCACACACGATCCTCTGTTAGACGATCATAAATACAATGAGGAAATAAGTATACCAGTGCCACTAGCTTTGCCTTGTTTTCAAATATTTCACAGCATACAGTTGATGAACTTATCAACCTGTATTATAGATAACTGAATACCACATCTTTGATCTCTAGATACAACAGTATGGAGTTCTGTCGGCTTTGCGTCACAGACATGACCGGTGCGGTTATGTTTGCTATTTGCTATTCATTAGATACACCTCTGTAAAGGCAACCGACTCACACTAACTAGCCTTACAGGGTGATCGGAATGTACGCAGCAAATTCTCTTTTTACTATGCCCTCCTTACGTAAGGTTGTTTTGGTCGTCATCGTAAATCAAGCGAATGAGTGAAACACCGTGAAACAGATCGTGCTATACAGGGTGTAACAGAAAGGTGTAGTCATATTTTAGGGGGTTGTTAGGGAGACTATTCTGAGCAACTTTTACTTTTACTTTGATCAGAGCAACTTTATTTTTCATTCCTCCATACGTTTTGGTCCGGGCGGTCAGCTGATGGAGTAGTGAAAAATAAAGTTGCTCTGATCAATGCTTAGAATGTTATTTTTAGGGTTCTGTACCCGAAGGGTGCCAAACAGGACCCTATTACTAAGCCTCGGCTGTCCGTCCGTCCGTCCGTCCGTCTGTCACCAGGCTGTATCTCATGAACCGTGATAGCTAGACAGTTGAAATTTTCACAGATGATGTATTTCTGTTGCCGCTATAACAACAAATACTATAAAACAGATTATTATTATTTAAGGGGGCACCCATACAACAGACATGATTTTTTTGCAGTTTTATAGATAATGGTACGGAACCCTTCGTGCGCGAGTCCGACTCGCACTTGGCCAGTTTTTTATTATTATCATTTTAAATATGTGCCATAAAAGGTTACCAAATCGGCACATACAAAACAATTCAATTAAGTACATAGTACGTAGAACCGTAGATAATTCAAAATCAATTACAATTAAATAATATAGAAATCAGACATTATAACATTAACAAATTGGATTCACATAATAATTAATTAATTATGATGTCCCTAACAACCCCCTAAAATATGACTACACCTTTCTGTTACAACCTGTATAATTAAACTGTATCCCGAAAACCGCCATAAAAATATAGAGATATAATCGCCACATATTAGAATATTGGAGAAAACGCGTGACAGCGCGTGCGGAATCAACATCCGATACGCATTGCGAGACGAGGAAAGAAAATATGTAAGCTTATGCATGCACCGGCCGCAAATCTTTCACGCGCAAATAACGTTTTATATACATGAATTATCATGGTAATTCGCGGTTTCCAGCAGTTTCGATCGACTTACGTTAGTGGAGTTGCTCCTGTGGTAAGAGGGTCGCGCGGGCGCTTGCCTGGCCGGCTGCGGAGGCACCTTGCTCTGACGCCGGTCGAACGAGGAGGCGTGGCTCCCTGACCAGCCCCAACGAGTAGGGCCGTTGCTCCCATGTGGCAAAGAGTAGGAGGACTGAGGCCTCAGGTGGCGGTTGCTTGTAGGGCCCGACAACACAGGACCTCCGGCACCATTCGGAGGTCCACCGCCCTGGCCAGGCACGTAATTAAAGTGTGGAGGATTCGACACAGCGGCCCCCCACATAATAGCACAGTGTGAAAACACAACACAACGATCACCTCATCACTGATTACGCACAGGCACTGCTTACTGTAACACGAACGTGTTTCACTTAAATCCTTATCAAATAGGAAGGTGATTATAAACGTGATACCTCTAAATACTTCGGTGATAACGGTTCGAATCTATATATCTATTCTTGATAGTGACGTAGGCGTCCAAGAGAAGCCACCGTCCGCGACCGAAAGACCAGCGGGCGACACGACAGCCAGCGTGGAAAGCGACCGCCCCTGCGCCTGCGACGTGCACAGAATAAATCGCCGATGACTATTGTTTCATCCGAAATGGTATCTATCGCACCATACACAACTGAACCATACACTTTTGGTTTTGGGTCAACAAAGTAATAAAAAATATCACGCACAATAAACCTTGCATCACGCGTCGAGCATGGTTCGCAATAGTCCTTGGTATGAATGGCAATTGAAGCGGATCACAAGACGACGAATGCCATGGCGCTTTCGCCAGAAGACCACACTGACCTGACGAACTACAGATGCACGCGGGCAGTCAGTTCACTGCGGACAGTTTCCACGTCAGCGCTAGCGACAAGAGAAAACAGTTTCCACGACTAATCCAGTGATGGACGGCGTGTGAGTTTCGACGCATTTAAATGTAGACTGGCTTCGTGTTGCGTTGAGCGTTCCACACGGACCGTCCCGACGATTGCATTATGATTTTTTCGCAAGGGAACGCGGGTATGAGGCAGACGCGCGGGCGACGGCAGCCAGCGGAGCGTGAGCAACCAGCCAGCGCCGGCGCAGCGCAGCGAGACCCGCCACCGTACCAGCCTCCACCGATACCGACACTCGATGCGATCATTTGCATCACGAAGTAATTTAATCATACAGTATTCCCAATTTTACAAATATCCTCAAATAATTGGAAACAACATACAAGAAATTGATGCGACCCTCGTACAACAGACAGTACAGACAGATACATAACAATCCGTCAAAAGATCGTTCCAGTTAGCGATCGCGAAAGCCAGCAAGACAAAGAGGTTACAAAACTTTCGATATGCCGCGACGAAAACGACCGTTTGAATTTGGAGGCACAATAGACGACATTAGTATTCGGAGCATAGAGCAAGCCGGCAATGGCCTGGCGGCCAGGGTGGACGAGGAGTCAGCGCCCGCGCAAGCGTGTCTTGCATACGCATAAACCTCGGTCTGCAGTCTATACGCATCATGTACCTATGATTTTTCCCATACCGAACCCATTCTTGGCTTGGCGACGACACCCATACAAATATTTAACGAAACAATCCCGCTATACCATATGTTATAGTTATACGCGTAGAAGGAAGTGAGGCCTGTCAACTTTATCAAAGCGAGCCGTACAACAAACAAACAGCTCCAAAACAATGTGCTAATGTAGAGCACGTAGAGCCGGGGCGAGTTATCTTGCGGAGGAAAGGGGTAATGATAGCTTTAAGGAGGTTATCTGTTGTCTTAAGGAGAATCAAATGGGGCAGTGAAACATCTGATACTGCGCAACAGGTGTGCGTGGGCTGCACTCAGGAATGTCGCTAAGTGTCGGCTGAGACAGTTTCCGCGTGCTACACAGTTGCAGTGCAGGCAGATGAGGTCAATTTCATGTAATGTAACTTGTGGAAAGCTGCTTCAAAACATGTGTAAACTTGCAAAACCTATGCAAATTGCACAGCCGGCATGTGACGGAAACTGGGCGCCACCTGACGCTTAAATGAGATTGAAACACGCCAGAACCAACATCTCTCTATATATCACCGAAATGTTTCGCAACAGCACCCTCACATTACAAAGCGCTCAAGACACTGGTATGTCGCAAATATTGTCACTCAACAAAAGGATGGAACGGTTATAAAAAGGCCAAGGCATCCAACCGACAGTTGGCGAAGCCTACGCGTGACTAAAATCAGAACCGAGTTGACGTCGAAGACTCAATGGGCGAAAAGAACGGGGACGGAACTCAAGAACAAATGATTGGATTTTTAACTAATAGCGAGCTCATGAACTTGACGAGCGCTCATATTTTCAAGTCAGCCTTTGTATACAAATTGAATGAGATAACTGTTTCGCTAAAACTGCTCTAGAAACAACTTCGGGTTGTTAAAATTAAAATGTAAATGGAAACAAGGGACATAAATAATAGCCCGTTATCGCCATATATCGCATTCCGACATCATTCTATCAAATACATACATTTTGATAAGAAATCAAGTACCTACAGAAATATCAGCAAGAAGCAACAAAAGCAAAGGTTGAGTTTTAGTACACAAGTAAATAACAAACATAACATAACATAGCGTCACGCCTTTTCCCATACGGGCTGGCAGAGGCACAACTGTGCCCACTTTTAGCCAGTGATTCGATACTCCGTTTAAATAACAAAGTCCACCAGAAACATTTTTTACATGAAATCTACTCCATCGCTTTGTCACAAATGCCATCTAACAAACAGGAGTATCACATACAGCGAAACGATACAGAGTTTAGAAACATACGGCGAATAAAACTGTCTAAAGCGCTGGTCCTGAAATTTATCGACATGATTTAGCATTCACTAGTCGCGGTAATAAATCCAACAAACGGATTTTCGGTATTAGCTGGGAGGGTTCAAATCAATAGTCTGTCTGTCTGTACCACACGAGTATTAGATACCAGACGAATCTACAGACTAGGAAATGCAGTAAAACTTTTTAAGACAACTAATATCTGACATAGCTGACGAGGCACCAACGATTATTTCTTTCTTACATTCATTAAGATCTCAACGTAAGGGTAAAGTATGAGTTGGCTTATACAAATGATTAAAATGAATAAGAAGTCTCAATTAGCATACGACATGAACTCTCACCTGAGTTAAAGCCGAATTCCTCTCTAAATCGTATCTCACTTGGATCTATAGCTGCGCCTAGCTATTTGCCATCAAACGACCGGCTAGGCAGAATGCAGTTGAAATAGGCTGATCACCTGTCGTTTGCCTACGGTATAGAGAGGCCCATTTGTGTCACATAGGAAACGCATTAATGTCGACGGAGCCATAAGCGAACAATATCCGTTCGGTCGGGCTGCAAATCGCTCTGGGGACATATACACTCTCTGCTATGGGACAGTTTCATTTAATGCTAACAGTATGGGCATGTATGGGTATCTATGTTTCTGATGCCCTAGGTTTAGAAGCTCTTGTTCAGAAACACCAGCGTACTATTAGCGGTCGAAAATAACTAAGATGTTAAACCGATTCTTACTTCTATTCTTCTTACCGATATTATTCAAGTATGGTGCGGTGTGCGTGAAAAGCTTCGTGATAAATAAATATTAAAATTAATCTGAAGATATCCAAAAAAATCTCCCTGGGAAGAAATAACTGAAAAGCAAAAGTATCTCGGGCGAAAGGAAACAAATTACAAATTAAATCATTTCAGTAACCGAAAAGATGAAGCGTGATTTAAATCTCACTGGAATATCTGAATTCTCCATGATCGTTCAGAAATGAAAAGATTTTCTCTTGGGAGTGGCGCCAACGATAGGCGTCTCAAAAAAGGTATTGTGTCGTGAAAAAAGTTCACGCCCAACATTGGTTCTGTACAGGGAGCACTTATCCAGTGGAGAGCGCATAGATACATTTTCTTTTGAAACACAACTCACTAATTTACGGGCGGCGCGGCGGGGGACGATGTAAGAGAGCTGTGATTGGTCAGCCGCTGCGAAACTGTCTGGCGGCCCGTCATCGTACATAGGTTGCATACGTTGAATACAACTAATGTTTGGCGAGCCGCATTCCCCCGCAGGCGCAGTCAATTGGATATATAGTCTCTGGTTCTGTAGATAGCCGTCCAAAGAATTGTGTGATTATTGACCGACTTTAACCACAGAATAACTAATAGTACTACGCTTTAACTGTAACTGGTTCGCCGACACACATCTTATACAACAATTCGCCATTGTTCGGTCGTTCGAGCGGTGTGCTTCTGCGAGCAAAGGGGTAAAATAATCGTAATACCTACATTTTCCTGTACCTGAACCACCACAAAATACAATAAACAAACACAAACAATAAACTTACTGATTTTGAACACACAGTTTTAAATATCCAAACATGGCTAGAGGAGCGAAAGATTTTTTTTTGAACACAAAAGTGACAAAAACACATCACAGCACAGCACATCCGCGGTTACTGGACGTGGGAATATGTCTATTCACTTTTTTATCGCACCAAAAAATATTAAGTTGTACATTATGTTTTTCAGGGCCGAATCCTATCTAACAGGATAAGTTTCATAATTATACAGTGGTCTAGTTATCAGAAACCGAACGGAATATTACGTGAATCGTGAGCTTGTGCCCGGTTCGGTGAGTCGAATCGGTCACCAATGTCAGTGGAGCGTTGAACCCAACTTTTACAGACATCTTCAATAGCAAACAACCTTTAAGAGTAATACATCAACCGTGATTTGAATTGGTAAAAGAATACTTGGGAACCTGTACACCTGCTGTCTGGGGTCGCATCAATGCATTTGCACCCGCTGTGGTAAAGAATATCTTAGACACGATTGAGCTGGAGAGAATAGGAATTGAAACAACAGGAATACGAAATACAGGGGACAGTAAGAATTTCCAGAAGCGACGAAACAATTGAATTGACTTGTCGAGGAAATTCCCCTTCCTTGGCGCAATACAAAATGAACGTCGCATGCATTCGACGCTCGTACGTTCAGGTTAGCGAGGCGCAAAGAGGAAACATTGATGTTGCAACTAAAGTGAAAGAAAATCGAGGATGGAATTGGATCGACACGACGCCAGGCTGCCAGCTGAAGCACGGGGGCTTCAACATCGGCAAACTTATCCCAACTTTAGAATTCAACCAAAGATTCCCTGCAACAAGCTTTGTCCTAGTTGGATTTACAAAAATCTACAGTTGCAAAGTCGTAAACCACATTTTGTTGGAAGCACAAATGTTTGAGAGGCGAGAAACGTGCAGCGTTGTGGTGGATGGACAACCGAGTACGTGCTGGCCTTTGTGTATAAAAGTTCAACGCAAGTAATATTCGTGCTTGTGTTGTAAAAACAAAAGAAAATTACTTCGCGTCGCCATTTGCAGCGTCTCGATACATAAGACTTTGCTCCCGTGTGGTTGTATTTTCTTGTAATTAGGCACTAATAGATAAACGTAAATAAAATACGGCACCTTTCTTGCACATATACCTCTGCCGCCTCATTGTGAAAAGGAATGCCTTGAAGGAATCATGAAAAATTATACTTGACATACTCGTACTATGATATTTCGCTGTATGTGACGAAGTACACTTTTAAAGCATTTCTGTTCACTTCTAACATTTCATTGCCCGAGCCGCCATGATTCTGCGCACACGCATGTATTTCGCCCGGCGCTGTCACACGCAGGACGGGTTTGTGCGACGTGTACCGTTAGCCGGCACCGAGTTGGGAAGAACGAGGTGTTGATGTTAGAAGCAGATAAAAGTGAGATTTGATATAACTTGATATTGAATGAAAATTCTGTGAACATTAGGTTTATGAGAGGATGTTACTGACTTGACGACGCGCGAAATTGTCTAAATTTTCCGCTTACTTAGTCACTAACCTCACAATACATGTGAACTTATTAGGCGAATAGTAACGACTTCTTGTATTATCAGGTAAAAGCACTCAAAATCGCAGTCCGCACGAGTGCCATGACAACAAACAGATGTGCTGTGCATACTACACAGCTCTGTGTGCCACTTGGACAAATTTACATATTCATACCAAAGCGTACAGAAACCTTTGTACATTACATATTTGTGGCGCACAGCCGTAAACAAAGCAGCGAGCCGCGTGAAAAATGCAACGAAGTGCAACAAAACGTTGTCTAATCAGAAGCAGTTGTCATTTTGAAACTGGTCTCCTTTTTGGTCCTCCCGACTAGTACAGAAAATTAATTTTGAAATAGACTTTTAGCTGTAATACGCTGGTCTGTGCGAAAAATTATTGTCTCAGTCCCTTTTACGGAAAAGTTCTAGTTTATACCATTTTGGATGCCAGCCAACCAGGATTTTAACATAATTCTAAAACTTTGGAGTGCTCCAGTGTCTTATCATAATTAAAGTTGAAAAAGTACATGAAACATCCACGTGATGTTAAGCTACCCGGCATCGTACCAGAGAGTACTCTGGGAGGTAGATAACGCTAATAAGTAGCGTGAGTCAGCGCTAGACTAATGAGCTGCCATTTTTAAACACGCCTTGCACTCGAAAAGGTTGAGTTCATCAGCTATGGTCTGTTATGGTATCTTTAACATCTCAAATTATCGTATGAAAACTGTTTCAAGCTCTTGACCATGATATTTAAGTCTGTGTTTTAGTACAAATAACATTGCTGCTTTTGGGATTAAAATCGCACCGTACAGCAGTCATCGTCTTACCAACGGGACTCAACATAAACTGTTTTATTAAACAAAAATCTACGTTTTCATCACATCTATTCAAAAAGAGCTACTTTAGTCCCGCCAAACAGGGACTAAAGTAGCTCATTTAGTCCCCAGGGACTAAAAGTAACTTTTTAATTCTGTTGCCAGTACAAAGGAAAAAAATGCTGTCACTAATTAGTTTCACTACCATTCAGGCTGACAGACCCAATTACAAGAGAGATCGATTTTGAACGCAGCCAATAATAAAAAAAGTTTTTACTAAAATGCGTACTCGACACAGATTAGATAATCCGATCGACCGAATCTATTGACATACCGATTGTTTACAACAGAGACAACCTTACAGAATTGATATCGAAACACGGACCAAATAATTACTAGTGGCTCTGTGAGCTGTAGACCTCGCTAGCGAACACCACTGGGAAGTAGAGTTTTTTTTTTCATTATTTTCCATCCCCTCACCGCTCACATCGTACTGGAAGTTTATCAGATGAACAGATGGAATTATTATACAAACAAATAACCCGACTGCATTTTCTTTCAATAACATATACAAACTTATGAATGTACCTTATGGTTACGTACATGGAGTATGAAAGTTTGCCGCACAAATAAGTTTGTAAACTACATTTTGCAATCTAAAATACAACCTATTACTGTGAAATACTTTTCACTAAAATTATATAGTCTGTGTCACTCTCACTCACGGTCTCCACGAATCCAATGACACCTCATTTGTTAATATTCGTCGAGCCGTTTGTGTTGTAGCGATTTTTTTTCTCTCATTAAAAACCCATATCTCCGCCATTTTGAAAAAAAAAAAAAACTGAATCGACAAAAAAAACTATTTAATTATCCAAGCGTCCAATTACCTGCTCACAAAACACGAGAATCGGTTGAGAAATGCAACCTGTAGAGGAGAACAGACAAACAGGACATATGAAAGCATTTTTGCCCAATCCTGAAACGGAGACGGTTCGCTCGCTCGGTCAAAAAAGTTGTAGAAGTAAACAAACCGCGCCAAATCTGAATGCTGTAATTAAGTATTTCAATTTCGTTTGCGGATATGAATAAAAAATATGAGTGAAAGTGAGTGTCTAACTCCAGATGATATTTATAACAACAAACGCAAATAAATGACAAATACAAAATCTGTTACCAATAAAATCACGAGGAAAATGTAAAAACTTTAATCCTGTGAAAAATTGAAGAGGAACAAAGTGGTTTTCTGAAAATGCTTTTAGAACCTATTTTCAAGATTTAGCCAATACTAAACAAGGTTTAACTATGTGGAGGACATATCACAATTAATTGTGTAAATAAATATACAATTGTAATTCTAAAAACGTATGATATTTTGTTGATTACTTAATCCTTTTCTCATAGAGGGTGATGAAAAGTAGAGTGTCCACCTCAGGAGTAAAAACTATTTTTGGCTCGAGTGATGTACATTGAAACCGAGTTATTCGATGTTTTGAGGAGCGGCGCCCTTACCCCAACTTATCCACAACTTTTTGTAACAAAGTTTTTAAATCTAAACTAGTTTAGAGCTCTTCAAAGTGGCGGTATTGTGTGGTAACACCGAATGGGAGGTAATTTCGGAAAGCTAGCATAATCACCAAGTCACGCTCACGCAACGCCAGTGTACGAATGTAAATCAGTGCAACAAAAAATGGGCAACATGAATTACAATATACAGTTATGAAATATTGTGCGGGTCCGATTATAGCACAATAGAATTTTAACACTTCACAGGATATGTAATCGATAGTAATATTTATTGCACGTATAGGCATTTCGATTTATGTTCGTAACGCATTTTTCCCGTACTTGTGGAAAGAGGTAATAGATTTGCACCAAAGACGTTCCATGAGATAGTCTATACCTATACTCCTATGTATGCATAAAAAAATAATGAGATACGTACTGCTGATATTTTAATAGATTTAACGGCAAATAGAAAAACTATTAAAACCGGTTTTTTATGTCGTCACTATCTGATATCAGCATGATGTTAAATTCTGCGATGATCTTATTCTGTTTGCTTGGCTAATAGCAACTGGAAGTACACTCGATATTTCATTTCATACAATCTTCAATAGGAATACTATTTCCAATAATGTTCAGTTCAAACACATTTAAAATTCAGACCACCGACATTACCCGTAGATCTTTCTAATAACAGCTGGCAACTTGGGAAAATCTAGAATAGAATGGATACAATGGGTGTAATATAATACAAACAACGACATTGGGCTCCAATGTGGCAATAGTAACCGACCCATCTGAAACCTTTATCCGGCGTTTGCACATTGGCGTTGTACTTGCTATCCAGAATAGATTAGGGACGAGGAATGGTTAGGCTGGTTACATTTGAAATACCATTACTTTCTTACAAAATATAAAATTTGCGTACAAATTGTGTTAAAATTATTCACTGATTAATTACTACGTGGGTAACTATTCAATAGTAGACTAAAGTACCTAGTGGTTACTTTTATATACCATTGAATAAACTTTGACTAAACTTCAAAACTTGAAGTCCATTAATTATGTACATCACAACTCAACTAAGTAAGCGGTTTAACTATCTCGCAATTACTCAAGTTCTATCACTGAACAGTGATTGCGAGACAAAGTGAGTCGAGCAAGTTCGGTACGAGATGTTATCATCACGATTCAAAATAATCACGTTTATGGATAGAAACATCTATAAGATATGATAATGTGCTATGTTTAGATGATACAGGAAGTAAGATTTATCTAAACGCAATAATTTATACGTTTACTAGGAGGAAGCAAACTACTAGGTGTTCAGAAGACCAAGTTCTTTGAAGGCCAATGAAATACTCATAATCTATCTCGATACGCAATATTCATTTGCAAATATTAAAACATAGGTAACGATCTTCAAAAGAAATTAATTTCCTCAAAGAAATTCACCATTGACTACACAACACACAAGCTGAGAGAAACCTGACTGCTAACGGGACGGTACACAAACCAATCATACCATTAGCATAACTGAGCAAAGTTTCGGTATTATAATCCAAATAACTAGGTAGTAACAAGTTCACGATTGCCAAAGAACAACCTCTTTAGTCTAATGAGCCGCCGTAATGCTGAAATGTTCTAAAGTGGATGTCCCAAAAACAGGCTTCGACGGGTTACCCGATAATGAACTGTCAGGTTAACTCGGGCCGTAATCGCTATCATAAAGTTGTAAAGACGGACGCTTTAGTGAAGTACCTACCGATTTACTTTTCTATCATCGTCGGGCTATGTGCCAATTTTTTGATGCGGTAGGCTCCCATACTGCTGATGCCTATGAAAAGTTAAAAGGACGACATTGGCATGACGAGATGAGACTGTTTGACGCATGGCAATCACCCTTGCATGCTTTCCATATCCAGGTCAGATCCGAAGTAAGAAATGATGCACAGGAACAGATGTTAGGGAAACTTGTTCTATGTCGTGTCCTACTTGCGGCGGGCCAAAGTAAACGTGATAGCTAAGAGAACTGTTCGTAGCGCAAAGAAAAGTCGCTCTGAACTTTGAGGACCGTTAGAAGCTTGTGGCACAGATCTTTAAAGATGAGATCTTTATATAGAAGTGAGCACGTTAGGATGTATAAATAAATAAAACACAGGCATATTAACAAATATATCTGGATTCGATGATGACCTACAGAAGATAAAGGAAGATAAGGAAGGCACTCTTATTTTTGCTCACTATCAAAAGTTCAGCTTCTCTCATATCGTCACCTTTAAAGTAAATGCCTATTTAATCTCACTAACAACATTCTCTAGGATACACTAGCGTGTCTCAACCTGAGCCATAAGTCGGTCGACTTAGCTATTCTAACATAGCACTCCTTCCTTTCACCAAACTATAGTTCACGTGTCTCACGAACCAGCGGTCAGAGGTCAACTCTTATATTAATACCAGTTTGACGGCGAATGATATGTTTGGGAGTAATTTGGTAGCGTCTGTGATGGTAATTCAATTTGCTCTTAGTTGGAAAATTATTAGTGCCCAACCAAGTTCAGGACCAGATTAACACACAGAAAGATCGAATTTTCAACTGCTGAGCGGTCTCACAGTTTGAGTACTTGATAGCAACGCTCAAGATAATGGTGTCACTCTTCTTCGGAAATATTGTGTGAGAAAATCAAGCAAACAAGGTGAGATTCTGATGTCTTTATGAGTTGTACACCTTTGTGAGAAGTGTATTCGAGCGTCAATATGCTTTAAGGAACTGACATTGTCCTCAGCACGAATCAATTGATGATTAATTTCATATTGACTATTTTCAGATAATATCCATTTATAACACAAATCTGTTCATGGGATACTTCTGGTCACAATTGAATGTGGACAACCTTTGACACTATTTCGACTTCCTTGGAAGTCAAACAGAGCCAACAGACTCTGCTGGAAGACAAATGTTTGCTATAGCAATCCAAACATTTGTGGCATCCATGATGCACACAATACATTCCTGTCTACTGTCATATGTGTGGTAAAAGGTACACACATTACAATCGTATCGGAATCCTGAGTTGTGGACGAATTCCGTCTATCGTGTTGCTATGGTATTTCATACAGCAAGGGGCCTGTGCAGATACGTAAGTCACAGCCTGCCGAAGGGCCCTACAAATTTGATTGTTGATAAGTCCGGGTCGATAAACTGCGCGCACGACTAAATAACCGACATTCGCTTTGAATCAAGCCGAGCACCTTTGTCTGTTCAAAGAACATTTAGTTACTTTAGAGAAAAATGGTTTTTCTTCCTATTTGAAATGTAAATTGGATTAAACTCTACTTGGTATAACAACTGCGTAAATCTAAGCGCTTGCCAGCAGCCTGAGTCTCTGTTGGGGCTTGTGACTTCAAGAGATCCTAAAACCGCTAGACTTTCACAACTTCTATCTCCTATTAATAGACGCCTATTGACTTGCAAATTAACATTGAATGTTTATGTAAAACACTTAAAGCATTGGCAGGTGTTTTACCTCTCACAGATTTGATAACAGATCCCAAACAAAACTCCATGACAATGAAAATGACTCGCCTAGGTATGTCCCAAATTCCGAGTTAAATACTTAGAATTTCATTAATTCCAACGATGCTTGTTGCCGCAATTCAAACAACGCTGAGCCCGCATCCGACGATGATATTCGGCACGTAGAGCCTTAAATTCTGCCCAGTTTGGGCTGAACTATGCCGTGGGATAATGTTTCAGGAAACTGCGTTAAATCCCAGAAATAAAAGTGTCTCGTTACTCTGGTAGGGCTATACGGGCGCAGTTGTGTGAGGCCCAACAAGGAAGCCACGGCCCACTTAGATAAGGCCAGTCACTTTACAAACAGACAATTTTTACCTCAACGTGTGAGCCACTCGGGGTGCCGTTGCATTGGTTAAATAAATTAGATCGAATTGGAGTGACGTGAAAGGCCAAATAAATAAGATCGGTCATATTACCTAATTAATATCGTGAGAAATAGAGTAGATGTCATTCTCCGTCCATCTGTGGTCTATCAAAAGTAGGAGGTGGACAGATCGTACCGGAGGGATGTATTTGTTGTTGGTTAGCAAGGTAAGTTATGTTTATGTCCCAACTAGGCTGCGGTTAAGCTAAAATTGAGCCTAACACCAACCACATTATTTCGGACACAATGGTGTGTATTCCAAATCGACGCAATAGCCGGCCCAAAATGGGGTCTAGTATTCTGGCGATCACTTCCGACTCAGAGGACGTAACAAAAGCGACTCTCACGCAGCGACGCCAGCCACTTCGACGGCGGCCACGCACGAAACAAGCGACTTCAGAATAACAATCCCATCGTGAGAACCGACACTTCAATTATGAAACACCTACCTACACCGTTCTTACGCAGCCAATCCCTTGAGGATGTTGAGATTGCGCGGTAACAAAAACGTTGGATAGGAAACTGCAGGAACCTACACTACTTACCTAAAGGAAACGAGATAGAGAGATGAGATTGATTGATTGATCTTTGATTTTTAGAGTTGTATTGTACGCGCAGGTCTTCCCTTGCTCAACTATCTACCTTTTCCTTTTCCAATGGTTTGCTGGAAGAAATCTCTTGTTAGAGATAAGCCCGCCTTTGTACATTGTCTATCTATTATAAGTTTTCTGTATGTCATTCTTGTGTTAGTACAATAAAGAAATTACGAAATTACGAAACGATAATAAATCTTTTTTCTTTTCCGTGAGTACTAAAAGTGGATTGGAATTTTTAGATAGTTAGTGTGGCCGATTCTTTAAGTTACACTCACTAAAATTACTTGAGAATATTAAGTCCGACAGCTCTTAGGCGGTTTCCATAGATTGAACTCACTTTTGAATTAGTTCATCAGTACATAATAATTCAAAAGTGAGTTCGAAAATGGAATCTATGGCGAAGGAGCGTCGGAGCGAATATTGTCAAGTAATTTTAGTGAGTGTGTCCTAGAGAATAGGCCCCACTATTTATGTTGTATTATGGTCTATCAGCAAACTACCAAAAACCTAATTGGGGAAGTGGAGCTTTTCGCCCTATGGGAGAGAGAGAGGTTAACCCCACTTAACCCTTGCTGAGAGCCAAAGAATCATGCCCGGAATAGTACGCAGTTGCTTATTTTGGCCGCAAATATCGTATAATATGTATACTGTTGTTAAGAACAACAGGGACCGTGTGAATTGTTAGCGGGTGTTGCGTCACACTATTGTGCGGTATCCAATTCTACTCGCGCCGCGGTAAAAGTACAACCTCGATTTGCGTAAATTAGCATAACAGCATGATTTGCATCCTTACACCGTATGAAATAAGAATGATTCAGACTAGTTGCTAGTTCTTAGTTGCATTCCTCGTACGACATTTAAGTCGCATAGCAGTTGCACTGTCAACTTTTAAGAAGGTCAGAATTAACAGTAATTAAGAGTCTATTTTCGAATGCCATAAGGACCCTCATTGTACATAACCCAATGGATAGACACAAACAATGCATAGCATTTTGGAAACAGAATGTATGAATATTGATGAACATCAACATATTTAAATATTGAGTAGGAAGTAGGAATGTGATTATGCGTAACATAAATTAGTAGTTAATTAGATAGGCATGTTATTCACACATAAGAAGAAAGCCTTCTGACTGACCATGGGTTAACCTTTAAATATGCGTTAAATATGACCTATCCTAGAGTCAGAGATACAGACAGAGAATTTATAAGCAAGAATGACTTAGGGAACCTACCCATACTACGTGATCATTTTAGGGGGGGGAGGGGGTTCTTCAAAATACCACGCTAAAGTCTTCACAAAATAAAAGGCCCGTTTTCACGCCCATGAAGTTTTAACCCCTAACTCGTAGGTAATAGAAGCGGTTTTCCTAGGTGCAACTTGTACACAGCAAAAAAATATGGTCACATAGTTGGGTACGTTCCCCTATGGTAGTACGAGCAAAGTACTGTTACTTTTGTTATCTAAACTTATTTTACAGGTGTTGGATGTTTACATGTCTGTGATGACGCTGTTTCTGGTTCCCACGACACAGGGTATCCTAGTGTGGGGCCAGAAGCAATGTATGTGCCTGTATGTAAATGTTAATGTTATGTTAAAATGTTTACTACCGTCACACAGCATCAGCTCTTCTGGTGTTTATATCGACCTACAGATGACAATCCTGCCATCACTACCACTATTGATCACCACAGGAGTACCTACCACTATTGATACTATAACCCTGACCAGAAGTTAACATTGAACAATAAGGGCTGCTGCTACTGCAAAGACAAATCAACACTATTCTCTGAGTATCATAACATTTACATAGAGAGAGGCACATAAATTGCTTCTGACCCTGCACTAGGTACTATTTAGGTATGTACCTTGTATTGTAGGAACCAAAAACAATAATATCATGCCCTAAATATCTAAGAGGGATTTATTTTTCTTCCTTGCCAACTGGGTTTTGAACTCAGGATCAGGACACTCACTTTACTCAACAACTCGATATGATTTTATCACCAAGGTGTGTTTGCTTTATGACCAAGTTGATTTATTTATTGATCTTAAAAAATCCACAGCTAATACAGTTGTAAAGGCAAGAAAAATAATCTTCTTAATTAACATTAGCCAAGAACAGATTTTCATTTATTTATTTATCAAAGCCTATAGCACAATTCAAAATAATCATAATAATTTCTTGTTTAAATATTATAACACAAGATGTACTTGGAAATTGTAATTTCAAACATAAAAAATAAGTTATTCAGAAGTAGGACTGCTAAAGTCTTTGGCCCAAGTTAGGACTATAAGAGAGAAGAAGCATATAAAAATATTAAAATGTACTCATACTCATAGATTTCAGATACTTAGATACCAATCCATAAACATACAATAGATAGCTGTTAGCACTGCAATGTACCTACCTATAATCAACAAAATCAGACACTAGACAGAGGAAATAGCCTTCTTGGACAGCATAGTATTCATAGCAGAATAGGTTCGGTGAACTTGTTTATTGCCACATACATACATACATAGCGTCACGCTTTGTCCCATGCATGGTGGCAGAGGCTGTATATTGCCACATATAGGTTAAAAAACCTGGTCTGCTTGTAGATATTTCTACTTTCTACAATTGAAAATCTATTTTACAACAGAATACAAGCACTATATGTCTTCCTGTAGCCTGTCGTGTATATGCTGAGGCGGAACTGTTTCACTGTCACCATACACAATACAGTATCTCTGGCACAAATGTGCCTCTGCCGCACAGTAGTGGAGCGGACACCATGCTACACTAGTCTTATTTTGCAATACTTTGTTTTTCTAATCCCTTCTATTTTTGCATAATTTCTTCTGTCTCTTTTACTTCTGCTTTGAACTGTTTCTGTTTTGTGAATTGTGATGTCTGAATAAACACTTTCCTAACTTATCTTATTTTACTAGGATTGCAAAGTCAAGATTGGGTTTAATTAATGTATGATTGACACATAAAACATTTTGATTTGCTATTTGTAGGTCACATTACATTAGCAACACAAATACATGTTTTATGTTTGGCCTATGTGGCCTTTTCATTACAACTGTGTTACCTTTGGTAGGTTTATGGGGATCCAAACAACTAATCTTGTTGAAAGGCATTTGTTGTCCACTTACCTCACTGAAGGCCATAACTTCGACAGGTCCTGCACTGCAGTGCAGCCCGTGGAAGCAAATATCCGCTAACACGGTCTATCAAAACAAATAGTTCACGAATCTGTTCCCCAACATTGAGAAACGTTCCCGCATCTAACGTCCACACGACACAAATACATCTGAACTTAGGAGCTTCACTCACTGCGCAAGAACAAAATTTAATTTTGGATAAAACGAAAACACCTGACCGAATCACAAATCACTGAAAAAATCAACATTCCTCAGGTGGGTTAGATGCACATTTTATTGTAATTATCGATCACTTCTGGTGTGATTTCGACACTTCAACACAAAGAGAATGAATTTATTACTATTTATGGTAAATTTATATGAGTCAGAAAGATTTGCTAAGAAAATACAAGACTTCAAATACGCGAATAATCACGGAGAGAACCATCAACCGGAGATGAACTCGCCATCTTGCCAGTCTCCGTCCGTCATGATGAGTCCGTGGTCCATAAGCATTCAAACGAACTCACACTTTTAGAAGACACATCAACAATAAAATCGCCAAAAACCAACATCGCGACCCAGACGCAGCGGGGCACGCACGCCACACACGCGTGCATGGCACGTCAGACACCGCATTTTTTAGATTTAGATGTAGGTATTTTAGGTTCCTGTATAAGTTCGTGGCTAGTTTCCATTTCTAAAATATCTGTTGTTTTTTTTTCAAGCAGTCTTCTCATTTATTTGGACCGCGCCTGTCATGAACAGTTATACCAACTTTACAATAGAAATAGACCGTTTTCGTGAGGTTTTCGTTTCCGTCAACTTATAGGGATGTCCCAATCCGATACTATTTTTTAGAAAAGCGGATCAAGACCATAACCGATTTTCGGATCGGATCGAAGGCATACGATCCACTAGTGGATCGATCCGAAATTATGAGAAATCAGATCGTGATCGTATCACATATTTACATGTATTTTCTAATTTCTAACTGGAATTTCATAAAATTGTATTTGTTGTTTTCACACTTTAGCTTTACCAAATACGCGGGTGGTATACGGCGGTATGAGGGTAGATTAGGGCAGGTAGCTGAAGATTGGCAGCTTTAAATTCAATTTATGAATTAAATCTCTTACTCTTGATAGTATAAAGAAGGAAGAAAACTCTTTTTAGAGATAAGCTTGCCTTTATTCATGCCTTTTCTGTATTGTTTGTGTTTTTTTCTGATATGTGCATTATATATATAAGAAATACGAAAATATAATTCTGAAAGTCGATGAGGCTTTAATATATTGCGTTGCCACGCCACTGACTCGTATTTCCGTCAAATTAAATTTACCTGACTGTTATAACTCTGTTGTACAGTCGAGCTCATTAAAATGCAAGCAATTCCAAGGCATCAAACGTAAATCCCTTCCATGTACATTTATATTTGATGCCTTGGTATTGCTCATATATTAATGAACTCGACTGCAGGTACCTTTTGTCACTAAAAAAGTTAACAATAATTAATTTCTTTCATTCAATTTTTGGTCGATTTTTAGGAAATCGGATCGACGACATGCGATCCAATCAACGTATCGGATCGAGGAGTTACGATCCGATACGATCTGTGAAACCGGATCGTAACTGTCGGATCGCACATCCCTACAACTTTAGTAATCTGTCATTTCAACAGGTTATCCAACATACTAAAAATGATCACCATGAAGTAAAACCGGAAGTAACCTTTCTTAGTGTTGGCTTCACTGCGTTAGTAGCGCAGCGTTCATTTTAAATTTAATGCTGGCACCACACTTGGCATATTTGCCGTATTTGCCAAATTATTCGACGTGTGGGCAAATAGACGATACAAACTTCCACACATGGAGATGGAGCCAAACATATTTGCGTTGTGGCCGGTATATATTTGCGTGTTGCTATTTGTCTCCTTTGAACTTTGATGTGCCTTGAAATGCCCCGCGGAATGGTAAAGGAGGCCATGCACGCTACGGTCTACCCTGTGTAGGTATGCCTGCGCAGGTAGACCGGACGGAACGTCCCCCGAGGTCCCCACCACACACACGTCGTCACTGACAGGTGGATGAAACTCTGAGATGAAACTACAGTGCCACCAACTTAGCCGGTCAGTTGATAGCGGTCGCTAGTGTCATGTAGTCTTCATAATAGCGGACATAGTATAGTATTGTATTGTCTTTGATGGCGGATGACAAGTACGTAGTACCAAATTTCCCCACCTGTACAGCTATGTTGGTGGCTCTGTACAGCCTTCCAACCTATCTGAAACAGTGCTTTCAAAAAGTATAAATAATTGAAACAAAAAGTAAACTTTAGAAAAAACCGACTTCCACAAACCCTATTTGATTAGATTGAGTTTAATACAAACTGTAACCCCTTATCCCCCCCCCCCCTTGGGGAATTAATTTTGTCAAATCCCATATCAGTGCTTCCCCACGCTACTAAGGAACCCCTGTACAAAGTTTCATGGCTCTAGGTCCACCGGTTTAGGCTATGCGTCGCCTGCCCGTCAGCCACGCATTGTATTTGTACCTAGTATTGAGCAGATCTGGTGGCCATATATGGTCTTCATCAGCAGTTCCGCATCACAATATTATGCTTACCATGTGCATTTGCACGAGTTATTATGAAAAACACAAAAATCACTATAGGTCTGCCTATAATATTTGAAGAGTTCCCTCGATTTCTCCAGGATCCCATCATCAGATCCTGACCTGGTGTCAATGGGACCACCCTTGAGGTATTACCTATACGCCGAAAAAAGATTTGTTCAAATCGGTTCATAATTGGCGTAGTTATCGCGTAACAAACATAGAAAAAAAAAAAAAAAAACATACGGGTCGAATTGAGAACCTCCTCCTTTTTTTGAAGTCGGTTGAAAATACAAGAAAAGATTGATAATTTTTTTGGTTTTTATTTTCACACGTGTGCAATCCGTGCAATCTATAAAACGGCAGAGTTGCCATTAACAAAAATTGAATTGAAATGAACCTTCCAACGATCTTTTTGCGTGTGAGTGACGTATTCAGGGGGGCGCCAGTTCTACGCAACCTAATGCAATATTCTACCTGTCACCCACTGCACGCCTAAAGATCGTTAGAAAGCTATAATGCTCGATGACCACGATGATGTTGATGACCAAGTGCATCTGGGCTACAATGAGGAATGCGGTAATCATGCGTGCGGTTTAAATCTTAATCACAGACATAAAGGGATACTTATATTCATCGGATCAGAGGGGTTACTATCAACTCTTATAGCAGGACCTAAACCTAATACTAGATGTTATGAATTTGTATGAAAAAAGCAGAACTGCCCGGTTTAGGTCCTGCTATAAGAGTTGATAGTAACCCACCAGACAGCGGGCCCTGCGCTGCTTTTGTAGTTTGATGTGCCAGAGGCATCCAGCAGCAGAGGCACTTGTTAGACAATGAAGTATACAAATAATATGAGTGCGCCTCTACATTACCTACCTACATGTTCTTAAACCTTTTTGCCAATTCAGAATTTTATGTCCACTTGACAATTTACAATCAAGTTATTATTTACTTTTGTACACATCTTTACAATGCACTAAATTAGCACAAAATTAACAGTTCACATTTCAATACCAATTTCAGGTGCCTGGTACCTCGATACCATCTCGCATCCGCAGGTGCTTGCAATTAACCCAGTTCAGTGGTGAGTAACCCAGATTCAAAGGTAACTCGACTAATTTCCGCGTAACTCGCGAATTGCGAAACGAAGGACGCTTGACGTCACTGAGGTGCCAGGCGCAGGCAGTACCGCCTTCCCTTCCGTGCTGATAAACCCTGAAGCCCCAATGTAGGTTAGCTAAGTAGGTTATTGCACTGGTTATATTTAGAGTCAATTGTCAGTCTTGCTTCAGACTTCGCAGTCACAGGTCTTTTGAGTGCCTAATAAGATGTTTTTGCTCAGTGTATCTACGAGCGACCGGAGGAGGCTTCAATGGCTGTAACGATGGATTTGGAGGAGAGCGTTTCTGACTCGAAGCTGCATAAAGAGAGCCTTGCCAAGAAGGATCTGCGGCCGACCAGTGCTGTTTCGTTCTCCAAGTCTGAACATGCGCTAGGTTTGATTAATTAATTAATACTTACTTACTTACATTAATGGTGATGGTAGCTGAAGTAAACCAAAGTTATGTTCTGAATATCTTAGGGTTGGGTTTAGATCACGGACACCTGATTTTTGGGGGGAAAAGGATGGAGGGGCTAGGGGGAGTGGAAGCGAAAGGTTAGGGTTCCGTACCCGAAGGGTGCCAATCGGGACCCTATTACTGAGACTTCGCTGTCCGTCTGTCTGTCTGTCTGTCACCAGGCTGTATCTCATGAACCGTGGTAGCTAGACAGTTGAAATTTTTACAGATGATGTATTTCTGTTGCCGCTATAACAACAAATACTAAAAAACAAAATAAATGTAATATTAAGGGGGCTCCCATACAACTAACGTGATTTTTTCGCTGTTTTTTATAGATAATGGTACGGAACCCTTCGTGCGCGAGTCCAACTCGCACTTGGCCGATTATTATAATTTAATGAAAACAGCAACACGGCCTCAGCAACAGACCTACCAGAAAGGAGGTTCAAAAACTATGTAAAAACGATCTATTGCCCACTCTCCCCCAAAAATCAGGTGTCCGTGATCTAAACCTTTACCATATCATAACCCAAGTAGCATTTGGTTCGTTTTGGTCGATCTGAGCAGCTGATCACTACTGATACTATTGCGGGTTTTCGTGTGGATGGATTTTTCTTACAGTCTAACTGCCCCCTACCCCCCTTACGTTGATTAAGCACGTTAGTGACATCCCATACGCACCAAGCACCAACATTTTGTATATTGAAGTACTAACTGATAATTTTCCAGAAACCACATCCTCAACCGAACAACTAAAACAGTACAAGAGTTGGGTCAGCAATGAGAGATGGATCGAACTAAAGAAAGTTGCTGAAAACGCAATGAAGGAACATAAGGTGTTCATGATCAAAAACGGCGGCTTTCCGGCCATACGACGAGCTTTACTTGCTAGAGGCTGGGTGGAAAAATATGAGTCCAATAAAGTATGTTTCCTATGGTTTTTATGTCGGAGTTTTCAAAACGTGCGTAAATTGAGATTCTCAGAGCAGCATCAGGGCCCCGAAAAATGTATCTCTTCGGAATTCTTGTTAGAAATTGTTTGTTAGGGTGTTCCCTTTCCTGTTATAACTCAAAATTACAGGAATTCCATTGTAATATCCAACTTGGTTTGAATATAATTGCTTTTGTAATCTAAACTCCTGAATGACGATGATAATGTGTGATGCAAGATGGAAATTGAAAAATATAACAATGTCAAAGTCAAAATGTTATCCCTAATTGGTGGATCCGAAAACCAGTCGAAGGCTGATGAAGTCAGCCGAGACTGGCATAATATGATATGAGGGATATTTGAATGTATGTAATGTAGGTATGTACACCTATGTAACGATGTTTTGAGTTCTAGAAAAGGGCGCTATAGTTTTCGATGAAACTTGCAATATAAAGTGGTTTTTGGGAGTAAAAAATCGATCGAACCAGGTTTCATAACTGAAAAATCAAGTGTTTCCGAGATTTCATGCTTTTTTCAATAGGATTGGCAATTTCACTTTAGTACAATGAAAATAAAGCATAAATTCCAATGACAATCAAAAAGGAGATCATTCACGGTTCATACTTACATTTTTGGGCCAAAAGTGGAGTGAACAGGTTCAGTGTTAAAGTAAAAAAAAAACTACGATTTGTGTGTTCTATCTGAATATTAAACTTTTTTTTCTGGCTGGCACTTTCACTTTTGCCCTAAAATGAATGATCTCCTTTAGTTTTTCATTGTGACTTCATAACACGTGACACTTTTTGGCGTGACACTCGAAGAATTCACACAAAAAAGTCTCGTTCAAATAAGGTCGAATCTAAATTCTTTCTATGCTATTCATCCTCCTTGTGTGCTTCTCGTTTGCAGCTGTTTCAAAACAGAGCAGCATATTGATTGACGTTAATGCAGTCTGATGAATATGAAATATAATATTTTATTGTGTTTGTACCACCAAGGTTCCCAAATATTCTGCGTAAATGTAAAGCGTGGTCAAACGGTAACGATGTGCTGGAGGGATCATGGAGTAGATATATAAATCGTTAATTAGAGATTAGAGTAGAGAAAGTAGTTATTGAAATTATGTCAATGTCAAATTCCAATTTTCTTACAGGTACGGCATCCGCCACCTAATGTAGATGGCAAACAATTGACTGGCAAAGAATTGACTAAAGTGGAAAGGTTGATTTTATTCAAGTTTTTGGAACATTACTCCGTTGATTTTCTTTGGACGACAAAGAGGGACAGATATGATTGGATACTGAGTAACAAGGATGTCATAATTAGCAGGTAATATTAATATTTGAATTTGTATATAATTGGAATACCTATTCTTCTATCGGTTATAAATTATTTGCTTCAGGTTCTGCAGATCAATTTTCACAACCAAAGAAGGTTTAACCGCATCACTTACCCAGATGCATTGGTACACGGAACCTGGCGTAGCATTGACCAGATTCCCAAGATGCTACAACATTCACAATTCTGAAAGCTTAGAAGAGTTTATCGACGACTTTAGGATAACCGCCTGTATTAGCACCATTAAGTGGTTGTCAAATGCGATGCAGTCTCAAGGAGAACAAAACTTAATCCGCAGTAACGGAAAAGTACCTCTGTCTACGTTAGAGTTCGCAATGAGCAGGCTGGATGAATATATTGCCTTCTTTACACACAAGGATATCGATTATACGGAGGATCAGGTTCTACACATATGGGAACACGAATGGGACCAATTTCTTACGCACCACTACCTGTTGGTTCACGAAAAATCGAAGTTTCTAGACGATAAAAGCTTTAACCTGAAGTAATATATACAAAAAATACTTAGTGAAAAAATAAATAAAAAAATAGTAAGTACTTTTACTTTTATGCATTAAACTATCACCGTTGATTTGCAGGACTCTAGAAAAGAAAGCGACAAAGATCCTTGAAAAAATTACCAAATTTTGGCCTCAAATCAATATCGACGGTGTCCTCAATATATGGATAGTAAAACCCGGGAATAAATGCCGCGGGAAGGGAATTCAGCTCATGAACAACATCAAAGACATTATTGGGCTCATGAATATCCCTGCTGCCCAGAAAACAAGATATGTGGTCCAAAAATATATTGGTGAGTATTCTCCATATTTATAAAAATCATTTTTAGAGTTCCGTACCCGAAGGGTGCCAAACGGGACCCTATTACTGAGACTTCGCTGTCTGTCTGTCCGTCCGTCCGTCCGTCCGTCCGTCTCCGTCTGTCTAGACAGTTGAAATTTTCACAGATGATGTATTTCTGTTGCCGCTATAACAACAAATACTAAAAATCAAAAGAAATTTAATATTAAGGGGGGCTCCCATACAACAAACATGTTTTTTTTTTGCTCATTTTTGCTCGATATTGATAATGGTAGCAGGTAGACGCTTAAAATTTTCACAATATATTGAGTATAGTATTTACTTAAAAAATAAATAATTAAATTAAAATTAAATTAATATTTAGGGGGCGCTCCCATGCAATTTTTTTTGTGGTTTTTTATAGATAATGGTTCGGAACCCTTCGTGCGCGAGTCTCACTTGGCCGGTTATTATTTATTTGTGTTATTAATATCGCAATATGAAATTTATATTGTTTGTTTACAGAAAATCCCTTAGTTGTCTACAAAACAAAATTCGATATAAGGCAATGGTTTTTAGTCACATGTTGCCAACCCCTCACAATATGGGTTTACAAGTAAGTGGCAGACACCTGTTTCGTTGTAGGAATCCATCCACCACTATAATTATGGGTGTGTGTTATTTAGTATCCCCATAATACGGTATTGGACAACATTAAAAATATTCGACAAAATGTGGTAATCCTATCAGATAGTAGCGTAGAAATCTATATTTAATTATATTTTAGAGTAAAATATGTTTATTTTTTGCGGATTCCAGGAATTAAAATGTATAAACTATCGAAATATAAATCTGTGACGAAAACATGACGAAAACGCTCTGTCTGACGTTTGTATCTCTGGTGACGTCACACGCTCGTCTCATAATTCATAATTCATAATTTCTTTATTGCACACAATAATAATTGCAGGGACAAAAAGTAAATAAAAACAGTTTACAAAGGCGAGCTTATCTCTAAAAGAGACATTTCGTCTCTGACATCTTGCTTGACTGAATCATAATGATGGCGGGCATTCACTCACGAGCGTGTGACGTCACGCGAGTCATGTGACCGGCGCAATTAGAAATACAGCGTTTTTGGCGTGGTTTTTTCAAATTATTTAATTATTTATTTATATAAGGAACACCAACAGTATATAAAATTCACATTTAGATTAAAACTAAAACTAACTTAAATTCAACTATATTTTTTTATTGAAACTACAGAAGATATTCCGGAAATATAAATTGCGCTGAAAATGTAATAACATTTATTTTAAAACTACTTCCAAAATCAGGCCAATACCGTATTTACTTGATTATACTTATGTTTTGCAGAGACAGCTATCTGAGGTTCAGCTCCCAAATATTCAATTTGAATAACTACCACGAGTCCGTTCATCTCACTAACAACGCTGTTCAGAATAGGTACAAGAACAATGCTGATCGCGACAAGGCTCTACCAGATGAAAACATGTGGGACTGCCACACTTTCAAAGCGTATCTCAGGTATCTAAATACAATAGCTCACAGGATCGTGTACTCGCGAGCTTCCATACAAAAAGCGGTAACGTTTTCCACCCCTTAAACCTTGTCCGATTTTCACAATTTTTTACATGTTTGAGATACTATGGAAAACTATAATCGTACGTTTTGATTTTTCTAAAAATGTATATTTTAGGACATATAAGAACTTAACCCAGTCCATATAAAAATATAAGTTCCAATATTTCCTAAAATACATAATATTTCAAAAAAATCAAAACGTACGAGCATAGTTTTCCTTAGTATCTCAAACATGTAAAAAAAATTAAAATCGGACAAGGGTGGAAAACGTTACCGCTTTTTGTATGGAAGCTCGCGAGTACACTATCCTCATAACTAATAGTGGTGCCTTTTTTTCGCGCGGCCATCAACCAAACCTTGTTTTTCTATAGTGCAGAATAGTGCATCGAATAAAAATTAGTACGACATAATCGACATACATATATACCTCTATACTCAGTCCAGACTCCAGCCAGACTGAGCTAGGGGATCTCAAATTTTGTAACTTGTATTAGGTTTTTGAGATGTTTAGTATCCTAGGGACAAGTTAAGTGTGCAAACGTAATTATAATCATAGTGTAATCATAGCTCAGCTTGGCTCGGTGATCCGGATCGATCGTTGAGGTTAAGCAACACCAAGTGTGGTCTATTTTTGGATGGGTCAAGTAAAACGACTAGTGGGATTACTTAGATGGCTGTTTCTGTACTTCGGAGGTCACACAGCAGGGACCGACGATTTAACATGGCCTCCGAAGCACAGAAGCGTCGTTTTACTTGACCCATCTAAAAACCGACCACACTTGGTGTTGCTTAACCTCAACGATCGATCCGGATGACCGAGCCAAGCCGAGCCATGAATACGCTATGATTTTATTATTACGTTTGCATACATAACTTGCCCCTAGGAGACCAATACATCTCAAAAACCTAATATTATATGTTACAAACTTTGAGCTCCTCTAGCTCAGTCCGGTAGATGGGCAATCACCCGGAATTTTTCCAGTTCTTCCAATTCCAATATCCTTCCAGAATTATTATGAATCCTTCCACTTGGTAAGAAAATAAAATAAAGGTGTTTTACAAAGATATTGAATTGAATGAAACCCACATACGTCGATAGATAATTATTATACCAACAAAATAAGTCATAAAAGTGCCACATTAGCGAGATATTGATATCATATTTTTTGTAAAATCTTTAATTGAAACCATAACTTGTTGGTATAGTAGTCTGCTACCCGACGTGTGCACGTTTCCATGAAATATCTTTTCAAAAGTTTTTTTTCCCCATATTTACACATATTTTCCAAGTGGGAAGGATTCATAATAATTCCAGAATTATTCCAATTTTTCTAATTTTTTTGAGTTGGGTGGTTCAGAATTATTACCAGCGCCCATCTTCCGGACTGAGTGTAAAGGTATACATATCATACTAAGTTTTATTCGTTACACTGATTCTGCACTAGAAAAACAAGGTTTGGTTAATGGCCGCGTGAAAAAAAGACCATTTTCTCCATACAAGATTACTCATTGGCATTTATAATTTTAAAATCAAATCAGTAAACTTTTTCAATTTGTAAAGACAGATCGGACAGTACGAGATGTGGGACGATAAAATATATCCAGGCATTAAACAATCGCTTGTAGGAGCCATGCTCGCATGCCAAGAGGGTATGGATAAACGTCAAAATAGCTTTGAGCTGTACGGAGCGGACTTCATGGTAACGGAGGACTTTACGCCGTGGCTCATAGAAATTAATTCCAGTCCTGATTTGGCTCCGACCACTTCAGTCACTGCGAGACTTTGTCCTCAATGCCTCGACGATGTGATAAAAGGTATGGGATGGGACATGGCTCATAGCATTCATAAATTAGTCAGCAATACATAGGCACTTACATAAGTTGAAAATATATTTCTTTGCAGTTGTCGTAGACAGACGAATCAATCCTGAAGCAGACACTGGGACATTCGAATTGGTGTATAGGCAGTCAATCCCCAAAGCACCAGCCTATCTCGGGCTGTCGCTCTGTCTTAATGGGAAACGGATGGCTAAGAGACATAGAGATAAGAAGCACGAGCCCCGCTTCGCGACACCCATACAACCACCAGTGCCATCTGGTGATTCTCAGCGAGAAATTGACCATCCAATACCATCAGTGTATAGCGGTCCCATCATAACTGAATTTTTATCCTGGTTAAACCCCTATGATGCTATTCCGATGAACAAAGACGGTATCCTCCTAGGTCCTTCCAAAGATTCGCTCACGGTACGCCAAGCCATCACTGTGGTTAAGTCAGGTCTCACATTGAAGGGTGACTCCAGGAAAAAACGTAAATCATCCGCAATCTCTTCTAGGACACGTCGAAGAGACCGAAATACAGAATGTAAGCGACGTGTCACACCACATTCGTGCTACCAACCCGAGGAACTCAACGTCGGCAAACAGTCCAGCAAATATAAGACTGAGTCAGCAAAGTCTGAAAAGCCCAAACTTGATCGATCAGTGGGCAATAAAAGGTGCTACATTGATCCTGATGAATGGGATCGCGAGACCGCCAGTATTCTTCGCTCAACTATTTCAGTCCAGAACAAAATAGTCACAAAGACGGATACATTTCTGCCTTTGCGCGAAACAAAATCTGGTAATATTAGTTCACGTTACAAACCTTTGTTAGAGCCCATTTCATCTAGGAACTGTGATGATGGGATTGACTCTCTCAAGAAATTAAGCGCTATTGGCAAAAGTATAAGTAAATTGCGTAACCAAAGTAAACCCCACAGTAGAAATGTTGGTCTTGCTGAGAGCAATACTTCAATGTATGCTCCCTATCGTGTAGTTATGAGTCCGTTGTCGAATGGTAACGTGAATGAATCTATTTTTAAAACCAAAGGTACAAACTGAAGTGTTCTAATGTTATCCTATGTTGTTATTATTGTAACAAATAGTTTATTGCTATTTACTAAAACTGATGCTGGTAAAATTACTTACCATTTTATTCAAGTTATTGTCCAAATCCAATATTACTATTATATATATTGTTACGAGTATCCAAATATATAACTCTTAACCCTTGGCTCTGTTTTTCAGAAAACCCCGCCCTTCCTCGTGTCCTGTTCCGCTTTGCCAAATATCTATCGAATAAAAAAGAGGCTTTGCACAATGAAAATAGTTTGCTTCGCAAGACAGCCTTCATCAAAGATAGGCGTATTGAGAGTTTTTTTGGCAGAAACGACACTTTTAGTGTCATAAGTATGCCAAATGTCATAACAAATAAAATGCACTAAAAATACATATAAAAAATGAAAATAATAAATAAATGATGAGTGTAAATTTAATTTAAAAAAATCAGCTCAATTTTTTATTATACCTATATTGTTTCCTAAAGGTAAAGGTAAGGTAAAGGTAAACTTGGTGTTTTTACATTGGCCATGATTTTTAATCTAAGCTATCCGCTGGTCTTTTTCCCGTAAAATGCTCGCATTTTCTTTATCCAAAAAAACACTATACAGTGTGAGTCTTCATAAAGTGCACATGTCGATAGGGTCCCGCGAACGTTTTTTTGCCGACAAGACATTGCATCGACGTAATGTTTGGTCGATGTAATGTTAGTTCTAATGATGAATCGAAAGCTTTTCTTCGGGTTAATGAGACAGGTCCCTTGGAAAGCTCTAAGCTACAGCTACCTATTGACCTACATTTTTGGAATAAATGGTATTTATATTCTGACTATGAATACTTGTAGTTAATTTTCATTATAATTCTATCTGATTCTCCAAAGCTCTCAGAGTTCTCTATTTTGTTGTCTCACACATAAAGTACCAGGGCAACAGACTATTCCATGAGGCTAATTGTTAATAAAACATAACATGACATAGCGTAACGCCTTTTCCCATACGAGTTGGCAGAGGACATAGAATATAATTCTTAATATTCAAAAGAAAATCTAAATAAATTTAATTTAATCGTATGTAGTATCGGAAAATACCTCCTAGCAACCCATTAACTCCTAGCATGTATGACACTCCTAAGTCCTAATGTTTAAATCAAAATACACGTTTTAGATTTTCCTTTTGGATATTAAGAATTAACCTCCTGCAATAGTCTGTTGCCCTGGTACTTTATGAGCAGATCTAGGTAGCTGTAGCTTAGAGCTTCCGGAAGAAAAGCTTTCGATTAATCATCATTAGAACTAACATTACATCGACAATACATTACGTCGCATCGATGCAATGTCTTGTCGACAAAAAAACTTTCGCTGTAAAAAATTTCGCAGTAACGTTACATCGGACAAACAAGGCTTCAAAGTAATGAACCTTCGCTCTATTGAACTAACGATGGAAAGTGTTCGAAAAGAGTTTAGATTAGAACAAACTTGTTTCGACTTGACGTAGTAGGGAACCCTATCGATCAGTGTTGAAGAGGATCAAATTTTATCGACAAAAAATATTAAAAAAAATTCTCCCCTCCAATACTTTTTTACAGGCATTTAAAGTTTTTTTTAGCTGACTCTCTGATGTTTGTAACTAAAATACTTATCACGGTTTAACGTTTTTAACTTCGGTCAAATCAAAACTCGTTACATACGATATTACGCGACAAGATCGACAAGATCGCCTAGATCTCTGGAAGTATCTACCTTTGAAAATATTTTTATTTTACGTCTTTTTTGTAAGAAGTAAGTCATTTATTTGGTGAATGATAGAAAAAAGTCAAGTGCGAGTCAGATTTCCTTACCGAGGATTCCGTATACCAAGTCTGACTCGCACTTGGCCGTTTTTAGGGTTACAATCCTTAAAAGGAAAAAAAGGAACCCTTATAGTATCACTTTATTGTCTGTCTGTCCGTCACGACCTTTTTAACGAGAACGCGTGGATATCAATTGCTCAAGTTTGTGGTCGCATAGAACTGCGAAAAAATGAAACTTCTAGATCACCACAATCGAACGCTACGACCGATGCTGTAAAATTGTTGTATTTTTATATTAATCCCAATGGACCCAAAACCTATATAGGGCACTTCCCGTAGGCCTACAATCTATATAAAATCATAAAATTTGGCACAAAGCAAGGACTTATAGCACAAGTAAAAGGAAAAATCTGAAAACTGCAAGTTTCTATCTTTCTAAAAAACTATGTAATTTTGTTCACATGGATGAAATCATACTTTTTTTTTGTAGAAACCTAATTAGAAACACCAAGTTTACTCGCACTTGACATGTTCGGCAGAACGTTTTACATAGGGAGGTAGGTGGGGTAATTTGCTACCTACCCTAACTATATCAATTATTGGTGTCCTTTTAAAATTAATATTTGTTGCAGGATATGCTAGAAACAATGTTATAAAAAATCAAGTTTTTTATTTTAGTTCAAGCTTGACTTCGCGTTGCATTTAAGAAAAAACTAAAAGTGATGGAAGACTTCTGATTATCCAAAAACATCTCTAGAGTGTGAGCTTTCTAGCAATATGAAGTTTGCTTTAATATCTTTGTCGTAACTAGAGTTATTTACCTAGCCGGACCATTAAAAAATCCTTGGGGCCTAGGCCAAATTCATTGGCCTGGGTACAATCTTCACAAAATAAAAGGCCCGTTTTGACAGTTCACGCCCATAAAGTTAGGTAGGTAATAGAAGCGGTTTTTAGGTGCAACTTGTACGCTTTGCTTGTACGCAACAGTTGGCTTTTATTACCTACGCATTAGGGGTAAAAACTTCATGGGCGTGAACTGTCAAAACGGGCCTTTTATTTTGTGAAGACTTTATTTAGGTAGCAAATGACCCCACCTACCTCCCATTTTTCTATGTAAATCGTTCTGCCGAACACCCTGTATATTTATCATCACACCTGTCTATACGGTATTATTGCCCATGTAAGAATACATCTAAGAATGCATGTCCGAGGTAGACACCCAAAACGCTTAACGAGAATCGTCGATATTAATCCATAAAATGCAATGTAAATTTTATAATTCAATTTGAAAAGTCGTGTTTTCTACTCAGTTCGACATTTGACTAAAACACCATTCGCCTTTTTGATTCCGACTTGACGTCACTCCGATAGTATCCCATCGACGCTTAGTACTTGGTCTTTGCAGTCGTCGTGTGTTTACAAAGAAGTGATGTCACGAGTGAAACATCATGGCGGCTAGCGTTTCCATGCGTCAATGGACAATCGTAAATTAATTAATGATTTTAAGCTGGGTTCAAATCCCGGCTGGGGACAAAACCAACCCCAGGTCTTGGATGTTTACATGTTTGTGATATCGCTGTTTCTGGTTCCCACGACACAGGGTATCCTAGTGCGGGGCCAGAAGCAATGTATGTTCTTGTATGTAAATGTTTATGTTTATTATGTTTAAGGCATTTATATAAGGGTTTGGGTAACCTACTATGGACCATTGGCGTCATTTTTTTATTCGCGGCCATCGATATCTTTATCAATTATTTGGTAGATAATAGTATATTTAAAGAAGTAGCATTGCTGTAAACCATTTCGAAGCTGAGATAATATACCTAGCTTCAAGTAACACTTTTTGTATTGGTAAAACTGTGAGATATCTCAGCCTCGAAATGATTTAGCTATTGTGCTCCATAGTAATATAAGCTTATTTTTTTTAATTGCTCTTCCAAAATTTATAACTTTCATGAGTGGCCGCCAATACTCAAAATCGTTTGACTTCGTTCGTTCCCGTTTTGACTTCGTTTTGGTAGCGACGCTTTCAAGCGCCCCGTATACCTACTATTGAAGTCTGTGATCACGACCTCAATTTTTTTCAAAAAGGTTTCTACAAAAGCAATAATACCCTATTGAATAATTTACTTATTTCCAATGTTTGAACATACAAGTTAGTAAGTAGGTTATAAGTAAGTTATAAGTAAATTGCCCAGTAACGAGGGGCACAGGCCTTTACCCGGATAGGAGTAAAATTTAGCCATATTCGATTTAGAAAATCCATTTATTTCTAAACATGCAATTTATTTTACTTTAATTTTTGGTTGCTTTTAGTAACTTCATGCCTTCTTCAATAGTGAAAAATTACGAATATGCCAAATCAGACTAAGAAAACAACCCGTGTTAGGAAGGTAAATATATCTACTAATACCTAATACGTGCTTACTTACTTGATACAATAAATAAGATACAATACAATTAGGTACCTTCTTACTTCATTTTTTACCAAGACATTTGTATTTTTAGGAAACAGAAAATTAGATATTGTTTCCATACACCTCACATTTACACATTATTGAATTATCATTGCACTTTTCATCAGAAACGAAAATCGTCGCCCGGAGTAAAAAGAGAGACTGTAAACCAGCACAGTGATTTCGGCCATTCATTGATCCACCAGTCCAAATTGATACAAAAAGTATACTTGTCAATTTTCATACTACTATTATGGTATTTTATCTTTAAGCGTTCATTATTTTCAAGCTTTCTGGCGTGTCAAATTATTAGGTAAAGATGGTTTAAAATATGGATTCCTTTGCCTTCTCGTGTGTGTAAATGTTTTTACTTATTGCAGAATAGTAAAAGAGAGAATTTAAAAAACTATAAAATCGCTCAACAAAGCACATACCAACCCACGGGAATGTCGTCTAAAGATAAAAGTATTGTGATAATGAGTTGTCAAAAATGTATCTCAAGATATAAAGATTTGAAGGCTCTATCAGAAAACGCCATTAAGAATAGAAAAATATTCACGATGCATGGAAACTGTAATGCTATAAGAGCTGCTTTAGTAGGACGTGGCTGGGTCGAAAAATTACCAGCCAGTAAAATGAACCTACACAAAGTAAGGTTCGGTGTAATCTCCTCAAAACCTGAAGTCGTTAAAGAAATGGAAAGGTTATATTTATCGCATATGGTTGAAAAATATCCAACAAACTTTATATGGTTCACTGGAGATGACCACATAAACACAAGCTGCGCTTCAAACGATGATATAATTGTAAACAAGTTAAAGGTTGATGCTGTATGGACAACTAAGCAAGGATTATGTGACTCTATGAAATCGAACTACTGGTTTTACATTGAAGATGTGGCTGATGTGAACAGTCCTAGGTCATACAACAGCTGCTATGATAGTGGAGACACGGAAGACTTCATCAAAGATTATAGAATAACCGCTTGCACAAGCTTATTGAAATGGGTACTAACCATGGTAGTTAACGATAAACCAGTATTTGTTACTGATGGAAATGTATCTATGAATGTAATACTGTTCGCTCTGAATGCGTGTAAAGATTTTCTACTAGAAAAACAAAACAGAGATATTGACCGGTCATTAGGTACAGTAACAACGGGGCATTGGGACGCGTTTTTGAAAAAATTCTACCGCATTGTATCTAGAGAAGATTGCTTTGAACTTGACACAGAAAACCATTTGCCTCTTTATTTGGCTTGTGCAAAACTTATTTTGAAAGAAATGCACAGGTATCGGCCTCAACTAAGTTGTGAAGGTTGTCACAATATCTGGATATTAAAGCCTGCACATTGCTCCCGAGGTCGGGGTATCAGAATGGCGTCCAAGTTGGCTGTCATCTCCGAAATGTTGCTAAAGACAGCTGGCAAATATGTGATACAGAAATATATAGGTACGTATAAATAGGTACAATATAGTTAACTAGTGGTATATAAAATTTTGTAGGTATATAAAGAGCTTATTACTTTACGCAGTCGGCAGGGCACGATTTGTATAGACGTCTCACTCATGATGGAACGACTAGATAGAGACAGTGATTCAGACAGGGCCCTGCCGACAGCGTAATGTAATAAGCTCTCCTATAATATTTACAAGGAATCCCTTTTTTACAGAAGAGCCCTTACTGATACATGACACGAAATTCGACTTTAGGCAATACTATTTAGTAACTAGCACATATCCCTTAGTAATATGGATGTATAAAGATTGCTATCTAAAGTTTAGCTCACAGAAGTATAACCTCAAGAACTACCACGAATCAATTCACCTAACAAATAACGCTGTACAAAAGAAATATAAGAATTGCTTGGAAAGAGATCCCGAGCTGCCTCAGGATAATATGTGGAGTTTAGAACAGTATAAAGAACACTTAAATGGTATTGGCAAAGAACGTGTATGGGATGATCTGATCTATCCGGGTATGAAAAAGTCTATAGTGGGAATCATGCTAAGCTGCCAAGATTCCCTTTCGGTTTCCAAAAAACGATTCGAGTTATATGGCTGTGATTTCATATTGGACAAAGAGTATAAGCCATGGCTCATTGAAATAAACTCTTGTCCTGATCTTAACTCTACGACTTCAGTCACTGAGAAAATATGTCCTGCGGTTTTAGCTGACTTAATAAAAGGTAGGTACTTATATCTTTTAAATGCTTCACCCACCATCAGATTTTTTTATCAGCTAATGCATGCTGTTCCGCTTGAGGTAAATTAAGTTATTATGTTATAGGTATATAGACCATCTTTTTTATTTTTTTGGCTCAATACTGATCTATCTATGTGGCACCAATCTAACCGAAGCCGACAGTTTTAGGGTATCTTGTTTTTACTAAGAAGTTGATGAGTTTCGTGTCGTGGTCTATGGGTTTCACTTCACGCTAGCTTCTCACGCAGGAAATGTAAGTTCGAATCCCGCTGCTGACCATGTACCAATAATATAGGTAAGTCATTTAACTTACGTGCCTACGTCATATGGACGCTCTAACGGTCATGGAAAACGTCGTGAGGAAACTTTCATTACTCCATAGGCATCGTCATACATAATAAAATGCGACTAAGCGATTATTGCAACATATTGATGTCGAATAGTGGCCTAAGCAGACCAGGACGGCATGGCAAGGGATCTAATTTTTTACCAATGGGCATTCGAACGTATCGATACAGAAATAAGACATAAAATGATATGGTTTAAAATAATGCCGTGGCATCCCGCGGGATCCACGGCATTATTTTAAACCATATCAAAGTGGTATTTCTACATACAGGGTGTTCGGCGGAACGTTTTGCATCTACCTACCCAGGCCAAAAGATTTGGTCTAGGCCCCAAGATTGTTATTTTAATCATTTAAAAGGACATACCAATAATTTAAATTCCAACAAAAAAGAAAAATTACTCATAGAAAAAAAGTTATTAGGAGTTGAATGTATGAAACCGACGAAATTCCTAAATAAAAAAAAAACCATAACAATCATTGGGGCCTAGGCCAAATCATTTGGCCTGGGTAGGTGGCAAATGATCCTACCTCCTATTTTTCTATGTTAAATGTTCTGCCGAACACCCTGTTATACGTTTGAATGTCCATTGGCCATGCCGTCCCGGTCTGCGCAGGACTTGGTCATAGCCCACTTACACATTGATGAGAAATTATTTTCTTAAAAAACATCGAAATATGAATTGAAACATTGCATGAATTGATAACTCTCTTGGGAAATGTGACCCTTGTGTTTTTATGTAAGTACCTAATTTTACTGGTGTTTTGGCACCATTTCAGAGCACGGATCAACATTTTGTATTGCTTTTTACCAGTGATGTTTTCCTGTCAAAGCGCTTTCCTAATTGCATAGTCAGGGAGAACTGTCAAATGCAATTACTCTGCGATGCGTGTATTGGGTGCTCGTATTAGGATTATATGTGTCATTCTTCTAAGTTAGAGGCTATCTAATTTTCTCTTTGCTTAGTTGAGTTAGATCAAGTGGCCAACAAAAATAATCTGTGTCTGTGTTTACCTTTAATCACTGGCTGAAAGTGGGCACAGTTGTGCCTCTGCCACCCCGTATGGGAAAAGGCATGATGCTGTTGTTTCGAATTACAAACTTGAAATCGAATTCATAATGACGTACTTTAAAAACGCAATACAGTAATCATTTTTTTTAATAACTCGAACAAAAGTAATGTTATTATTAAACTTTTTTTCCATGACGATACAGTTCTACTTTTTTTGGGAAAGGCAAGGGTCTTGAAACTGTACAGCCAAGGTGTTTGATAGTCTGTATCGTTATCGTTGGAAAGTTTTTTTTTAACTATAATAGTTGACAACCAAACAGGCACTCAGTGTGGGCTATTCTTGAGGTGTCAAAACCACTAAACTAGAGGAAATAAAGGCAGTAAACCGACAACCTTCAAATCTGACAGCTCTTGCGCGGTGGCCACAGATTCCATTTTCAAACACACAATTTTAATTAGTAGTGTCGCCTTCGGAATCGCAGGCAGTGGTGTAAGTACTTGGTGGGTTACTATCAACTCTTAAAGCAGGACCTAAACCGGGCAGTTCTGCTTTTTAATACAAATTCATAACATTTTAGTACCTATTGAAAAAGCAAAACTGCCCGGTTTAGGTCCTGCTATAAGAGTTGATAGTAACCCACTGGGAGGCAGGAAGAATTTTAATCACAGAGGTTCATTGATCTGAGGTTTCATAGTATGGCCCATGCTCCGCGCATGCGCTCTGTGATATGCTGGGTTTTGGCGGCAACAAAACGTCAACGTTACGTGACGACGTTTTGTTGTGTCTAAGCAAGCACTGATTTATATGTGGAAATATTGTTGTGTTTTAACTTTGATAGATAAAGTAGTGTATCAAACTGCACTTATCTAGGTATTAAAACTATCGTGGGATACTATTAAAAACCTCGCCTATACGGCTCGGTTTTTAAACACCAACTCGTGTTTTAATACCCCTCATTATGCAACAGTTTCATAAACCACTACTTATTACTTTATTTCAGTTGTGATTGATTATGCGAAAAACCAACGTGCTGCCACAGGAAATTTCGAGTGTATTTACAGACAACCATTGACAATGCCCTGCTACGGTTTTGCTGACATGACCCTAAAGGGTTGTTCATTACCAAACGATTACTTCTACCGTAAGAGTCTGGAATGTACAGAACTGTTGGACCCTATGATATTCAAAGATTTCGACATCAAAGAAATGTTGGACAAATTGAAGAGATATTATGAATCAGACATTAAGCTTGATTCAGATTTGTCGGAAACGCAATCTTCTTATACTACGGATTCAGGAAAATCACTGAAAGAGACAGATTCAGACATTGATAATGAAGATGCCAATTTCAATGGCAGCAGTATTCTAAACTATGATGCCACATTTAAGTCAAGCAAAGAAGAAAATAAATCACAGACAGCTCCATTTTCCAAAAATTATACTGGAAGCCATGTAAGAAGTATAACTGACATCAAAGTTCTAGTCGCGAAAGCCCTTCAGGGATACCATCCCCTGAAAGGAGGAAAGTCGGACAGTACTGATATTATTTTTAAAAATGCACTTGATATCACAAAATATGCAACACAAGATAAAGATGACACTATTAAATCTGAAAACAATATGAAATCAGAATTTAGAGAATCTGGCGAGAATATTCAAAAAGCAGCTTGCAACTTAATAGAGTTTATGAAAAATAAACAAAAGGAATATTACCGCTAAAGATTGGTTTTATTGATGATGAATACCATAGAAAAAATATGAATACTTTAGGCCAGTTCTCAAGAGACGGATAAACAGTCAGATAACTTTATTTGACACTTCATGTACTTGTGAGATGTCCAAAGCCAAACAGATAGATAAACGCTATATGAGGATTGAAGGATCGGCACTTAGACGAATAATATTAACACAGTCATTATTCCAAGATGAATACAAATAGAGAAGAGAGGCCTTTGCCCAGCAGTGGGATATTACAGGCTCATAATAAAATAAAATAATAAAGAATACAAATATGATTAAATTTCATTTAGCTCTTTGGTTGGTGTTTCTTTACAGCAGGGCTTTACACGAATTATAACAGCTGCGCTGTCCTTCGCTTTCTGCTTTCTGTAACCATCTGACATAGGATTAATAAAGACATAGGATCCATAAACAATATGATAAAGTTTAATTACTATAGAGATTTATGGTTATTTTTATAAAAATAGCTAAACACGTAATGACACGAATTTCAAAGCGCTGCCGCGCGAGGGCGGCTTTTTCAAAGTAAAACGGCTTTCTTTTGACGCCAGGGGTGGGGTGCGGTATCTGAATCAGCGCGGGGAAGGGAGTGGCCGTTCTGTACGGAGTAGTATTATCTCTTCTGTGGTATTAGACTAAACACTAATAAATAAGGGCTCTACTCACTACTCACTATGCAATCTGACTTGCAATCTGTTGCTGCAATTTGTCCTTCTGTCTCTATCTTCCTGTCCTGTCCTTCTCGATATGTTGCCGGGCAACCTGCCTTCTATGAGTTGCAGCAACAGATTGCTAGTCAGATAGCATACAGCCCTTCACGTCCTAACCGTCCCGGGTAGTGCTAACGATAAACAAATCAACACAAACCTATCCAGGTTCTCGAAAGTTAAGTTGTTAGACCGCCATTTACATACTGTTCAATCGTAGAAAAGAACGTTTAGACCACAGGGTGCTCATACCATACAAATTAGAATTAGTAACCCTTCGTAAAAAAGAGATGGCGTGAGGAGTAAGATTTGATTGTACTTCAAAGTCGCCATCGGTTTCAGTCGGTTTCAGTTAATAACATACTTCTCGGACGGAGGCGCTAATCTTATAATAAATCCTATACCTTAGCGCCATCTCGTGGTATTTGCAAATTTTCGATGGTGCCTCACCAAGCGATAGCCTCGAACTAAAGAAGCTTCCGTAGCATCTCAGTTTACGCCTGTGCCATATTTTGTTCTAGGTGGTCTATTTGTATTAGTATAATATTATAGTATCTGTGGCTTAGACGCAGAAGTCGAATATTTTCTCATTATGCTGATTGGAGCATGATTATCTTGAGTTGTTTTATTCACGTTACCTGCGGGACAAATCCATCAATGCAAGATCTGCCTACATCGACGAATGCTAGATCTAGTTAAGAAAAATATTTTTTCATCACATCTATTCAAAAAGATCTACTTTAGTCCCGGCAAACAGGGACTAAAGTAGGTCATTTAGTCCCTAGGGACTAAAAGTAACTTTTTAATTTTGTTGCCAGTACAAAGGAAAAAAAATGCTGTCACTAATCAGTTTCACTACCACTCAGGCTGACAGACCCAATTAAAAGAGAGATCGATTCTAAACGCAGCCAATAAAAAAAAAGTTTGTACTAAAATGCGTACTCGACACAGATTAGATAATCCGATCTACCGAATCGATTAACACCGATTGGTGACAACAGAGAAACAACCTTACAGAATTGATATCGAAACACGGACCAAATAATTAAAAAAGTTGTGGAAAATTTGTAAACAAAGCGCGCCAAATCTGAATGCTGTAATTATTTCAATTTCGTTTGCGGATATGAGTAAACAATATGAGTGAAAGTGAGTGTCTAACTCCAGATGATAACAACAAACGCGAATGACAAATACAAGATCTGTTACCAATAAAATCACGAGGAATATAGGTATGTAAAAACTAGTGGTTATCTCAAAATGCTTTTTGAATCAATTTTCAAGATTTAGCCAATACTAAACAATCTTTAACTATGTGGAGGACATATTCGTAATTTCTTTATTGTACTAACACAAGAATAACATAGGTACAGCAAACTTATAATAGATAACAAGAGATTTCTTCCAACAAACCATTATACACAACATAATCACGACAATTGTGTAAATAAATATAGGGTCTAACAGAAAGGGGTGTACTGTAACCTTCTTTCGACTTGTACACCGTGTACAAGTCGAAAGAAGGTTGTTAGAGACATCATTTTGAACAACTTTCACAATGGGACCGACTTGATCAGAGCAACATTATTTTTCACTCCACCATATAGATCAGCTGAGCACTAGGCCCGAAATGTACTGAGTTAAAAATAAATTAAAAGTAAAAAAACATTTTTAAACAAAGCTTTTATTTAATGCCCTAAAAAGAAGAAAATAAAATTTCAATTCAATCAAATGCGTCATTTTATTACATTACACAATTTATACGATATAAAAGCTTGTTGCGAGATTTACTTGTGTACTTAGACTTAATTAGGTGGGTAGGCACCTATTTGCACAGACTTGGAGATCCCGCAACAAGCTTTTATATCGTATAAATTGTGTAATGTAATAAAATGACGCATTTGATTGAATTGAAATTTTATTTTCTTCTTTTTAGGGCATTAAATAAAAGCTTTGTTTAAAAATGTTTTTTTACTTTTAATTTATTTTTAACTTTTTAGTCTTTATCATTACAGGACAAAACATCTAATCTAGAATTCGAGTGCTTGTCAAGACGAATCAAATGAGACCAAACACGATAGAATTGCGTCGTTTGGTAACAGAGTTCCCATGGCCACCTTCCGGCTCCAGCATCAGATCAGCACTATGTCATAAAAAATATTTTAGGACCAAAGTATTTGTTAAGACGAATCGAACGAGCCCAAGAATGATGGCGTTGCGATGTTTTATTATAGAGTTCCCCTGGCCACCTTCCGGCTCCAGCATCAGATCAGCTCCATGTCATAAAAAAATATTCTAGGACCAAAGTATTCGTCAAGACGAATCGAACGAGCCCAAATTCGACGGGCTTGCGATGTTTTATGACAGAGTTCCCATGACCGTCTTCCGTCTCCATCATCAGATCAGCTTTAAGTCAGAAATATATTGCATTGTCATCCGACTTATACACGTATGCGAAATTTCAGCTCAATCGGATAACGGGAAGTGGGTCAAATTCAAGCCGACATTTTTGACGCGAACCGTGATACCCACAAACAAACAAACAAACAAACAAACAAACATACATACAGTGCAAGTTAAATAAAAGCTTTTAATAAAGTTGCTCTGATCAAGTCGATCCCATATTGAAAGTTGTTCAGAATGATGTCCCTCTTTCAGATTGTACACTCCTTTCTGTGACACCCTGTATAGGTACATGTATGTTATTTTATTGATTACTTACTACTTTTCTCATAGAGGGTGATGAAAAGTAGAGTGTCCACCTCAGGAGTAAAAACTATTTTTGGCTCGAGTGATGTACTTTGAATCCCTCGCTCCCTCAGGATTCTACTTTTGAGTCCCTCGTTACACTCAGGACTCAACTCTAGAATCCCTCGGTCGCTCAGGATTCAAAAAACACTCTCGCCCTAAAAATAGTTCTTTACTCCCTTGGTAAACAATCTACTATTTCATAATTTTCATAATTTCTTTATTGCACACAATTAATTGCAATGACAAAAAGTAAATAAAAACAGTGTACAAAGGCGAGCTTATCTCTAAAAAGAGATCTACGAAGCTAGAATATACTTACATCCAAATGCATCCTAAAATTAATTACCAAAATTTTTTTTTTTCATTACATCTATTCAAAAAGAGCTACTTTAGTCCCGGCAAACAGGGACTAAAGTAGGTCATTTAGTCCCTAGGGAGTAAAAGTTACTTTTTAATTTTGTTGCCAATACTAAGGAAAAAAATGCTGTCACTAATCAGTTTCACTACCATTCAGGCTGACAAGAGAGATTGATTCTAAGCGCAGCCAATAAAAAAAAAAGTTTGTACTAAAATGAGACTAAAATCATTGAGATGAGATTGAGATAATTTAGAGGTCAATGACTAAAATACGTACTCGACACAGATTAGATAATCCAATCGACCGAATCGATTGGTGATGACAACAGAGAGAGACACAATATTGTTCTGAGCTTTAGTTATTGTTCTGAGGTTCTGAGTGCTTTATTTATTGTTCTGAGGTTCTGAGGACAACCTTACAGACAGATATCGAGACACGGAAGTCTGTGGCGTAATGTAATGGATATATATAGTATAAGCTGTCTTGGCAGTTTTCGACCCAAAATCTACACTTCGTGACGAAAGTGTGGAACTTTGCATAGTGGTTGTCTGGATCAAACTGAATAATTTTGGCCCGGTTCCCCATCGCGCCGACCTCCAGGGGGGGTAGGAGAGGGGGGGGAAGTGTGTTTCTCCCGCGCCTCCAACAAAAAATTCCCGGTAATCTAGTTTTAGTACTAGGTCGTGTTTGGTATCGTTTCTTTATAAATCAAAGACGTAGAATTCATTTCTGGTGACAAAAACCCACCTTTCCGTACAAAAAAATTATGAAAACCCGAAAAAAGAGTTTTACCTCACTTTAATTTTTGTCTTCTATGGACTATAATTTCAGATTGAGTAACATATTGTGATTGAAAAAAATACTAGTAATAAGCCTGTTTATCCTTGTTTATAAAAATATATACTTTATACAAATTTCCTCTGAAAATTACTTCAGAAAAAAATTGGATAGCGCGCGTGGCGTCAGTTCAGGTAACGTGATAAGTTTGTCATTAGTATGAAATCTACGGAAAACAAACCTATGTATTCACTTTACGCGTAGGTCGCACTACGGTTATTATTGTTGGATCAAATAAATATAAAAGATTTGTAGATAAATACAATTCTGTGTAATTATTAATCTTTGAAAAAAAAAATCGGTTAACCCCTCGTAAGCCGACGTGTTTGACAATTCGTGACCATTATGCCATGACCAGTAAATACATATTTTAGTATTTTTAGTGGAATTTTGCTTCCATTAAAATTGGCTTTTCCAGGGAGCCGGTATCTAAAAAAATAAAAATATTTAGGTTAATTTTGATAGGTATTACATATAACAAACAATATTTAATGTCTACTTACATAAATTATGTTGATTAAATATTTATTCTTTACAGCGTCCACCACACAGGCATAGTTCTGTGCATCCAAGTCCCTGTTTCTTGCAGCTGCACCTGTTGCTGCACGTTTTTTTGCACCTGCACCTTATTAATTCCATGCATGCGCTCGCTGCAAGTGGTGCGGTGGTCCATTTTGGCACCCAACTGTCTTGTTCTCTAGTCCAACCCCAATCTTGTGGACTAGGTAAATTTTGTGTTGCAGTTACTTGACCCCAAACGTGTACACCTTGGTAAATAGCGCGTAACACATGCTGTGTTAGGGCATCTTCTGTTGGTGGAATGTTTTCTAGCTGTCTGTCTTTCTTGGTGAACAAGTGTTTTCTGCACTCGTTTACTTTCATGCAGTGGCTTGTTCTGAAAATATTTTATTAATATTTTATAAATTATACCTAGTCCAACGATTGATTGGGTTTGGGATCCACCTCATCAGATTGGGTGGATATATACAAGAGGAGAAATATAGTTCTGTTATTATTCTTCCTTTTCCTACCTTTCATACATAGCTATTACAAATTTTTGTACTATGTCGAAAGCCTCTTCAATTTTAATAAGTTCCACACTTTCGTCACGAAGTGTAGATTTGAAACCAAAACAACTCGCGCTATAATGCTCTTGTTCTGAGATGTAATGTCTCGAGAATGTCTCAATGTCTCAGACAGTCAGAACGTCAGAACAATAAATAATGGAAATAATGAAATAATGTAATAATAGCAATGAGTATATAAACTTACTATTAGTGGTAATAAAAGCGGAAGCTGGCATAAACAACAACGTGAAGGTAGTTGAAGGTTAAACAAGTTTAGGCAACATAACGAAATCAATACATAAAGCTTAAAGTGCTGAGTGCTGAGTGAAACCCTGAGCCTGAGACTGACGTAAACAATTGCAAGATGGCGGCGTCGTAAAGCTGTCAAAGTTGAGGTGGTGGTGGTGGTCACTGGTGTTTCAATAATTTATCAATTTGCGTTGCGATTTATTTGTGCTAAACAATACATTTACACGCAACAATTATGGGCCGATCTAGGTCTAGAAGCAAGTCTCCGCGTCGGCATCATAAAAGTAGCAAACACTCTAGAAAAAAGAGTAGATCAAAGGATCGATCATCGTCTCGCAGTAGAAGCTCAAAACACGCCGAAAAGTCAAGGGAACGAAGCTCTAAATCCAGGTATGTTCTCTCAGCTGATCAAGGGCTTATATAAACTAGGTCCAGGGAACAACCACATTAAATATAATCCTCATTTTTACAGAAAAAGGTCACATTCAGTGTCGTCCAGCGCCAGCAGCGAAGCGTCCTATGATGGAGGAAGGATTCACAGAAAAAAGTCTAAAGGACGCAATAAAATGGATGAGGTTGATCGACTGGCTGAAATGGAAAGACAAAGACGTACCAGAGAAGCGGAACAAAAGGTTATTACTCTATCAATATCCACATACTAGCTATTTGTTGTAGTAGTAGAAAAAAGAAAGAAGAAGCGTTTATTTGCCACATAATAAGTATAATACTCTTCTCTAAGGGGGTTAAAGTGCCTGCACATGGCCCACATGTGCGGGGCCTTTGTGCATGTCCCCTTCTCCCACTCCCTTATTTCAGCCAACCCAACTCCTGCACAAGCTGGAGTAGGAGGCCTGGGTGTTCAAGGAGCTCATGGGTCGATGATTCTTCTCCCAGAATCGCCAATCTGGTCGCCATAATAAGTATAAAATGAACATAACATGAGATCCAAACTTCGAGTCCGTCAACATATGTGTCCGTGACTTTGAAATGAAAACTGAATTTTCCCTAATTTTATTGTCAAATATTATTTATCTGATTTATAAAAAGGAGGGGGTTATCAATCGGTATACTATCTCTTCATAATGAATTTGTCATAACTTTGATAGCAAAAAAGTGTATTAAAAAGTTCATGAAGTCGGTTTTTTTTAAGTTTTTAACTTGTTGAGTTATTCTTTTCCTGAAGGAGGATAATGGAGAGGGTTAATTTATTTGCGGCAAAAAGGACTTAGCTTATGCTGAGTGATGTGACATCATCACAGCGCTGTTTTTCAGGCCAACCCTTACCAGTCCAGCCCAACAACCTACCTAACTCCTGCTACTCTAGTTAGACTAGGCTATTAGGTATTTATTTATTCTACTCCAAAGAGTGGTAGGGGTAATTTGTAAACATGGGGTTACAGGTGGTGGTTTTTCTCTATATCCTTAATTTTCTTATCATGTAATGTTTTGTAATATCAATATTATTGTCTACACTTACATCCTTTAATTTCCATTACAGGTGGTAGAAGAAGAAGCAGCAAAGAGAATAGAATTACTTGTAAAGAAGAAAGTGGAAGAGGAGTTAGAAAAACGCAAGGATGAAATTGAACAAGAAGTCGCTAAGAGGGTCGAAGAAGCCAAACGGAGGATGGAAAAGGAAATGATGGAAGAGTTGGAGAGACAGCGGGAGCACCAGCGCCGGGAGGAGATGGCCCGCCAGGTAACTGCCCGACCTGCCCACCAGTCATGTGCAACAGCAAACAACACCCGCTTTGCTCTTACACATGACCAACCCCACCCTACGATAACAATCAATGTTGTTCTTGCAGCTCTGATTAAAACACAATGTACTGTTCAATGTTTTTTAATACCAACATTATATGACAAACTAATAAGAGAATTATTTCGATCATATCTGTTAAAGGTCCAGTCAGGTGTAGTTCGAGTTACATTGAAGAGTTTTTTTGTTTAATTTATTTCAAAGCCAATTTATGGCCGATATTCTGACAAAAGAGACAATTCATTCTTTTACAATGCATGTTTCCTGCACTTGGAGGCAGTTTCCATTTAGCCATAATTGTAAGACTATCTGCTTTAGCAACTGGATAGCATTTTAAAATTGTTCGCTTGACTGTCCTTGGCAGTCGCATAGTCGTTAAGTCAGGTCAGAAGACTGATCAAGAGCCTGAAGCTGTAAGAGTTTAATGGAGATGCAGCTCGAGGATCCACTTCCGCCCGCTGAAGGTATTTTTGAACTCTATTATTTGTGTAACAACTTCTCACGTAATTCTAGGATAATTTGCTTTCATTGGAAAGTGTCTGGGGATAGCAACTAAACTTGTAGTGAAAAAATGTACATATTGACAAAAACAGGAGCAGGAAAAGGCCAAGAAGACACACAATGTACACTGCAAGCAACAGGTTTACAGTCACTAGATTTTATTTGACTGTTAGAACTGATGAAGAGCATACAAAATATATATTTATGATCTTGCAGAGAACAACCAAGTGTTGAAGATTTTGGAAACACTGGCCATGTTTCAAACGGGACTCATGTGGCTGTCGGCAGATGTCACTGTGGCCACTGTTCATCAATTAACTATTATTAATATAACTTTTCTGTCATACAGGAGGAGGAAGCTCGAAAACGAAAAGAGCTAGAGGATATCATGGCAGAAAATAATAAAAAAATTGAAGAGGCTCAGCGCAAGTTGGTGAGTACATCCATGGTACCTAGTCTACCTAGAGCTACCATAAACCACACCTCGGACACTCCATGGTACATAGACTACCTAGAGCTACCCTAAACCACACCTCGGACTCTCCATGGTACCTAGACTACCTAGAGCTACCCTAAACCACATCTGGGACACTCCATGGTACCTAGACTACCTAGAGCTACCCTAAACCACACCTCGGACACTCCATGGTACCTAGACTACCTAGAGCTACCCTAAACCACACCTCGGACACTCCATAGAACGCTCGTAAATAAATCAATCACCTGTTACTACTATATAACCAAATGATGTTTGTATACGTGCAAATGTGTGCGTAAACTTTGCTAGGGCTGGTGGCACGGCAAATGCAGCGATATTAAAGTATACGCGTCGTCACTCGTCCGGCGTTCAGCCCTGTCTATTGATCCTTTAACCAATCGTTTGACGCCAGGGGTGGGGTGCGGTATCTGAATCAGCGCGGGGAAGGGAGTGGCCGTTCTGTATGGAGTACTATTATCACTTCTGTGCCTAAGCTCCAAAAAAATAATATAATATGGCATATATGAATCACTGGCTAAAAGTGGGCACAGTTGTGCCCCTGCCACCCCGTATGGGAAAAGGCGTGACGCTATGTTATGTTTGGCATATAAACTTTTGTAGATAATATTCTTTCGTATCATTGTCCTGTTATTCTGTGGCTTGTGTAGAACCACTACTAGGCAAACCATGACAATTCATAGGGATAGATATAATATTTATAATTTATTGTGATTTCACATTTCTACCTGTGTATGCATGAGTTTAAAAACTGCCTATTGCTCACTTCAGATGTCACCACTGTAGACTGAGCCATTTTGACAGTTTTTCATAGTTTATCTGTTGCGGTTCTTGGGTCACTCCACAGTGCTGCTTGCTACTACTACGACGAGCTTTCAGTTTCAAACCCCATTCAATGTGTTTTAAATTACTTTTTCAGGCTGAGGAGCGCCTGCAGATGATTGAAGAGCAAAGGAAGATGGATGAAGAGCGACAGAAACTCAAAAAAGAGCAAGAAAAGAGAGTGAAGGAAGAACAAAAGAAAATATTAGGCAAAAACAACTCAAGGCCCAAGCTATCCTTCTCACTAAAACCCCTCTCATGATTCCTATAAAACATGCAACATTTGTGCAATTGAACAACATTGTCCAATCGATTTGTGTATAAAGTGCACGTGGTATAGGTAGTTTTTTGTTCCATCTACAAGTCTACATTCAAGTGATTCCACGCGTATTTAATAATAAGCTCTTATTTTCAGGTTGTGGGAATGTTTCTTGAACAGTTACATACCCTACATGCTTCGGCTATTTTGAAAGGGACGATAATTTATTGTTTTTTCCTAAGTGCCGATAACGGAACTATATTGTTTATTGCCTCGTCACGAATCTGTAGGATGAAAATAGCGTAGCATATAGATTTATTATACCTACTGAGAACTTAAATATTCGCGTGACATTTTTAAGTACCAAATAGTAGCTACAAAAACACGTGTCTAGTTAGCAACAGTAAGTTAACATACTCGTATTTCAACATAGTAAACGCAGAGAATATTCCTTTCGACATCGACAAATATGTTTGTTTGATTAAGATAATATGAGTTTCTCATTATTCACTGACTGTGTAGGTGTATGTTCAGTTCTACGTGTTTGTGTAAAAGTCTCACGTTATAAATTTAACTACTATAACGTAGCAGGCAGCTCAATGACGTTATATAGTTTTTTTCAAGTTTGTCCATTTTTGCAACTATGATTGTACTACTTATGTGTTTATATTTACACACATTAACACCCACGGTAGCGTAAGGACAATCCAGTCCTTGGAACAATATTGACATTAAAATTATAAAAAAAAAAAAATTACATTAAAATTATTTTGACAGTGGGTACCAAGACGTCAATGAATGTCTAATTTTTGACGTTGGTACCCACTGTCAAACTAATTTTAATGTTTTTTTTTTTTTTACAAATATTATGACTGGTTATGTCTTATATGCTTGTTGCTAGAGGGGAAGATAATATTTTAAATGTTCGACAACTTTATGGATGAAAATTACAGTAATTAATTTCTTTTGTACAGTCATCAATGAAAGAAGTAGCAATAAGAGATTTAAGTTAGTAGGTATGTTACAAGACAGTTTACACATTCATTAATATTTGTATGCCGTCATCGTCATCGATCTAAGATTAGTAAAGCGGGCTACACACGACATTATATCGGTGGCGATCTAGGGTGTAAAAAGGTGATAAACTGGAGCCGCCTGCTGTGTGCGCTTGGAGTGGTGTACTCACACACAGCAGGCGGCTCCAGTTTATCACCTTTTTACACCCCCGCCACCGATATCATGTCGTGTGTAGCCCGCTTAAAAGGGGTATTACACTGCGCTAAATGAGTGCACTTTCTGCATCATTTAGGCTAATAAGCAAAAGGGAATAAGTTTCCCTAAAAAGGGTGAAAGAGCGAACCCGGTCCGCCTTTTTCCTTTGCTCCCTTGCCAAAGAGAAGTGTAATAACACGCAGGCAGTAAGGCAAGGCGCCTCATTCGGTCAAATTCGGTGCTCGACAAGCGCGGGGAGCGGTCGTGTTTATGTCTTATTTTGTTTCCAGGCAAAGAACGAGAAGTAAAATTAAATATAATACGCCTATATATGCGCCTGACTAATTTAATTTCATTTGCTATTTCACAGCACATGAAAATAAATAATATAATCAATATCAAATACATAAAATGCCAATTACGAAGATGCGGAACCCTTCTGCCGGCCTTCCACTGCGAGCGGAACCACAGATTAATATGGAGGAACGGAGTCCGCTTACTCGCAATGGCGAACTGCATATAAGTGCCTTGCACCGAAAAAGAGTTATTTTGTGTGCAGTCTGGTCCGCTCAGCTCGCTGGCTCCGCTTCCTTCCGCTCATTACCCTTTTTAGTGGAAGGCCGGCATTCGTGTACCCTTGAACAATTTTTCTTTATTGCCAATACGCTTTTTAGAAGCCTTTTTCTACATAGTGCTTCAACTTTAGACAGGTTCCTAGATTTATTTGATTACCTATTTAGTAAAATACAATAGAGTCCTAGTGAGCATAGTCATAGCAAAAGCTATTTTTGCTGTTTAGTTTATTTATTAAAGGTGGCATGGCATACGTCCGACCGCTTCAAGGTTCGCTCTGTGAGTTCTGTGACTGAGTTAGGCGCCTAATTAGGTAAGGTGTAGTGTGGATAACGAACATCCCTAATTAGGGGCAAAGGCTCTCTTCCACAAGGGCCCGTCCATTTAGCGCAATACATATAATAGCCCCCCTCTCGCTCCGATGACGTCTATTGTTCTCCATTGTAAGTTTGTTCGGCCTATGTCCTTATGAGACGATACCGATTAAGATAAATTACAATTGTATGTATAAATAAATACATAAACCCTGTCTTTGTAAAAATAAACTTTAAATGCATGCAATGTAAAATACACGAGGCGTGTACGAGATGTACTAGCTATAATGTTCATGTAGGTACCATTAATTTTAAATATCTTTTTAACAGGAGTCGGTTCATTTCAGTTTGAACGAAAAAGGGGTTTCAGATTGAATAGGGAGCCGATCAACCTACTAACGCATAAGGTAGTCACGTTTATTCGACAGACTACCTAGACATCGCGACATGCATCGGTCAGGTTCTAATTCCATGGTTGGTAATTTCAAGAAAAGATGAATTCTCTGATATGGCCACGACATGTATTACTTACGCATTGAGAGTTGAGGGTTGAGTGAGGCCAAGTTGTAGGCTTCAAATACCATATCTGTTATTGTTCCCCTCAGCATTCGCTGTGATAACTTTGCAGACGGAAATATCTCCGACTGTAACGTTATTTTTACAGAATACCTACATAGCCACAAAGTGACTACCTATATATCCACATTCGTCTAGCTAGGGATACCTATCCTACAGTCCGCGCGCGAGTTGAATGAAGAGCTGTTGTCTGAGGGAAGTAGTATGAAATGAAAACCTAATTCAACTCGCAGGACCATACTGACCTAAATAAAGCAAATCAATGAAACCTAAAAATAATGTATTTTCTTTCTCTGCCTGCCCAATAAATATGTAGGTTATGTACACAGGTCGACCTTCGACAAAGAACATCGAATTTTTTTTCGTGTACACCTACCTATATTGACACTAGAAAGGCATACTATCCTATCTATTAGGGCCTTGGGCTTTAGAATAAGTCATCAGCAATAATAATATAATTTAGCAAGGGAGCAAAATTCATTTCTAGAATATGTTATTGCTCCTCTTGAATTTTTAGGGTTCCGTACCCGAAGGGTGCCAAACGGGACCCTATTACTGAGACTTCGCTGTCCGTCTGTCCGTCCGTCCGTCCGTCTGTCACCGGGTCCGCCTGCACGAACCGTAATAGCTAGAAAGCTGAAATTTTCACAGAATGTGTATATCTGTTGCCGCACCAACCACAAATACTGAAATACGAGAGATATTACAAATTGAAAGTGGTCTCGGTACAAGATACGTCTTCACAACACGCTTGAAAAGTTTATACCAAGGCCATTTTGTTTTGGTAGGTAAGCCTTCTTTTAATGAAACTAAATTTAAATGATATGGCAATGTCGTCCCCGGACTTCTACAAAGACTTTAAATATTAATTGATGAATTACGACGTCTCTATTTATTATGTAGAACTTTTAGAAAATAATTATAAAATTAATAGTTTTTAATTACTTTTGTTGTCATACAAATCTCAGAGCACAGAAATTATTTTTTTCCTTTTGGCCACTTCAAGTTTGGCTGCCAGTGATGTTTTAATTAAATACTCTTTGGTGCGTTGAAATGATGTTTTGCAGTCTGCATGACATTGACATAATGAGTGAGTGAACCTCATTGTACGGAAATTGTAGATGGGTGTCTCACGTTTTCCAGTAGGAGTAGGTTGTAGACAGTGCTGCTTACGGCGGCGTTTAGTAGGTACTAAAGGCCCTAAAAGCGCGGCAAGCTTTGAATCAATTCAAATGTTATTTTTCAACTAGCTACAAAGTTATTCTGACATAAGATGATAATTTGAACAAAACTTTTTGGGTATTTCATGAAAAATATAGTTACAGATCACACATATACAGGGTGGAACAAACGAATGGGCCCTGGAGGGAAAGTACCTTAAAATCTCAAGATATCCGTCCGTCCGTCTGTCTGTCACCAGGCCGTAGGTATCTCATGAACCGTGGTAGCTAGACAGTTGATATTTTCACAGATGACGTATTTCTGTTCCCGCTATAACAACAAATACTAAAAACAAAATAAATTTAATATAAAGGGGGCTCCCATACAATTACTACCCGGTCACAATATCTGTGCACCTGACCTCGTGACGTCATATCGGCGGTCTGGGTACGGTGTGAAAAAAAGTTATTTCGAGAAATGTGGAGGTAAAAAAAAACTACTAACCTATTCAAATCAATTTATCATTGATGAAGGGTTTGTTATTAAAAAAACAATAATTTTGATTACAAAAACATTTATTATTAAACTCAGTCACTATAAATTATTGACTCAATGCCTGACATTGTATCTTCCTCACTCTCACTTTCTGAACTCTCCGAACTGTCTTCCCCCAGTGGTATTAAAAAATGTGTGATGTTGTCGTCTGCTAGATGATCCTTTTCCCAGTATTCTCGCTGTAGTCTCTCCACGTGATTCACTTCTTTTTTCCAGTCAGCTGGCGTAATTGACTTAATCGCATCTTTTGTAAGTTGTTCTATTTTCTTTTCCGATTGGTCAATGTTTTTATTTGCCACCCTTTGCTTTACCTTAAAATTATTACTAGTACTTGGAGTCGGACTAGCGCCCGGCGAAGTAGGTGATTGTACTTTGGCTTCATTTTTAATTTTCATTAGAGTCCTCTTTGATATCCCAGTTGCAGCACAGGTTCGTTTCACCACTTGGTCTACAGGTATGGTGTACTGATTATTTGCTTTCTCCGATTCAAAAAACTTGAGCACTTTCAAGACTAAATTTCTTGATTCGCTGTGTATTGTTTTTCCCATGACTTCAGTTTAACAGCTACAACAATTTTAATAACAACCGAACCAGTCCAAACTTAACAGTAAACAGTCTAAACTTAACAATAAATAATAAATAAAAAACAAAACACCAACAAAGCGAAAATATCAAAATTATCGGGACGTGTATCGGCAACGAAGATGCTAACCGTACTGTCGCACCGGGGAGTGCGCGGAGAGGTGACAGGGGAAGCGGGAGAGGCGCCGCATTCCAGCGAGGTGCACAGATATTCTGACCGGCTAGTAACGTGTTTTTTTTGCGGTTTTTTTAACCGACTTCCCAAAGGAGGAGGTTTACAATTCGTCCGGATGTTTTTTTTTTTTATGTATGTGCCTCGATAGCGCCTAAACGGATGGACCGATTTGGAAAATTAGACCGATTAGACCTATAGTGATTTTTGTGTTTTTCATAATAACTCGTGCAAATGCACATGGTAAGCATAATATTGTGATGCGGAACTGCTGAAGAAGACCACATATGGCCACCAGGTCTGCTCAATACTAGGTACAAATACAATGCGTGGCTGACGGGCAGGCAACGCATAGCCTAAACCGATGGACCTAGAGCCATGAAACTTTGTACTGTACAGGGGTTCCTTAGTAGCGTGGGGTAGCACTGATATGGGATTTGACAAAATTAATTCCCCTGGGGGGGGGGGGGATAAGGGGTTACAGTTTGTATTAAACTCAATCTAATCAAATAGGGTTTGTGGAAGTCGGTTTTTTCTAAAGTTTACTTTTTGTTCCAATTATATAGATAATGGTACGGAACCCTTCGTGCGCGAGTCTGACTCGCACTTGGCCGGTTTTATTTCATATGCTATTAAATGTCTTGCTTTTACTTTATTTTCTTTCCGTGGCATCCTTCGGGTACGGAACCATAAAAGCGATGTTTAGAGTTTAGTACCTACTTATTTCTTACTAGATTAAATCAAGATTTTGTTTGTTCGCTTTTAGGGTTCCATACCCGAAGGGTGCCAAACGGGACCCTATTACTGAGACCGCTGTCCGTCCGTCCGTCTGTCTGTCACCAGGCTGTATCTCATGAACCGTGGTAGCTAGACAGTTGAAATTTTCACAGATGATGTATTTCTGTTGCCGCTATAACAACAAATACTAAAAATCAAAAGAAATTTAATATTAAGGGGGGCTCCCATACATACAACAAACGTGATATTTTTGCTCGATATTGATAATGGTAGCAGGTAGACGCTTAAAATGTTCACAATATATTGAGTATGTATTTACTTAAAAAATAAATAATTTAATTAATATTTAGGGGGGGCTCCCATACAATATTTTTTTGCTGTTTTTTTAGATAATGGTACGGAACCCTTCGCACTTGGCCGGAAACAAAGAACAGAGACAGAACGCGACTCTGATTGTTTCTCTGCTCTGTGGTTCTTGTGAAACAATTAGAGCCACAGAGCAGTGAAACAATGGGCATCGTAACACCCATTTTTTTTATTCTATAAATCGAAAATATAGACAAATATAAGAAACTAATTTGAATATTTTTTAATTTTTTGATGTCATTATTTTTTTATTAATTAATTAAAATTTCTGAATTTTGTAAGTATGACGTCACCACTGGCATAATTAGGTAAGTTCCTTTGCATTCAATCATGCTTTTAAAAAGTAAAAATACGTTGACGTTTGACAAATGTCAACAAGAGTTAATATTTAAATAATAAGTCGTTGTTATCCGATGTCGGTAACGAGTTATAACATTTTAATTTCTAAAATTGCCAATAACCAAGAATTGAATTGAGTTTATTGATCCGTTAATGTAAGTATTTAAGTAAGTATTTAACAAAGAGACTAAAGAATCCTTACTTCCAAGTGATCTTCACAGCAATACTGTGTGTACACCTTGAAATATTCCGCCTTAGCTTGACGACACCATTTTTGACGCAAATCTTCTCGAATGCGTACAAACAGTTTAGTTGGGCTATTTTTCGAATTGTTTTTGCAGTTTGGAACGAAGCACTCTCTAGATCCCATGATTATTTTAGTATTATTCGGATGTTTATTTGTTGCGATGCGAAGGTTATTTTCAGCGGTTATTTCTCTGTTTGACACTTTTGACAGTTGTTGTTGTTGACAAATGTATTTTTTTTTAATATTTGTAGGCAATGGAACTACCGCATTAGAGCCAACGATGACGTATTTGAAAGAAAATGAAATTAACAGTTTTTGCGATAAATATTAATAATCCGTTTTAATTTTATTTATTTAAACCCCTTATAGTAATCAGTATCCCTATTCCTCTAAATGGTTTTCACTTTACGACAATCGATGCCTCCCTGATCAATGCCCATTAGAGAGCTAGCTGACTTTGACAATTACCACAGAGTACAGGATATTCTAACCTCCTGTTCACCTTGTCGGATAACACGCAACGGCTGAACGGCTATGACCATCATAGTATGATTTTAAACTGCCTTGTTTAGAAAATTGCCTGGAACCAGGCTGGCTTTTTATAAACTCATATTAGGTCTCCTGTACACGTTCGGCCAGCGTGTTGGCCGTGCGTATTGGCCCAACGTGTAATGCAGCTATTAGTAAATATCAGTAATATTATTTTGTATCGTGTCACAGAAGAGATAATGTCCGAGGTGTGTCACATGTATGTTCATTACACGACCACAGATTATGTTCGTCGGTTGTTATTATTTGGACTGGCAACTTTTCTTCACTGATGTCTGTCTTACGACATCTAGTGACGAATTTGGAACTACTGAAGTTGTTTTTTAAAAAAACTCCCATTGAAGTTTGCACCAAAGTATAACTAATAAAAATAAAATATTCTGTAATGCCGAAGCATCGAAGGTAATGAAATATTTTTACATCCATATTTTTTGAGGTGCTGCGGCTTTTAAGATCAAAATGCCCTTTTACGGGTGGCCCCACTTTCTGTTTTCGCACTGTGTTATATAAAATAATAGTAACTTGTGTTTTGAACGTATTTCTGTTGTGATGTGTGAGGTTGGCACGGTTGGCTAAAGTGGTGGTGGGTGGCGCTCAGAACAATAACTAAAGCTTTAGTTATTGTTCTGAGGGGTGGCGTCTCGGTGGCGTGGCGACTGGCGTGTGGCGTGTGCGTCACTCACGTCACACGTCAGCCATTCGTCAGCAAAATGAATTGAATGAATGAATGAATGAATGAATGAAATCATTGACTGATAGTCAGACATACAACAGTCTTTGTCCTAGTCCTTCCTCCTATCCTAGTATAATTGTTCTGTGCCTAGCGATGATACGAGTCGCGATTATGCTCGACTCGAATCACCCGGATCGTATTTGAAGCCGACTCGGATCGTGATACGAGTCGGCTCGGGCTCGTATCACCCATACGCCCATACGAGTTCGCGGTTTGCGTTACGAGCCGATGCGATGCGAACACGCAGGAGCAGGCGGCGGGCGGGGGGTGGTAAGGTAACTCGTCGCGATGCGAGTCGAACCATCATCGACGACGACGACGAAACGGTTCAAAGAGTATAACTAGGTAGTAGTGCCTAATCAAGTGATATTTTTTTTAGTAAACTGATGGATGACATTACCTATAAAGTACTTTTTTGCAATGCATGATGTTAATAAAATAGTCATATTCTTGAATATTCGGAAGGAGTTAAAAAAAGTACGTAATGCGGAGTTTGGCTAGTAGTCCAATGGCTTCGCTATATTGCACTATATGTTTGTGCTTTAGGTGTTTCATCAGCGTTGAGGTAGTATTGCCAAGATACTTGTAACTGCAACCACATATCTTGCAGGACACTTTACTGGTGTCCTCCGTGTTTTTTGAGAAAAACTCCCATGCTACACTTTTTCGAGGAGGAGCCATTGTTTTAATTTGACTGAGTGAGAAAGTGCTAGAAAGAAGTCTGATCTGAAGGAACTAACTTCCGTCCGGTTCGAACGCGCGCGCGCGCGCGTCGGTTTCCGTTTCCTCGCTCAGCCGCCATCGATAGATCGATCGATCCGAGCCGAGTCACCGACTCGTATCGGTGTGAGGAGGGTCTACCGACTCGTATCGATGTGAGGCGGGTCTGTTCGCTCTGTGGTGAACGAACGAAGCGCCTCGCGTGTCGCGTAATGCGAGTTGATCCGATTCTGTAAGAAAGACGATTCGGTTCGGCTCGTATGGAAATGGAATCGAATCAATCCGGATTGAGGGCTCGGTTCGCCCACCGCTATCTGTGCCTAGTAGTCTGTTCTGTCATTCTGTGCTGTGTGTGTGAGGGCAAGGCAGGCAGCAAACGAAAGGGAATGCAAAAATTGCATGAGAAAAAAGTTATTGATTGTTTTTACTTCGATTTTCATAATAAAGTTGGCTACCTATTCAATATTATGTTGCACTAGGAATAACAAAAAGGTATAATACACAATGGCTGAATTCCTCAAAGGACTTCTATTGTCGGTGTTATCAGATAAGTGTTACGATGAATACTTTATCAAGAACAACTTTCTCGACGGTAAGTTTGTTTGCTGTCTATTGAAATGAATATGCCCTACTTTGACCTTTGTTTGCCGATATATTTCTCCAGTTACCATATAAGTATTATCATTACAGCTGCCTGCTTCAAGTCCTCACTGAGCAAAGGTCTTGGTATTGGGATCATAGCTGGATCGATATTGGTGAAGATCCCGCAGATACTGAAGATCCTCAAAAGCAAAAGCGCGGAGGGCATAAACTTCTATGGAGTTTGCTTGGAATTGTTTGCCATCACTGCCAACTTTGCATATAGCTTCAACAGTGGATTCCCTTTCAGGTATGTAGAGAGCAGTCAACTGCAAACCTTGCTTGTGTAGGTACTTAAAAATTAAATTTTAAATAGATTCACAGAACCCCAGAGGAAAAATCTATAATTGATATTTTTTGTTTTAGTTCCTGGGGTGAAGGCACCTTCTTGGCAATACAGACCTCCATGATAGCAGCTCTTGTATTACAGTACGGGGGATCATCTGGCAAAGCTCTTGTATTCTTAACTACATATGTTGGTCTAGTCTCTGCCCTAGTCAGTGGTTATGTACCAATTGATATACTATGGAACATGCAAGCAATGACTGTGCCTGTTGTGTTTCTTGCTAAGGTTTGTATTGTTTTATATGAATGCTATATTGGTAATTTCAGAATGATTAATTTAATTACAATCATATTGGCGCTGTCGAACTTTAGTATTGGGTTGAGTTTTAATACCCCAGTCAGCAGTTTTCAGTCCTATTCATTCAGTTCTTCGCTATTGCAGGTTCCAGAATCGAAAGGTTTTGGGCCATACCCATTCATTCTATGGATTGATTGTTTTGGGAGTATTTTGGATAATCATTCAGTTTGGATACCCTTATAAGTCAAAGTACTGGACCAATTTTAGTATTTCTTTTTATTGACGCGAAATTTTGTCATCTTTGATTTACTCATTACACTATTATTCAGAAAAATTAAACGTGAAAAGGCCAAAAACAAAACGGTTTTTCGCCCCTCCTCAAGTTAGCACAAGCTTTATTTGTTCGGAAAATTGAGTGTAGCACTACTGAATAGCAATATAAGTTACTCTATGCTGAATAGTCACAAACAACATAGGTACTTAAGTTTTGTTGAATTCGGAATTTTCTCCAGGTAAGTCTGCCGACTGGGGTATAAGTCATATTTTCAGTGCTAAGATATAAATGAGTAGATAAAAAGTAATTACACAAGATAGATAATAATTTTAGGATAAAGTTGGTCATGATTTGAGTAAGGTGATAGGTATTTTATGATGTTATGTAACTTGCCTCTCATTCATCCATTTATTATCTTTTTTTCAGTCAATTCAATTCATCACAAACTACAGGAATGGCAGCACAGGCCAACTGTCAGCCATAACCTGCCTGCTTCTCTTTGGAGGCAGCATTGCGAGAATATTCACTTCCATTCAGGAGACTGGCGACCCAATACTGATTGTAACATTCCTAGTGGCAACTGCTGCCAATGGAGCCATTGTCTTGCAGCTCTTCTGGTATTGGAATGTGGATAAAACAAATAAGAATAAGAACAAGAGAAAGAAGAAGCGAACATAATACATTGATAGAATAATTTAGTTGTACTAATTTGATGCATAATGCATATTTTTTTTGTATTTATTTTCAGTGAGTTGTGAATTTACGAAATCAATAACAAAATTAATGATCATTTCACGTACATGTAACTTGTGTTTTTTATGCTAGATCCATTAAGTATAAAGAAAGGCCAAAATAGTGTCTTTAGGTTGTATTATATTTCATAGTTATTTTATTAGTTATTATGACTACAGTGCAGTTAGTCTAATTACATATCAGGTCAATGGAATGATTTTTAAACATTTCAAAGAGAAAGTGTGATGTACACAAAACAACATTATTTCCAGTGTAAAAAAACGTAAAATTGAAATGAATCATACGCTAAATGAAAACTATACTTAGCATTATGTACATGACTAAATAAAATGACAACTGAACCAACACATTTCAGCTCCACATTTTAGAATAACTTATTTGGTACAAAGCACCCTAACTAATTCCTGAGAGGACATTGAGAGACTGAAAACATATCTTGTAAATAATACAAACATAACTGTGCCTTATGTAACTTTTGAATAGTAAAAATGGCACCCTGCTTTGACAATGTTTTACACAATCTCCGAACCAATGAAAATATAGCACGTGTCAAATAACTCATTCATAAAGTTTGAAGGTACCTATAAAATACATAATAGATTTTGGAGGATGCCAGGTCCCACATACAGTGTAGTGTCGGCCTATGCTGACACGCAGGCCACGCAGCGCAGATTTTGCAAGGCAGGGCAGGCGACGTGTTTTGTACTACGCGCGAGTTAGGACTTGCAAAATGTGATCTGCGTGGCGCGTCTTTCCAACGAACTTTTATAGGTGGAACTAACGCATGAGGAATGAAAGGTCTGCGTTGATGACAGATTCGTTGCGTTAAGTTGAGTAAAGTGCCACCATGTTATGTAGAATGAGCGATTGCGCCACTATCTACCCCAACTGAACTGCAACAGCTCCAAGAACTGACAGCGAAGTGACGTTTTCAAAGTGGCGTCAGTAGTTTTTGCTTTGGCCGTTCTACAGATAAGATAGGCCGCTCTGTAGAGCTGGCGCCCCCGTGTAAACGTCACTCATTAGTCATCATCAGCCAAAAGAAAGATCCTTGGTAAACTCGACGCCCAGAGACACACGTGTCAATGAAATGCAACGTCGTGGGTGGCGTCGCCCGGCGCC